>CM053742.1:111037122-111055952 GCA_028658305.1 Pachyuromys duprasi | reverse complement strand
TTGTTGTGTACTTGAGCATCTTTTGGGTATATGCCTAAGAGTGGTATAGCTGGGTCTTGAGGAATCACTATTCCTAATTGTCTAAGAAAGCACCAAATTGATTTCCAGAGTGGTTGTACAAGTTTGCATTCCCACCAGCAATGGCAACTCTTATAAAGGAAAACATTTAATTGGATTTGGCTTACAGTTTCAAAGGTTGAGTCCATTATCATCATGGTGATATGCAGGCAGACATGATACTAAAAAGATAGCCAGAGGTTCTACATCCAGATTAACAGGAAGCAGGAGAGAGCATGACTCTTGTGCTGGCTTCAGCATTTCTGACCTCCAAGCCCATCCACACTGACACAATTCTTCCAAGAAAGTCACACCTACTCTAACAAGGTCACACCTTGCAATAGTTTCACTCCATGTGAGCCCATGGAGGCCATTTTCATTGAAACCACTACAACGCAAAAACAGAAAAAAAATCTACTGAAAAAATTTTCTAATTAAGATTTTAGTTTGCTTGCTTTTTAAAATGGGATCTAGCTAGCCATACGTCCATACAAGTTCCTTGAAAACTTTTTTTTCCCTGTGGTTGCTGGAGAGATGGCTCAGTGATTAAGAGCACTAGCTGCTCTTCCAGAGGACCTAGGTTCAATTCCCTGCACCCACATGGCAGCTCACAACTGTCTATATCTATAGTTCTATGGGATCCAACACATTCACACTAACATACATGCAGGTAAAACACCAATTCACATAAATTAAAAAATTTAAAATGAAGGTGGATACAAGATGACAGCAACAGGAGGATGCAGTGTCTGAGGAGCAGGACAGCAGTGTTGGTACAGCGAGCAAGAGACTGAACTTTGAGCCCTAAAACACCAGTGATCATTTTTCCCAGGTGAGAGGAAACCCCACCGTGTGGGAATCAACTGGGCCCATTTTCAGGTCACCCAGCTTAAAGCCAGAAGAGATTCCGGGTCCCAGAGGCACTTGGTTGCCAGATCAGAGCCACATTCCTGCTGTCTTCATCACCTTCCCAAGCTGTACTGTGGGTACCAAAACACCAGAGACTAGGAGTCCCAGTCATGAGAAAATCCCACAGGGAAGGAAGCAAATGGGACTGACCTTAGGTCACCCAGTCTATCCCTGGAAAAGGTCCTGCAGACTGGCAGGCACACAGCCCCTAGCTCTGAGCAGGGCTCCAGCCACCAGCTCAGAGACCTGCTAAGTGCCTGACCCCCAGTCACAGAAAGAACTGTGTGCCCCAGGGCACCAGAGACTGGGTTTCCTTGTGGGGAGAAAAGCCCACAGTGAAGAAAACAGCAGGCCCCAGTTTAGATCACTCAGCCCACACACCCCCCTCCACCACACACAGAAAAGTTCTTAGGAAATGTTTCCAGGTTCCTGCTCAGTCACCAGCTTGGAGGCACCACCTGTCAGTGCCTTTGTGCTCTACATGCCACCCCAAATACTACAGACTTGGTCTCCCTGTTCTGAGGAAAGCCCACGGTGGGGGAAACATCTGGCTCTACCTCAGGACACCCAGCTCCGGAAAAGTTTCTGAGTACCCACAGACTCCAGGCTCCAGGCTCCTGCTGCACGCATGAGAGCTGTGCTCACCTGTCACTGATTACCACTTGGGTACTGGGACACAGACCTCCAAACTCAGACCTACAGAAGCCTGGGATCCCAAAGATCAGTCCCCAGATACTGCTCCAAGGGGCAATCAGTTATCCCTCAGGTCTATATGCATGAGGTGAGCTGTGGCAATTCCTGAAAAACACCAGCCATTCAATGACCATACCCAAAACACTGAGGAGGCCTCCTTTAGGAAAAATTATCTTCCTGCCAAGGGGCTTCTCCCCATGCCAGGATTCCAGGAAGCACCAGCCAGCACCTGAGATAACCCAATGGATAGAGGCCAGTGTAAAAGTTCAGCCAACAAAAGAAGGAGCAATATGGCATCCCCAGAACCCAGTTATCCATGGGCAAGCAGCCCTGGACACCCCAACATAAATGAAATTCAAAAAGATGACCTTATATCTATGCTTATGAAGAGGATAATAGAGGAAACAAAAAATGTATAAAGAATTAAAGCAAGATAAAGTCAAACAGATTGTGGCCATCCGTAAAGAAATACAGGAAGATGCAACAAAACAGTTTGTGGTCTTTAGAAAGGAAAGACTTAAATCACTGAAAGAAATCAAAGAATTGAAGGACAACAGGAAAATAGTCAGACAGATGAAGGAAATCGACAAAACAGCTCAAGATCTGAAGATAGAATGGGAAAAATTAAAGAAAACAAAAACAGAGGAAATCATGGAGAGGAAGAACTTAGGGAAGAAAACAGAAACTATAGAGGTAAACATAACCAATAGACTATAAGAGATGGAAGAAAGAATCTCAGGTGTATAAGATACAATGGAAGAAATCGATGTATCCATCAAATAAAATGTTAAATCTAAAAAATTCCTGACACAGACCATCCAAGAAACCCAAGACAGTATAAAAAGACAAAACCTAAGAATAATAGGAATAAAGGAAAAAGAAGATTCCCTCCTCCAAGACCCAGAAAATGTTTTCAACAAAATCATTGAGGAAAATTTCCCCAACTTAAGAGAGGCCTATAAGAATACAGGAGGCCTACAGAATACCCAATAAATTAGACCAATAAAAAAATCATGCCACCACATAATAATCAAAACATTAAGTATACAGAATAAAGAGAAATATACTAAAAGCTGCAAGGGAGAAAGGCCAAGTAACATATAATGGCAAACCCATCAGAATCATACCTTACTTCTCAGCAGAGACTATGAAAGCCAGAAGGGCCTGGATGGATATCATGCAGACCCGAAGAGAACACAGATGTCAGCCCAGGCTGCTATACCCAGCATAACTGTCAGTTCTCATAGATGGAGAAAACAAGATATTCAATGACAAAAACAAATTTTAACAATACCTACCCGCAAGTCCAGCATTACAGACTACTAGAAGGAAAAATACTAGAAAAATACTAGAAGGAAAAATACAAGCCAAGAAAACTAACTACTTTCAGGAAAACACAGGAAATAAATAACCTCACTACAGCAAAACAAAAAAGAAGCCAAGTCCACAAACGCACTACCACAGCCAACATCAGTATCAAAGGATCTAACAGCCATAGGTAATTAATTTCTCTCAACATCAATGGACTCAATTCTCCAATAAAGAGTCACAGACTAACAGAATGGATGTGTAAACAAGAACCAACAATCTGTTGCATACAAGAAACATACCTAAGTCACAAAGACAGACATCACCTGAGAGTAAAGGGCTGGAAAATGGATTTCCAAACAAATGAACATAAGAAGCAAGCAGGAATAGCCATTCTAATATCTAATAAAATAGACTTTCAACAAAAATTAATAAAAAGAGATGAGGAAGGACACTTCATACTCATCAAATAAAAACTCCACCAAAAGACACCACAATTCTGAACATCTATGGCCCAAATACAAGGGCACCCACATTTGTAAAAGAAACATTAATAAAACTGAAACCACACATAGACACCCACACATTAATAGTGGGAGACTGCAACACTCCACAATTAACAAAGGGCAGGTCAACAAACCAGAAATTAAACAAAGAAATAATACCTCTAACAGAGATCATTAATAAAATGGACCTAACAGACACCGACAAAACCTTTCACCTAAACACAAAAAGAATTTACCTTCTTCTCAGCACCTCATGGAACCTTCTCCAAAATAGACCATATAGTTGGTCACAAAGTAAGTCTCAATAGATACAAGAAGATTGAAATAATAGTTTGTATCCTATCTTATCACCATGGACTAAAGCTGGACCTCAACAACAACAGAAATAGCAAAAAGCCTGCACACACATGGAAACTGAACAACTTGCTACTCAATGATAGCTGGGTCAGGGAAGAAATAAAGAAAGAAATTAAAGTCTTCCTAGAATTCAATGAAAAGGAAGGCACAGCATACCCAAACTTATGGGACACAACGAAATTAGTGCTAGTTCATAGCACTAAGTGCCTTCAAGAAGAAATTTGAAACATCTTATTCAAGTAACTTAATGACTCACCTAAAAGCCCTAGAAAAAAAAGAAGCAGACACACCCAAGAGGAGTAGATGGCTGGAAATAATCAAACTCAGGGTTGAAATCAATAAAATAGAAACAAATAAAAACAATTCAAAGAATCAATGAAGTCAATAGCTGTTTGTTTGTTTTTTGAGAAAATCAACCAGATAAACAAACCGTTAGCCAAACTAACTAAAAGGCAGAGAAACACTATCCAAATAAAAAGAAATCAAAAATGAAAATAGGGAAATAACAACAGACACTGAGGAAATCCAATCATTAGGTCTTTCTTCAAAAGTCTGTATGCCTCAAAATTTGAAAATCTAAATGAAATGGGCGATTTTCTTGATTGATTCCACTTGCCAAAGCTGAATCAAGAGCAGGTAAATCAGTTAAATAGCCCTACATACCCTAAGGAAATAGAAGCAGTCATCAAAATCTTCCATCCAACAAAAGCCCAGGGACAGAAGGTTTCAGCACAGAATTCTACCAGACCTTCGAAAAGAGCTAACACCAATATTCTTCAAAATGTTCCACAAAATAGAAACAGAACGAATACCACCAAACTTATTCTATGAAGCCACAGTCAACTTGGTACCTAAAACTCACAAACCCCAACAAAGAAAGAAAATTTCAGGCCAATCTCCTTTATGAACATTGATGCAAAAATACTCAAGAAAATACTTGTGAACTGAATACAAGTACACATTAAAGATATCATCCACTATGACCAAATAGGCTTCATCCCAGGTTGCAGGAGGATAAAAACCACATGATCATCTTCTTAGATGCTGAAAAGGATTTGACAAAATCTGGCATCCATTCATGTTTAAAGTCTTGGAGAGATCAGGTATATAAGGCACATCCCTAAAAACAGTAAAGGCAATATAAAAGGCCTATAGCCAATATCAAACTAAAAGGAGAGAAACTTAAATCAATCCCACTGAAATCAAGGACAAAGAAAGGCTGCCCATCTCTCCATACCTCTTCAACATAGTTCTTAAGTCCTTGCTAGAGTAATAAAACAATTAAAGGAGATCAAGGGGATAAAAATTGGAAAGTAAGAAGTCAAAGTATCACTATTTGCAGTTGATATGACAGTATACCTGAGTGACCCCAAAAATTCTAACAGAGAGCTCCTACAGCTGATAAACAACTTCAGCAAAGTGGCTGGATACAAAATTAACTCTAAAAAATCAGTAGCCCTCCTGTTTACACAAGACAAAAGGGCTGAGAAAGAAATTAGGGAAACAACACAGTTCACAATAGCCACAAAGGACATAAAGTACCTTGGTGTGACCCTAACCAAGCAAGTCAAAGATTTCCAGTCTCTGAAGAATTAGAAGAAGATATCAGAAAATGGAAATTCTCCCATGCTCAAGGCTTGGCAGGATTAACATAGTAAAAATGGCCATATTACCAAAAGCAATCTACAGATTCAGTGCAATTTCTATCAAATTATCAACACAATTATTTACAGACCTTGAAAGAAAAACTCTCAACTTAATATGGAATAACAAGAAATGCAGAATGGCTAAAATAATCCTCTACAATAAAAGATCTTCTGAAGGTAACTCCATCCCTGATCTCAAGCTGCACTATAGAGCAACAATACTAAAAACTGCATGGTCCTGGCATAGAAACCGACTGGTAGATCAGTGGAATCGAATAGAAGACCCTGAAGTAAATCCACACACTTATGGACACCTGATTTTTGACAAAGATGCCAAAACCATTCAATGGAAAAAAGGATATCATCTTCAACAAATGGTGCTGGTCTAACTGGATGTCTACATGTAGAAAAATGTAAATAAATCCATACTTATCACCCTGCACAAAACTAAAGTCCAAGTGAATCAAAACCTCAATATAAAAGCAGACACAATAAACCTGTTAGAAGAAAAAGTAGGGAAAAGCCTTGAACACATTGGCACAGGAGACAACTTCCTGCACAGAATACCAACACCACAGGCTCTAAGAGCAACAATTAATAAATGAGACCTCATGAAACTGAAAAGCTTCTATACAGGAAAGGACACTGTTGTCAGAACAAAATGACTGCCTACAGATTAGGAAAGTATCTTCATCAACCCTATATCTGACAGAGGGCTAATATCCAAAATATATAAAGAGCTCAAGAAGTTAAACAGTAAAATATCAATTAATCCCATTTAAAAAACGGGGTACAGAGCTAAACAGAAAATTCTCAGTAGAGGAATGTGAAATGTCAGAGAAACACTTAAAGAAATGTTCAACATCCTTAGTCATCAGGGAAATGCAAATACAAAATGAAACTGAGATTTTACCTTAAACCTATCAGAATGGCTAAGATCAAAAACTCAAGTGATAATATATTCTGTAGAGGATGTGGCCAAAGGGGAACCCTCCTCCATTGCTGGTGGGAATGTAAACTTTTACTACCACTTTGGAAATCAATCTGATGCTTTCTCAGACAATTAGGAATAGCGCTTCTTCAAGATCCAGCTACACCACTCCTAATCATATATCCAAAATATGCTCAAGTGTACAACAAGGACATTTGCTCAACCATGTTTGTAGCAGCTTTATTTGTAAGCTGGAAACATGCCAGATGCCCCTTAGTTGAGGAATGGGTACAGAAATTGTGGTCTATCTTCACAATGAAATATTACTTAACAATGAACAACAAGGAAATCATGAAATTTGCAGGCAAATGGTAGGACCTAGAAAAGGTCATCCTAAGTGAGGTATCCCAGAAACAGAAAGACTTACAGGGTATATATTCACTCATGAGTGGATATTAGATATATAATATAGTATAAACATACTAAAATCTGTACACCTAAAGAAACTAATTAAGAAGGAGGAACCTGGCTAATTTGCTCAACCTCCATTCAGAAAGGCAAAGAGAATGGACATCAGAAGAGGGAGAAAACAGGGAACAGGACAGGAGCCTACCACAGAGGGCCTCTGAAAGGCTCTACCCTGCAGGGTATCAGAGCAGATTCGGAGACTTATAAGCAAACTTTGGGCTGAATGCAGGGAATCTTATGAAGGAAGGGGGAGATAGTAAGACCTGGAGAGGACAGGAGCTCCACAAGGAGAGCAACAGAACCAAAAAATCTGGGCACAGGTTAGTTTTCTGAGACTGATACTCCAACCAAGGACCATTCAAGGAGACAACCTAGAACCCCTACACAGATATAGCCCATGGCAGTTCAGTGTCCAAGTGGGTTCCCTAGTAAGGGTGACAGGGAATGTCTCTGACATGAGCTGATTGGCCTGCCCTTTGATCACCTCTCTCTGAGTGGGGAGCAGCCTTACCAGGCCACAGAGGAAGACAATGCAACCACTCATGATGAGACCTGATAGACTAGGATCAGAAGGAAAGAGAGGAAGACCTCCTCTATCAGCAGATGTGGGGAGGGACATAGGTGGAGAAGTGGGAATGAGGGTGGGATTGGGAGGGGAGGAGGAAAGGAGCTACAGGGGGGATGCAAAGTGAATAAACTGTAATTAATAAAAATAAATAAATGAAAAAATTTAAAATGAGATTTTAGATAAATCAAACTTGTTTGAACTCAAGGCCTTGCACTATATCACTAGGAAGTAAAAATTCCTGAGAATTTGGCATATTTTCTAGTAGCTCAAGGATCTCAAGGATGTATAACAGTAATAGAAATATCATCAAAGAATCTGTTTTGTATGCACAAGACGGTTTAGTTTTTTTATATATTTGATATTCAGTAAAGCTGTTTACAGAAAAATAACTGTGTTTTTCAGTTTATGCATGGAATTTTCCTCTTTCATCATGCTGGCTAGGGAGAGAATCCATTTTTGTTCCTGAGGAAGAAAACGAGTAAGATTTTCATATGAAGATTAATGATGAAGTAGGACTTTACTTTTTTTTTTCTGAGACAGAATCTTGCTTTTTAACCCAGTCTGGCCTGAAACTTTAAATCATCCTACATCTGTCTCCCAAGTGTTAAATATACAGACACACCACCATGCACAGAAACAATTTTTAAATCTTTAATTGTATGTGGGTGTGTCTGTGTGTGGGGGGGGCGGTATGTACATATAAGTAAGTGAATGTAGGTGCTTATGGAAGACCAGAGACATTGGTTTCTCTGTAGGTGGAGTTGGTTGTAAGCTACCTGTCATGTACATTGGGAACTGAACTCAGGTCCTCTGAAAGAACAGCAAGCTTTCTTAATCTCTAAGCCATCTCTCCATCCAGGTTTTCTCTCTGTGTGTCTCTGTCCTTCTGTCTCTGTCTTTGTCTCTTCTTTTCTCTCCCTCTTTCTCTCTCTCTTCTGACAGTGTCTCTTTATGTCATTCTTGTTGTTTTGGAACTCACTGTGTAGAACAGACTGTCCAAGGATTCATAAAGATCTGCATGCCTCTGGCTCCCAAGTGGTGGGATCAAAGTTGTGTACCACTCACTATACCTGGCTCTGTATTTCTTAATTCAAAGAAGACTTTTAAAGATTTATTGTTGGTATTATGTTCTTGTGGAATGTATACAATTTACCCTTGTTTAATCAAATGCTGATTTTGCTACTCCACTATCTGGTTTCAATTTAGACATTGCATTGTGATGTTTATTCTAAGCACCATCTGTCTCAAGTTTGTGTAAACATGCCAGCATTTGTTCTCTGTATTTTCAATAAAACAACCAGCAAATGCTATGTAATGGAGAGAATAGGCTGGGACATCCTGGTCCGGAGGGGAGGAAAAGAAGCTAGTGGGAGGAGTGAGAGAGCAGAGATTGGCAGGAGAGAACTTGAAAGCATGAGAAGAGGTGAACTGGATCTAAGATATGACTAAAAGCAAGTATAATGTGGAAAATCTGAATTGGAGAAAATTATGTGGGCTTGGAGTTTTAGGATGGAGTAACTATTGCCCCAGCATTGTGCTCTAGGTTAATTAAATAAATCCTACTCTCTGTGAAACAATAATCAATATTAAGAACCCACAATAAATGGCATAGCAACATGTGGCAGAATTTACAGTAATCTAGCAAGAACTTGCATAGAAAGTAAATCTATAGAGCAGTTTTTAAATTCTGTTCCTTAAAAACAAAGCAAAGGCAGTTTCTAAACTAAGAGATTATAGATTCCTGACTAGACAAACCCCCTACAGAGCAGCAAGGTGGTCAGGAATCTGCAGAAATCCAAAAATTGATATATACAAAAGCCAGAGAGGCAGTTTCTTTAGGTAGAAAGAAAAAAAAAAGTAGCTCTTTAACAAGAAATCTTCTCAAAGCCAGACTTGGCTAGCTAAGGCCGAAAGGTGGAGAAGGGATTCTTGCCAGTCTGAGGAGCAAACATTTGTGGACCCAATAACTTCCCTGAGTGAAGATGGGGTCATTATCCAGTGTGGGAGGTAGGTAGAAAAATATCTCTCCCTAGAAGCAGGAGCCAAAGATTTTCTGAGAAGCCTCAAACATCTGAACTGGTAAGGTATAGAAGGGAAGCTGGGTCTAAGAAAGTGAAGTCCTTAGGAAGAGGTTTTCTGATTAAAAACAATAATTTTCTATGTGAAAATGGAGGAAGACACAATGACACAGTGAGTGTCATTTGAGTTTGTTTCACTTAGCATACAACTAATTTTTTTCACTGATGATTTCAGTTTCGTATATGCTCTTTGGGAAAGATCAGGATAAGACAGACTTGGAGAAAGAAGAGACTGAGAAAATAAACGCGAAATTAAAGGCCATAGAACAGAAGTTGGGGGAATCTTTGAATCAAAATAGAGAGCCTTCAGAGCAATCCAATCTGGTACTTAAAATAACACCAAAAGAAGTAGTACCAGATGAGAAAAGTCCACAGAGGCTTGAAGATATTGCAAAATGGCAGCCCATTGAGATGGTGGAGAGAAAGTCTTTAGCTATTATCCAACTTGGTCATGGTTACTCTTAAGGTTCACTTAGTAGATGAAGGTCTATATGCTAAAGTAGAAATGCAGATCCGTTTAGTGTTGTCTTGGAACAATGTCGTAGAGTGGCTGGTGTGCTCCATGTTACAGAGTTTGGGAGAACTGAAATACATGCACCATGCCATAAATTCATATTCAGAATTCCAGTGGGCTTTTGCCTTAAATTCTGGAGAGCATGATCTTAGGTTTACACGTTTGTTAAAGATGGTGAGTGTTTTGGAGATGCCCTTGCAAATTGGGGCTGATGGTGCTTCAGCATGTATATTCATTGGAATTCAACAATACTTTATACATTTGACATGAAACCTGTTACAGATACAACTTATAATCCTATAGGTCAAACAAAGATGAAAATATCTAACAGTAATTTTTAAAAGATTGTCATAAAACAGAAGAGAAATATCTCTCCCCAAATATACTAAATAAAGACTTATCGATTTTAAAATGTTTAGGTGAGATAAGTAGCACAACTGCTAAGACATAGTAGAATTTAGAAAGGACTGCTGAATTGGAGCAGCATGTAAAGGTCCTATTTCCAAAATGGAGAACAGGGAATATGTTATGCGGGGGAAGTGGTTTTGTGTATGTTCACACAAGAGAAGAGAAATTATGGGTTCCATTAAAACAAAAAAAATCAGAAATGACAGAAGAAGACCACCTGGAGATCTTGGCTACACACAAGAAGAGAGAAATCAAAAAGACTAAACAAAACAGGTAACATAAAGTGCTGATCCCTTCCCATGGGAACTACTCTGAAACTGACTGAGACATAAAAAAAAAAGTCTCCAGCCAGTACTTCAAGAATACATGGCCAATAACTTGGCTAAAATATCCTCCAAATGTATTATGTCATTTTTTTAATTGGCATAGACAAAGTGGATTTATAGTTTAGTTTCATCCTGCATATCTCATACATTTATAATTATAGGACTCTGTAATGCTTGTGAGAAATTATATATTTTCAGAACAAAAGGACTGGACACTGGAGATGCTAAATCAAAGCTGACAGAAACCCTCATTCCAGCATGCTGAGAGATTGACACATCTGTTCCAGCATCTTGCATGTTCCAGCATTCTTCTTGTTCCTGCCTCAACTGCTTCAACTGCTGTTTCTCATCAAAGTCTGCTCCCAGGGGAGCTTTAAGGAAAGCTACACATCTCAGTTGGTCCAGCATTTTAGACTGTTCCAAACAGGACTTTAGTAAACCTGAAATTTCTCACCATTCAAAGACTGGACCACAAATGTTAATGCTTGCTTAATTAACCATTTTTCGCAATTTCCTTTGGGCCCCCTAACAGGATTTCTGTGGTGTCCAAAAAGTCAGCTAGACAAAATTCATGAGAACGACATTCCTTTTCCTTTACAAGAGGGTTGGGTAGGTTTTTTATTGTTTTCTGTGGCTACGAATGTGTATTGGGAGATGGTTATAAATTATTAACGGTCTTATTCAGAGGGAAAACAAGGTTAGACTCAGGGTTTTCTCTCTTTCTCTTTCTCTTTTCTCTATCTTTCTTAGATAAGGAGAAAGGGGGTTGAAAAGAAGGAAAGGGGAATACAGGGATATCTTATAGGAATAATAAGACAAAAGATAGATTATTGAATGTACTCAACTTAAGGTTTTCTTTGTTATTCTCAAATAAGGTTGTTTTTAACTCTGTATAGGATTTTGTATATTGATGCAAAAATAAGTCTATTTTTAATACATTGGTAAATTTTAGTGTATTGATACAAATTGAAGGTTACTTCCAATACTTTTAAACTGCTATTACAAACTGTTTAGTGTATTAGGTAATGCAAGTTAATTGCTAGCTAATCAAATCATAGTCATGTCAGATACTAGTCTAATTTATCACAGGAGTATGCATCCTAGGTTTAAGAGATAGATTTATTTTGTAGACAGGTCAATTACATAAAGATAGGTAAGTCTTCTAAAACTTCAGAGACCTACAGAATATGGCATTTAAAAATGTCTTTATTATTATATATAGATTCTTTGACAATGAGACAGCTCATCTCCTGGCAGCACCCTGCCTAACTCAAAGATTATGAGCATCGAAGAACCTCAGTGGGGGAAATGGCTTCAAATGTGGCAAACGAGCCAATCAGGCAAAAATAAAATGCCCACATTTCTCAACATACAGAATTCTGCCAAAAATGGGCAAGCTTAAATGCAGGATATATCGACTGCCAAACTCTGTTCAGACAGGGTAAGGTAATAATAAATAGTTCCTGCTTCACATATATGTCTGTCAAATATACTGAGCCAGAAGGCTGAAGATGATGCTCCAACATTATAGAGAGTTGTGGCTGGTTGTTCAGGCAGCAAACTGTCTTTGTAAATTTTTATTTTTTATTTTTTGGAAGCTGTTAACATGAACTTCTTATTTACCCCAGTAACTAATTTTATGACTTCTCAAGACTCTGGTAGAGTTGAAGACCAAATAGTTGGAGTTCCACAATTAAACTTAAGTTGTTTAGAATTTAAAAAATTCACCAGGGGCTGTGGTGAATTGTTCTCCTATGTGAAGATTACAAACAAACCAACACAGCAGAAGATGAGAGTCTTTGGATTTCTAGAAATCAAAATAGGAAGAAATGATGTTTGGGCAGTAGAAATGAATAGAGTGGAGGCCCTGGAAATGCTTCATTTACCAGAATGGCATAGATAATTACCATTAAGAGTTCAACTTCGTATTCTTACTTGGTTTTGTTTGAAATAGGATAAGGAGCCTCAGCTAGTAAAAAAGACAGTCATAGGAACAGATGCTGACCTTTGTCACCTGTCTCTGATAAATGTCAAGCAACTTCTTCATAAATTTGTTGTGCCAGAGGAAGAGGTGAGTGTAGATGAGGAAAAATCCGAGTAAGAGACTCTGTGTAGAGACAGAAATGGTAGGAAGTTGTTGTAAAGAACCATCTGGGGGTTTTATGTGGTGTAGATCATCCTAAATACTTTACCAAAACTTTCTAAACTTCAATAGGTTTTGTGTTCTTGTCGATGTTTCAGATCATGGCCCTGGTTTGTCCTTTTTTGTCCATGAATGAGTTATTTTGTTCAAGGGTGTATGAGGAACTGCGCTCCTATCCATGCATCTTTTACTATTCTTTCTTTTGTGTACGTTTAGTGTTTGGATTATTATGTAGTATTATGTAGCGAGGATGCTTTACTTTTTGGTCCAATCCATTTAGTGTTCTGTATTCATCTTGTTATTTTATAGGCATCTCTTTTGGGTCAGGAAAATTTTGTTCTATGATTTTGATGAAAATATTTTCTGGGCCTTTGAGCTGGGCTTCTTCTCCTTCCTCTACACTTATTCATAGGTTTTGTCTTTTCATATAGTGTCCCAGATTTCCTGGATGTTTCATGTCAGGATTTTGTAGAATAACTTTTTTTGACTGTTGTATCCATTTCTTTTATTGCAGCTCCAACACTTGAGATCCTCCCTCCCTTCTCTTGTATTGTGTTGGTGAAGCTTGCCTCTTATAGTTCATCTTGGAATTCCAACATTTTTCACCTTCAGAATTTTCTCATAGTGGTTTTCATTATTGAATCTATTTCCTGCTCAGTTCTTGAGCAGTGTTTCTCATGTTTCTTCCAATGTTTGTGTTTTCCTGGTTTACTTATGGGGATTTATTCATCTCCTATTACTTATCTTTATGACATTCATGAAGTGTGTTTTAAAGACTTTTTTCTTTTAATTCAATTATGTTGCAATACTCAAGGCCTGCTGTGATATGATAGCTGGGCTGGCTCCAGTGGAGAATGCTGTTCTGGCTATTACTGACAGATATTTTTACCCTGGTGTATAGGCATATAGGATTTGGAAACTGCAATTATAGATGCTATTATCTGGTCTTGACTTCATTGGGTGGTGTTTTGTTCCTTGGTTTCTGTTCCCTCTCTGGCTTTTAGAGAATGTGGTGGCTGTGTGTTGTTTGTTTTCCTGGCCTGTTCAGCTGGGGTGTTCACAAGGAATGCCTGTTGGTGTTGGAGACTGGGATACTGAGATGTGTTTGAGGAAGTAAGTGTGGAGGAGAAAGACTTTATAGCTCAATGTGTATGGGGTCAGAGAAGAAAGGAAGATGACAGCAGGTTTCCTGCTATAGAGATGGGGATGAGACTGGGGGATTGGATCTCAGGGAATGTAGTGGAAGTGTAGGTCTGCCTTCAGCCTACTTGGTGCCATGGGAGAAGTAGGCCTTTGGTTAGGAGTAGGTGTCTGTGGGAGTTGATGTCTGGGATCAAGGAACAAGTTGGGGAAAGAGGTTAGGAGTGGCTAAAAGAGGGTTGTCTGTGAGATCCCCAGGAGATGGAAACAGGGTGGGAGCAAGGAAGACTAACTAATGTGTTGTGCTGCAGATCTGAGGATGAGACTGGGGGAATGATGGAGCAGAGAGAGTGGAAATGGTGTTTGGGCAGCCTGCCTGTTACCAGATTTTCTGGCAGGTGGGGCCTGTGTTTTAGGAGGGGTTAGCTAGTAGAGTTGTGGATGGGATACAGCAATCCCTTAGGGGAGGTAGATTAGGAGGAGATGGTCTCTTAGATACACCAGAGTTGTGGGCAAGGGAAAGAAATCTGCAGGTTTCATTTGATCCCAGCACTAGGGAGAAGACTGAAAGACTATCTGGGAAGACACACAGAGAGGAGAATATTGCTGCAATTACCTCTTCACCTTTCCCTTGCCACCTAATTCTTATTGTGTAACAGACGTACATATTGTGACTTGGAACAAGTGGAACTGCTTCTTCATATTGCATTTCACACTGAGAGCATAGAGTGCATTCCTAGAAAGCAGCAGGCACTGCTGGCACCAAGCTACTTCTGAGATGGAGTCCTGACTTCCGTCCAGTGGAGAGAAGGCAGAGCTTCATACTCAGCCCACTCCATCCTTCTCCTCTGTCCTTCAATCAGTATTGGCCACATTTGTGGACAGTGTGACAGTGATTTTTTCCCCTACATCCACACTATGCTGCTTCTTCTCAGCATCTGATTTTCAACTGAGATAAAGCTTATTCAGCATTCAATCCATTGCTGCTCTCTAGGAATTCCAAACTACTCTGCACATACAGCTACCAGGCTCTTGAAGAAAGCCTTTGTACACATATACACCCACTCACACATGCACACACACCACGCATGCTTAGAAACCTGAGTGCAAGTAGTACATGAGTAGTATAATAGGTAGTTTTTGTGTTCTGGCTCACTCACTGCATGACTATGAGTAAAAGCAACAGAAGAGGGCAAGGAATGGGTATGAAGTATTGGCAAGAGAAGAAGAATTGGCAGGTCTTGGTAACTGTCTGGATGTCTTATGGGTGGTGACAGCAGAGGAGGTTTGGGAGTCATTAGGGCCAGCCTGGTGGAGGCTTTCAAAAATTAGTGAGCTAGACTCCTTTCATAAGTGCTTGGCTAGCATGAGTTCAAGTTGTTGCACAAAGAGTGTCCAGCATCCCTGAGACTATCAGGCTATCTCCCAGAGTAGTCTCAGAGAGGACTAGAAACTGAGGAACAAAACCAAGATGGAGGTGCAGCTGTGCAGCTGTGAGTCATTGGGTTTACTGGCAACAAAACACTGATGTTAAGACCCAGCATGCCAAGGATTTCCTGGAGGATTCAGAGACTGTTAGATCCTTCACTGCCTACAGCATGACTAAGCCTTCTGTGTCTCCACTTCATAATATCAAGGAGAGCATTTGTGACAGGCAGATGACTATACCACTCAACGTTGCTGCATTCACTTAATGGAAGATAATGTTGTCCTTCGTACATGATGACAAGCTCTTCAGAGTCTCTGTTTGACAATGGAGGGGATAAGCTATAGGACAAAGGGAAATGAGTGAGGACCCTGGGAGCTCCGAGAATAGGGTGAATACATACAATGTCATTCCTGTGTGTCCTGTTGTGAGGAAACCCTTTATTTCTATTCCTTCAAAGCCATTTGTGTCCAGGAACTGCAGTTCTTTTCGCACACTGATGCCTATGCTGCATGCAGGAGGCCCTTAGTTTGATCTATAATACCTCCTAAATGGGCATCATGACATACACCTATGGTCTGGCATTTGGGAAGTAGAAGATGGATCATCAGAATCTCAAGGCCATCCTGGCTGGAAAGGAAATTTAAGAGCAACCTGGGTTACATGAGACCTGGACACACATTCGTACACACACATGCACACACTCATACACAACAGATATATGAATAAATCCATACATTTAAATGATTACAGAGGTGTTCACATTGACAGACACCTCTTCTTGAGAAGCAAGGTGCACCTTAAATTTGCTTGATGATGCCTGTTCTTGTAGAATGTATACAATTTACCCTTGTTCATTCACATGCTGATTTCTCTACTCCACTATCTGGTTTCAGTCAGCACATTGCATTGTGATGCTCATCACCTGTCTCAAGTTTGTGTAAACATGCCACCATTTGTTCCCTGTGTTGACAATACAAACAACCAGCTAATGCTGATCGAGGCAGAGAACATGGTGGAACACATTGGTCCAGAGGTGAGGAGAATGAGTAGAGTGGGGGGAGAGATCCATGAGGACCTGGAGCCATCATGAGAAATGAACTGAACCTAAATATGACTAAAAAGTAAGTAAAAGTCATGTGGGAAATCTGAATGGGAGGAAGTTATGCGGACTTGGAGGTTTAGGATGGAGTACTAATTGTTCAGCATTGTGCACTAGGTTAATTAAATAGATCTTAGTCTCTATATGTTCATTTGGTTATGTAACTGGTTTAAGAATACTCTTTAACTAAAGATAACTAAATATTAAATATTAATAATCATCAACATGCCTATAAGACACACTGAGGAGTTTTAGTGTGTTCTTCTTAGAAGAAGACACAGAAACAATTGGAAATGAGTGCTCCCTGGTAGACACAAACAAAATGCAATCCCAGCCAGTTACACAGAGTTTCTCCCTTCTTTCAATGCTCCTAACCATGGAAAAATCTCCCCTAAGGTACCACCCTGAGGACAGAGTTCATGAGTAGTTTCTCCATCCTACCATTTTTAGGTCACTGTATAATTTAAACTCTTCTGTCACAATGAGTCCCTTCCTGGAAGGCACCAGAGCCTCGGGCAGGGTTCTTCCAGTACTGACTGCCTGTCTACTGGGTTGGGATAAATAGCTGCTGCCCTCTGGGGCCTCAGTCAGCAAGTGAAACTTGATTTCAGGTGAAAAGAAAAAAGAAAAAGAAATGTAGGGTCACAATCGTGTAACAAGCTGATTGCTATAGGGAGCCTAGTTTTTAACTTCTTTCCCTAACTTGCCTTCTACCTGCAGGAAAAGAGCTAATCTTTCTGAGAATCCTGCTTCTCCCCAGAGGGGCTGGCCATATCCAGTAACCAGTTTCTGAGAGACCTGTGCAGGAGGGTTCAGTTTCTCTGCATTGTCTGTAAGCCTTCAGGCCTGAGAGCTCCAGTATCTATCTCTTCCAGGGGCCACTCTCCACTGACAACATCTGGTAGCAGGAAGAACCTAAGCAGCATTCAGCATCCAAGCAGCTAGAACGGGGTCCAGGAGTACAGAAAAAGTGGTCTCCTGTGAAGACATGAGTTGAGGGATTCAGGAGACCAGGTACATGCTTGGTCTTTGCTTATTAGCTACACATGGGTTTCCTAAGTGAAGTTTAGTTCTGACTGTACTGTCTTGGTTATGATCTAAAGAAATAAAACTCTGGACAATATTTGGTCCTTCTCCCGTTGGAGATACTAGACCTCCACAGGTCTTCTGTCATTTGGGAGGCAATTAGACTAGAGTCTTTGACAGAGGAGATTCCGTTTGTAGCTCTGGGCCACATGAAATACATCTCCCACCAAAAGATTGCAAAATCAACAGGGATGTGTTATCCCCTCTAAGGTATCAATCTGCAGAGGCAAGACATTGTATATGAGTTCATGGACAGTATGGTCAATGCAGTGAGTCTGCGGAGAACCATGGTTACACAGTGGAGACCCTCACTCAAAAAAAAAAAAAATAAGCAAGGAAAGCAAGCAAACAAACAAACAAAAACGGTCCACCAAAAATAACCAGAACTGCCATAGATGTATATGGATGAGACCACTTAAGATGAACACAAATGTTCATATAAACTATTTATTGAGGAGTCTTTGCAACAGTCAGTTTTGGAAATGTAGATTACTGATGACAGGGCTAATTAGAACATGATATAACTTATGCCTTGATTTTGGATGTTATGAAATTTTTTCTGAGTGAATGTGAAGAGTGAATAGCTGATGCGGATAACGGAGAGATCAACTCACTGGAGCTTTCTGGTACAGTCAGCAGAAGGGTATACCTACCACCCCTCCTGGGAATTCAAAAAGCACCACTTAGGCATTTCAGTTAGATATTGGAAGCAGCATAGAGGCATTGCTGTGGGTGGGCTGCAGAATGAGGCTGAAGAGAGAGCACAGGACAAAATTGAGCAGCCTCTCCAGCAGCCCTGGGCTGTGCTGAGCTGCTGAGCAACAAGGGTACAAAGGTCCTAATGCCTAGCTGGAGAAGGAGCTAACTCTCCACAGCACAAATTTTGAGCTTAGACATGTCATTGCCTTCAGGACCTCCTGTACTGAGAGCAGCACTAGAGCCATCTTGATTGTGTCCTGTTAATCCCAAGTCAGGGCATATGGCCTTCTGAATCTTAAAGAACATTTTAAAATAAATGTCAGGCACCTGAAGCCATATCATTGGTGTCTGTTTGCCATAGCTGTGACAGAAAACCGACCGAGTTTGGAAAGACGTATTTCCCTGGATGGAAGTAATCAGGGACTCCTCGCCCTGGAAGGCTTAAGGTGCTATTCGACTGTTTAC
>CM053742.1:111020014-111036622 GCA_028658305.1 Pachyuromys duprasi | reverse complement strand
TGATATAAGTCATGTGTTTGGGTGATATGCAATTCTTCTAAATTTTAATACAATGCAAAGAGTGAAAAACTGATAAAGGTCACTGAAGTAGGGGTGAGATCAAATCACTGGAGTTTGCTGGCACAGTCAGCAGAAGGGCATGCCCACCACCATCCTGAGAGTTCAAGGAGCACCACCTCGTTGCTGCTTTTGGACATTGGGAGCATCATAGAGACAGTGCTGTGGGTGGGCTGCTGGAGGAGGTTGAAGGGAGAACACAGGACAGAATTGGGCAGCCTCCCCAGGAGGCCCTGGCTGTGCTCAGCTGCTGAGTAGCAAGGGTACAAGGATCCTGAAGGGAATGTGGAGGAGGAGCTAAATCTCCCAGGCAACCGTTGTGAGATTGGACATGTTTTCAGAATGTCCTGTACTGAGAGCAGCACTAGCTCCATCTTACTTGTGATCTGTTAACCCAAGGCATTGCATAAGGCCTACTCCACATGACCTTCTGAGTCTTAGAGGTGATTTAAATAAATGGGTCAATCTCCTGAAGCCACAGCATTGGTGCCTGATCAGCATAGCAGTGATGGAAAACCGACTAGATTGGGAAAGATGTATTTCCCTGGACAGAAGCAATCAGAGACCCCTTGCCCTGGAAGGCTTAAGGGGTTAGTAGACTATATACAAAGCAAATGTCTGCATTCCTGCACTGGCTATTGTTTAACCAAGCTTGTCCTGGTTATGTAGTGAGTGCCACACCTTGAATAACCAGACTCCTGCAGTGATATGGGTGATGGCAACTAGTATTGCAATGTTATTATAAAACCAAGTGACATTTCAAAGCAACCAGGTTTTCCCGGATTTCCTTGGCTTCATCATCTAGTTATTATTGATGGAGAAATAAGTAAGAAGGGAAATTAAGAAAGATACACAGCCTTGGTGAACAGTATTTTCTCTCTTCAGTTTTCCTTTCTTTGTTTTTAATTCTTCTCTCATATAGTATATCCAGACACAGAATAATCCTCCCACCACTCCTCCCAGAGCCCTACTCTTTTTTCTTTTTTAGGGGGGACTTTTCATTGTTTTTATTTGCATATTTCACACCCAGCTTACTTGAGAACAAACATGCACGTACAAGAGTAACACTACATGTTTAGCTATACAAGTAAAAATATTAAAAATACAAGGTTTAGCAGCTCAGAGATTTGTTCAGATTCAACTACCAGTAAGTAGGTGGTACAGTAGATTTAAACATGGCAATTCTTCTATCTATGGTGACCAAAGCATGTCCTTGTCCTATACACAAACATTTCTCTTTCCCCAGATTTATTGAGTAGGTGGAGCCTTTCAGAAAACAGCAGACCTTCCTGGGACATCAGTTAAACATGGTACAATATACAATGAGACAAGGCACAAACCCTTAGATCAAGGCCCATCCAGGCAACCCAGTAGGACTGAAGGGATCCCAAGAACAATGGAAGGAGTGAGAGATACCCCCAGTGCCACTATAAGGCATTCCACAGGAACACCAAGCTTACAACCATAAAGGGTGAAGACCCAGAGCAAACCCATGAAGACTTCCTAATTACAGATACAGCCTCTGTGAGCTCCCATGAGCCCTACTTATTTGATTGTGTGGGCCATGTTCTCCAAGTGTCCTTGACTCCTCTGGCTCCTACAATCCTTCCTCTTTCCCTTGAGCTGGGTTCCTTGAGCTGAGAGGGGAGAAATTTGATGAAGACCTCCAATTTCTGCTGACACTGCTTTAGCTGTGGGTCTCTGCATTTGGGCGAGCACTATTTTGAATAATGTCTAGCATCTGCTGGGTTTGAACAGGAAAATCTAGGGGACATCATTATTTCCTGCGTGGTCATTTGGGGCTTTTGGTGAACTCACGTTGGTTGAAGACTGTGTATAGCTCTGCAGGAGCTCTAGGTTTTATGTGGATGAGATTGCTAGAGAGTGTGTACTGGCACTCAGGGGAGTATTCAGGTTTAGTCCATGTGAGGCTAAAGCTCTTCTTTGCTCAGGTGTTTTCCCACTGTCATGCAGCCTTGTCAATTCTGCTGACTTATTCCATAAGCACCAGCATATCATCTGGCCAACATTCAAATCTGTGAACTAAAATGCTTTCCACCTATTCTGTCATATAGTTGTCAGTATGAAGCCAGAACCAGAAGACAGTGCTGTCTCTATCACTGCGGTGTACACATTAAACACAGAGGACTAACACAGGTGAAGGAATTAAGACAAACTTTGTTGGGCTTTCATGGGTCACATTCCGATAGGTAAGAGAAAACAGATCTACAAAGGAACATTATGACAGCCATTTATCTCAGATCATTTCCTTGCTCTCATTTGCCCCACATCATTCTGCATTCATCCCTGCCTCAACTCACAAATAATGGAAGTACTTGTTTGAGCTCATGTTTCCAGTACCAATTTTTGGCAAACTCTCTTAGACTGTAGGATTTGAAATGTATGTGTATGCCTGTGTTTGTGTGTTGTTTGTGAGTTTGTAGAGCAGCCATGGAGTGGGTCCAGCCTAATCCTAGCACACAAGTTTTGTAGGCTCTGTATGAAAAACTGAGAAGTGTAGAGAGAGCTCCAGGCTTTGTGAGTCTATGAGGCTGTGAGTGGGTCTGAGGTGCCTGAAAATTCTTTTTTAAAAAATATTTTTATATTAATTCCAGTTTATTCACTTTGTATTCCAGCTGTAGCACCTCTCTTATTTCCTCTCAATCCCACCCTCCCTCTCTCATCTATTCCCATGCCTCTCTCCAAGACCACTGATGGGGAGGTCCTCCTCCCCTTCCATCTGACCCTAGCCTATCGGATTTCATCAGGACTGGCTTTATTTTCTTCCTCTGTGGCCTAGTAAGGCTGCTCCCCCCTCAGAGGGAGGTCATCAAAGAGCCAGCCACTGAGTTCATGTCACAGACAGACCCTGTTCCCATTACTAGGGAACCCACTTGGATACTGAACTGTCATGGGCTATATCTGAGCAGTGGTTCTAGGTTATCTCAATGAATGGTCCTTTGTTGGAGTATCAGTCTCAGAAAAGAGTTCTTTACCCAGATTTTTTTGTTCTGTTGCTCTCCTTGTGGAGCTCCTGTCCTCTCCAGGTCTTACAGTCTCCCACTTCTTTCATAACATTTCCTGCACTCTGCCCAAAGTTTGGTCATGAGTCTCAGCATCTGCTTTGATACCCTGCTGGGTAGAGTCTTTCAGAGGCCCTCGGTGGTAGGCTCCTGTCCTCTTCCCTGTTTTCCCCTCCTTCCAATGTCCATCCCGTTTGTCTTTCTGAGTGAGATCATCTTACCCAGGGTCTTCCTTCTTGCTTAGCTTCCTTGGGTATACAAATTTTAATATGTTTGTCCTATATTATATGTCTAATATCCACTTATAAGTGAGTATATACCATGTGTGTCTTTCTGTTTCTGGGATACCTCACTCAGGATGATCTTTTTTTAGATTCCACCATTTGCCTGCAAATTTCATTATTTCCTTGTTTTTAATTGCTGAGTAGTATTCCATCGTGTAAATGTACTACAATTTCTGTATCCATTCATCAATTGAGGGACATCTGGGTTGATTCCAGATTCTGGATATTACAAATAAAGCTGCTATAGTCATGTTTGAGCAAATGTCCTTGCTGTATACTTCTTGAGTTCTATATATGTTCTGGGTATTAGCCCTCTGTCAGATATAGGGTTGGTGAAGATCTTTTCCCAGTCTGTAGGCTGTCATTTTTGTTCTGACATCAGTGTCCTTTGCTCTACAGAATCTTTTCAGTTTCATGAGGTCCCATTTATTGATTGTTGATCTTATAGTCAGTGCTGTTTTTTTTTTTTTTTTTTTTCTGTTCAGGAAGTAGTCTGTGTTAATGAGTTCTAGGCTCTTCTCCACTTTTTCTTCTAACATATTTATTTTGTTAGGTTTTATGTTGAGGTCTTTGATCCACTTGGACTTTAGTTTTGTGCAGGGTAATAAATATGGGTCTATTTGCATTTTTCTAGATGTAGACAACCAATTAGACCAGCACCATTTGTTGAAAAATGCTGTCTTCTTTCCGTTGTATGGCTTTTCTTCTTTTTCAAAATCAAGTATCCTTAGGTGTGTGTGTTTATTTTGGGGGCTTCTATTTGATTCCATTGATCCACCATTTGATTTCTATGCCAGTGTCATGCAGTTTTTCTTACTATTGCTCTGAAGTTGAGAATTTATCTTTCAAGGTCTGTTAAAAATTGTGTTGGTATTTTGAAGGGAATTGGATTGAATCTGTAGATTGCTTTTGGCAGGATGGTCATTTTCACTATGTAATCCTTCTGATCCATGAACGTGGGAGATCTTTTTATCTTCGGATATCTTCAATTTCTTTCTTTTGAGACTTGAAGTTTTTTTTCAAACAGGTCTTTCACTTGCTTGGTTTGAGTCATACCAAGGTACTTTATGTTATTAGTAGCTATTGTGAAGGATGTTTTTCTCTAATTTCTTTCTCGGCCCTATTGTCTTTGTAATACGGGAGAGTTTCTGATTTTTTTTTTTTTAGTTAATTGTGTATCCAGCCACTTTGCTGAAGGTGTTTTTCAATTGAAGGTTTTATCTGGTTGAATTTTTTTGGGTCGCTCACATATACTATCGTCTCATCTTCAAATAGTAATACTTTGACTTCTTCGATTCTGATTTATATCCCCTTGATCTTGTTTAGTTTTTTTTTTTAGTGCTCTAGCTAAGACTTCAAGTACTTTGTTGAAGAGATTTGGAGAGAGTGAGCAGCCTTGCTTTGTCCCTGATTTCGGTGGGACTGATTTAAGTTTCTTTCCATTGAGTTTGATGTTGGTTATAAGCTTGTTGTATATTGCCTTTACTATGTTTGTGCCTTGTATCCCTGATCTCTCCAAGACTTTAAACATGAATGGCTGTTGGATTTTGTCAAATTATTTTTGGTATATAAGGAGGTGATCATGTGCTTTTTCTCCTTCAGTTTGTTTATATGGTGGATTACATTGATGGATTTCCGTATATTGAACCACCCCTGCATGGCTGGGATGGAGCATACTTAGTCATGGTGGATGAAATCGTTTATGTGTTCTTTGATTCATTTTGCAAGTATTTTAGTGAGTATTTTTGCATCAATGTTCATTAGAGAAATGTCTGGAGTTCTTTTTTTGTTGGATCTTTGTGTGGTTTAGGTATCAAGGTGAATGTGGCTTCATAGAATGAGTTTGGTAATGTTCCTTCTGTTTCTATTTTGTGGAATAGTTTGAAGAGAATTGGAGTTAGCTCTTCTTTGAAGGTCTGGCTTTGTGAGTTTTTTGGAAGGGAGAATTTTGATGATTGTTTCTATTTCCTTGGGGGATACTGGGCTATTCAATCTATGTACCTGATATTGATTTAATTTTGGAAAATGGAATCTATCAAGAAAATTGTCCATTCCATTTAGATTTTCAAAATTTTTGACATAATAGGCCTTAGTAGTAAGACCTAATGATTGGATTTCCTCATTGTCTGTTATTATGTCCCCCTTTTCATTTCTGATTTTGCTAATTTGAATACTTTCTCTCTGCCTTTTAGTTAGTTTGACTAAGTGTTTGTCTATCTTGTTGATTTATTCAAAGAACCAGCTCTTGGTTTCTTTGATTCTTTGAGTTGTTTTGTTTCTAATTTATTGATTTCAGCCCTGAGTTTGATTATTTCCATATGTCTATCCTCTTGGGTGTGTCTGTTTCTCTTTTTTCTATGGCTTTCAGGTGAGCCATTAAGTTGCTGTTATGAGATGTTTCAAATTTGTTCTTGAAGACACTTAGTGTTATGAACTTTCCTCTTAGCACTGCTTTCACTGTGTCCCATAAGTTTGGGTATGTTGTGCCTTCATTTTCATTGAATTCTAGGAAGTATTTAATTTCTTTATTTCTTCCCTTACCCAGCTGTCAATGAGTGGCAATTTGTTCAGTTTCCATGTATGTGTAGGGTTTTTGCTATTTCTGTTGCTCTTGAGGTCCAGCCTTAGACCATGGTGGTCAGATAAAATACAAGGTGTTATTTCAATCTTCTTGGATCTGTTAAAGCTTTCTTTGTGACCAACTATATGCTCTGTTTTGGAGAAGGTTCCATGACGTGCTGAAAAGAAGGTATACTCTTTTGAATTTGGGTGAAAAGTTCTGTAGACATCTATTAGGTCCATTTGATTTAGGACCTCTGTAAGTGCCATTGTTTCTCTATTTAGCTTCTGTCAAGATGATCTGTTCCCTGTTGAGAGTGGAGTGTTGAAGTCTCCCACTATTAAGGTATTGGGATAAATGTGTGATTTAAGCTTTAATAATGTTTCATTTACAAATGTAGGTGCTCTTGTGTTTAGGGCATAGATGTTCAGAATTATGATGTCCTCCTGGTGGGCTTTTCCTTTGATGAGAATGTAGAGCCCCTCCTTATCTTTTTTTGATTAATTTTGTTTGAAAGTCTATTTCATTATACATTAGGATAGCTACCTCTGCTTTGTATTCTGGGTTCATTTGCTTGAAAAATATTTTTCCAGCCCTTTACTGTGAGGTAGTGTTTATCTATGTTGCAGAGGTGTGTTTCTTGTGTGTAGCAGAAAGTTGTATGCTGTTTCCATAACCATTCTGTTAGTCTGTGTCTTTGTCTTTTTAATGTAGAGTTGAGTCCATTGATGTTGATAGATAGTAGTGACTAATGAATGTTAGTTACTTTTATTGTGGAGTTGGCTGTGTTACTGTGTTTCATTGCTTGTTTTCCTTTTGTTTTTTTGTTGTGAAGTTATCTATATCCTGTGTTTTCTTGGGTGTAGTTGTTTTCGGTGGATTAGAGTTTTCCTTCTAGTATCTTCTTTAAGGCTGTGTTGTTCTATAGATATTGTTTAAGTTTAATTTTGTCATGGAATATTTTATTTTCTCCATCTATATGGATTGAAATCTTTCCTGGGTATAGTAGTCTGGTTTGGCATTTGTGGTTCCTTACAGTCTGCATAACATCTGCCCAGGCTCTTTTGGCTTTCATAGTTTCTGTTGAAAAGTCTGTTGTGATTCTGATAGGTCTACCTTTATATGTTACTTGGCCTTTTTCCCATGCTGCTTTTAATATATATATATTGGTCTAGTCGATTTGGTGTTCTGTAGGCCTCCTGTATGTTTATGGACGACTCTCTCTTTAGATTGGGAAAATTTTCTTCTATGAATTTCTTGAAAATGTTTTCTGGACCCTGGATCCTGGAATCTTCTTTTTCATCTATTCCTATTATTCTTAGATTTCGCCTTTTCATGGCATTCTTCATTTCTTGGACTTTTTGTGTTTGGAACTTTTCTGATTTTACTTTTTCTTTGAGAGAAATATCAGTTTCTGCAAGTATATCTTTAGCACCTGAGATTCTCTCTTGTATTCTATTGGTGATGCTTATCTTTGTGGTTCCTGTTCTTTTCTGTAAGTTCTCCAGCTCCAGGGGTTTCTCTGTTTGTGTTTTCTTTATTAATTCTAATTCTGTTTTCATGCCTTGCACCGTTTCCTTCATCTGTTTGAAAGTGGATTCCTGTCTTTTTACGATGGCCTTTATTTTTTCGTTCATTTCCTCTCTATATGCTACTAATTGTGCCTATATTTGTTTGGCTGTATTTGCCTGTATTTCTTAGAGAGCTTTGTTCATTTCCTCTATATTTTCCTCCATTTGTGTGGCTATTTATTTGAGAGATTTGTTTATTTTCTCTTTATGTGCCTCTAATAGCTGGGTAAGCATAGCTTTAAAATCATTTTCCTGTGTTTCCAAAGAATTGGGGGTGTCCATCAATTTTGGGGGTTACTGATGAAGCCACGATGTTCTGATTTTTGTTGGGTGTGTTCCTACCCTGACCTCTGGCCATTTGCTTATCTGTCACCTTCACTGTTCCTGCAGTCTGTACTTCAGACTGGGCCCATCTTTCTCTGCTGTCTAGAGTATGCTTCAGGAAGATGAGAGTGGTCCACTGGTTTGAGAGTGTGTGTTGGTGTTTCAGCTGTATATAAGGGAGGTAGGTCTGCAGGTGCACAAGAGTGGGTGAACAGGCATGTGTGTGGAAGTGTGCCTTGAAGGTCAGGGTGCTAGAGAGTGTAGATGCCTGGAATGTGGGATGGGAGGGGTACAGTTCCAGGAGGGGGAGAAGGTGCTGGTGCTGTTCGTGTGTGCAATGCACATGAACATCTGTAGATTACCTGAATACCTCAGTAGTCTACAGACCTGTCATACAGTCCTTCTGGTATTCAGATCTGTCTGGGCTCCATGAGTTGTTTGATTGGACTCCACTGGTAAATTCACAAAACAGGGTCTTCAATGTTGAGAACACTGTTCCAAGAATCCATATGTTTCCCACAGTAGGCCTGTGGGTTGGAGGGATTGGATGTCTGGCTGCTAGCGTAGAGAGACCTTGGATTTGGGACTCTGCATGCACTCACTTGAAAGTGCACTCATTCGTTAGCAGGTCTAATCAGAAAGCACAGGGGTTCCCCCTGTTCTCTACTTGCTGATTTGGGCCTGCTGGGGCAAATGTGAGTGTCAGAGATCCATCAGCTCAGTGGTGCTACAGCAGCAGAACTGGGAGGCTGTAGGTATAGATACCTGCTATTCTATAATATTGACCTGGATTTTGCTTTGACTTCAATAAACCAGTAGGCTGAAATAACTACAGACAGCAAGCCAATATGCAGTGTTACACTGTGGCCTACCTTCAGTTCCTGCATCCATGTTCCTGCTTTGAGTTTCTACCTAGGCTGCCCTGCAATGCGGACTGTAAAGGGTTCAAATTCAAGAAACTTTCTTCTTGTTTGCTTATGGTCCCAAGTGTTCATCCCAACAACAGAAGAAAAAAAAAACTAAGACAGAAAAGAAAGGCAAATTTCTGGTAATCTACAAAGTAACAGCATTCTCTGGAGAACCGTTACAAAGGACCCTTTCTAAAGTTGGCCTAGGCAAACACCTGAAGCCTATACAGCTACCAGCAGCCAAGTAAGCTAGGGCAAGAAGGTACTTCAAAAGCTTCTAGTGTTCCTTTTTTGAAAACTTAAGTAAGCAACATTTTCCATAAAATCCTAAAACCGAGTGCAGAAAAAGGCCTGACTTTCCAGGCTGTGTTGGTGCATGTCTTTAATCCCAGCACTAGGGGGCAGAGTTAGGCATATGTCTGTGAGTTTGAAGCCAGCTTGGTCTACAAAGTGAGTTCCAGGACAGCCATGATACACATATAAAAAAGGAGAAAAGGAAAGAAAAGAGAAAAAAATGAAAGAAGGAAGGAGGACAGAACAGAGGACAGAGAAAGGTGATTCTGTTGGACTCCCGAGGTGGGGAGACCCTCTGTTCCTCGGGATAGACACCAGACCCCAATAACCCACGAAGACAAGACTTGTTGCAAACAGCAAGAGGTGTTTACTAGTAGCTGGCATGCCAGGGCTCTGCAAACAGCTCCCACGCAAGGGGGTGGTACAGAGCCCTGAGCAACAGAATCACAGAGTTTATAAAGGCAAAACCCGCATAACAGGAGGGGGTCTAGGGGTAAGGGATTTTTCTAACGGAGCAGTCAGTGATTGGCTGTGCCCAGGTGTGGTGACTAGGGGATGGTTAAAGACTGTTTGCACTTCTCAGTCCAGGAACAAAGAAGGGTGTTTAGGGACAAGTTAAAATTTCCTACCCTTACAATTCCACAACAAGTAGTCCCTCAAATTCATTGCAGTGCACCCCCAACGTTGTACTAGGGAACTTTAAGAAGTCTGCCCTCGTAGTAATGATGGTTTTCTTCAACTGAACATCTCTACCACCTATATCTTGGTATTAATTCCAGTGAGGATAGAGGACTGGAAGGTTTTTTCCCCCTACTCACACAGCACTGCCTGCAGCTTCTTTGTATCGAGAAAGGTGTGTTTCATGAGTCTAGATAAGGATTGCAGAGAATTTCAGATTGAAAGGGATTGGGATATCCAGAATTTACAAATTAAGTGTTTCAAACAAGTATTTCCTCTTTGAATAAGAGGTATTGTCACCTTCCATTTCCTTATTTTGCTCTTGAAAATAATGGCCAGGAGAGGCATGCCAGAAATACTGTCTATGCGAACAGATGAATACCACATGAAATATAAGATTCGGCACAAGATGCAAGGTGTACAGATCATGCAGGTTTGCATGTTCAAAGAAATAAGAAGGTAATGTCTCCTGAAAGGAAGTGGAGACTCACTATCCATCCTTCTTTCATTGTAAGTAAATGACACTAAAGAGCAGAAATCTATGAGGACAGAGATACTTTGTGACTTTGCTAATTGTGACCAAAACTAAAGCCCGTGTTGCCTGAATGTGCGATGCTGTGTGGTTAGAAATGCACAGCCCTGCTTTTTGGGACAGATCTGCTAAATGATAGAAGTCAGCTCTGTCTTTCATGCAAATACGATGGGGTAATGCCTTGTCTCTCCAAAGCTTCTTCAAACCTTTCAAGTGCGACCTGAGACATCTTGATTGTGGAGAATGCAAGCGTTTGTGTGTGGAGGTGGCAATCACAAAGTTCAGTGGGGTTATGGGGAATGGCAGATTCCAGGCTTTGCATTTGTCTTGTGTTTTTCTGCCCCAAAACTCTCTGTCATCTTCTTTGCTTCTAAAACCTGTGCTGTTCATAGTTGATTACTTAGAATAGCCCTCATGTTCTCGTGCAACTGAGGTTTTTGTTTTGTTATGTTTTTGCTTTAGTTTTTTGGGTTCCCTTTTCTTTCTGCAAGCTACTTCACACTTATCAAACCCCTAATACTAGATGGAAGAGAAAAAGTTTTACAAGGGAAAGGTGGCCCTGTTATCATTAGATTTCTTCAAGCCAATTAGGGGATTCAGGTTCCTTGGGTCAAATTTGATCTCTGTGGTTAGGATATCTATTTTCTTCTCCCTTCATTGTACTCAACTAATGGACAAACCGAAATTATCCAAAAGCATCCAACAGAATATAAGCATCAAACAGCTAACAACAGCAGCCCTGCCTCTCTGCGGGGCTGCTTTGGTACACCCTCTGTAAAGTCTCAGCGTCCCCAGAAACTATCTGCAGCTGACATAACCACACCCCTGCTAGAGCACAAGTCAAATCCTAGTCACCTGCTGTGAGGCAGCCGCACATCCCCACACCTGGGATTAAAACGAAAACATATTCCCATGACATTTTTTTATATATGCAAGAAACGAAAATTTCACAATTCTTACTACATTCTTATGCTAAGGGGTGGTTGTGCGTGGGGTGCCGCCTCTGTGCTCTGTTTTCTTCAATGGGTTATTCTCAGGAGGAATTCTCTGTACTCAATTTTATGTCAGACACAGCTGTAAGCTCTTCTGTTTGTGTTGAGCTCTCTAGTTTGTCTTTTTAAAGGATTTCCTCTTCACCATCACCTTCGCTACTTGAAGTAATTTTCCTAACTGGTTTAAAATATACTGTGCTAAAGTTGGATGGTAGAGGATTCATCCTGGTGATCTCCATGATAAATTTCAGGAGCTGCTTCAAATGAGTCTGTGTCTCCTTTACCCACCAGAAACACACCTCCTTCGCATCCATCTCAGTCTTGTACTGCTTTGCTAAGGATGTGATTTTCAGAGCCCCACAAATCACATTTCAGATGCTGCAATCAATTGACCTGAAACCATATCCTAGTAGAAATAGTCTCCCGAGTGTTTGGTTAAACCATCTTCAAGATGCAGATTTGATGGCCTTTGTGTCCATAACCATCTGTCAAAAGTCGTTCATTCACTGCCTTCATCATACCCTACAAGGATCTATCTCACCTAAGGAAGGGAGATTCTTGGCACATTTGTGGCTCTTTCTTTGTCACAAGCCAGGTGATCCCTGAGAGTTTCCTTCTGATTGATTGATGCTCTCCTGAGGAGTCTGGAGATCAAATATGAAGCCAGCATTTCCTGTAGGCTGCTCTCCTGACTAGAATGTGAGCCTGGTTTTCCCACACAGATATTCCCTTAGTGATGCCTCCTGTAGGGTGGATTTCACTAACCCACCAAACCTGTAGATTGCCCTGTGTCTTTCATGTGCTCTTTCAGAGAGAAGCATGGTACTCTAGACAAGTCTTTCTGTGTTTAATCTCTACACAGTTGTATTGATTGATTCATGTTAAGTACCACAGAGCAGCATTGCAATGCTGAAAATCTCAGCAACAGCTTCACAAATGGTAAGAAAAATTTTTCCATGATGTTAGCAATGGTAAAGGAGAAAATTTGCCTGGTAAAGGGTACCTGGTAAAGGTACCTTAGCAGTTCCTGAAGGAGTGGGATTATCAACTTAAACACATCATGTCTCAATAGGTTAACCAAAACAAATAAATATCAGGGGTCTATTAAACTAACATTTAATGAACTTTGAACAACTCTTGTAGAATTCTTACTAAAACTAGAGTGAGATAGGCATGATTGCCGCATGCCTGTAACTTCATCATTCTGGAGGGAGAGGTAGGTGGATTGTTGCAATTTTGGGGCCTGCCTGAACTATGGAAGGTCCTGGTGATACCAGGACACAGAGTGAGATCCTGTCCAAAACTAACTACAAAGCTATCTGGCTTCCTAGGTATACCTACCCAACTACCCACTGAAAAGCATCTAGGAAAGAAAACTGCACATGGCTTCAATGAAGCATTGACATTTCCTAATGATCTGATATTTTTAAAAAATTATATAGGATCTGAGTAATGTGCTCTCATCGTATTTAATTCTTTAAGCAAAATTCTTTCTTTTTGATATTTTCATACATGAAAGATTTATTTACCCCATTTTCATCCCCTTTTCCCTGCTCCAACTACTCCAACATTCTCTCTGCAATCTTTCTCAAAATCATTACCTGTTCTTCTGTACCTAGTGTTACCCAAGAACACAGATTTGTACCAAAAGGAAAACACACAACCTCTGCACATATGCACATATGTCCTCTCCATATTGTGTCAATTTATATAAGTGTATTGCTGATGATGTGCCATTGAATCAGGGACTCATTTTTGGAGAGAATTAATTCTCCTTCTCACAGCAGCCACAGATAGTCTGTAACTTGTGAAATTTCACCCATCAACATTTGGGATGTTGACTGTTGTGGTCATGATCTAAGTCTTCTTTCCACAAACATATGGTTGGGATTTCACTGGGTGCAGCATCCCTGTCTTATGTTGAAGATATTAGGTCCCAGCTTTCATCCTGATCTTCTGGCTCTTAAACTCTGCCCACCACTCTTCCTGTGAGTATCCCTCATCCTTGGTTGTAGGTGGTCCCTTGTAGAGGCATTTTAATTTAGATCATGGCTGCTCTGGCAAGACATCACATCCCAAGACAATCTAGGTCTGTGTTATCCAGACGGAATAAAAACATGCTTGTAATCCAGGAGACAGGTAAGCAGATCTGAGCTCAAGGCCTGTCTGGTATAGAGAAAGTTTTGGGTAAAGAAAAGCTTAGGTGCATGAGTAGTGGTGCACGCCTTTAATCCCAAACAATGAACGTAAATTTAGTTTGTGGAAGGAAGTACCCATGTTTGAAACTGATGTTTAATTGAGTGAAAGAAAAGTGATGACTCACAGAAAGAACTGACAGAATAAGATATGCCCGACTCTAACCAGAAGAGAGGAAAGGGGAGCTAATTACAGGACAACACAGAGAATGAGAGGGAGAGGTGGCAGTTTTACCAGGAGAGCTTTACAGAGAGAGGTTGAATGAGAGAACAAGCTAGACACAGGTGAAGACATACATAACCAGAGAATTATAAGGTCAAGAAGATTGGAAAAGATTGCGGGACTTAATTTAATGCAATAGAGCAATTCAGGGGCCAAGAGAAGCCAGATTCAATAAGTCATCTGGGAGAGGAATTTGAGCCAGAATGGTTGAGTTCAGCCTGCCCTCACAGAGCTCAGTAAGAACAAGTGTGATCTTATTAAGCAGTAATTTTCAGAGGCCTAGGTTAGATTGTATGTAGGCTAGAAACTTCCAGGACTAGGACTAGGTTATATCAGGCAGAGGCAGTAAGCCTCTGGGGCAAAAAATGAATCAGGTGAATAAAAGTTCCTTTTATACTCTACCAGTTGAAATACTGCTGTTCTACATGTTTTGTGTACTTCCTCAATTGTGTTAGGTCATGCCCTCCATTAATCTCTTCACTTAGCCACACAGCTGTCAGAATTATTTCTTGGGTGTCTGTCATCTTCCTGTCCACTAACTAACACACATAAGAGTACAGCCAGGTTTCCGGTTTCAAGAGCACTCCAGCAAGAGTAAAAGCAAATGTGACACTGCTTCTTGATGACTCTGTTACAAACTGAGGAGATAAACTCTCTCACACAAAGCTGGGGATATTTATTGTTTGATGTGTTGAAATGTTTTCCATACCACTAAACATGAAATAGCAACCACTTTAAACGCCACCTCTGCTCTGAAGTTACCCGTTTTTTCCTTCTCCCCTTTCTCCTTCTGAAATCCAGGAGACAGTGGCAGGTTGTTCAGAAAAACTCACAGACAATTACTACAGATATATATTTTTATAACATATGAGACATGTAGACTGTTCAACCCTATCTCCTTGTAATTTATGCAGTTATCTTTGATGTGTGTGTATTGTGCTTCTGAACTAGAGTTATGCCAACTTATGAAAACATTTCCAAGAATACTTTAACTGCTAAAACTTACTTAGGTCAGAATGGCTCTCTGGCCACTTAGACTGGCCATAAATTCCTACAGTAAACTGGTCTCTGAACCAGCCATTAATGCCACACATAAATACAATGTGTCCCTGACTTCAAAGTTATGATCATTTAACTGCTATTACTCCAACACTCCAACACTGTAAACAACACTTGCTTGCTGCAGCTGTCCAGAGCTGATTTCTGGATATGTCACAATTTCCCTGTGAATTAGTTAGGGTTTTTATTGCTGTAAAGAGACACAGCAGCCATGGCAAGTCTTCTGAAGGAAAACTTTAATTGTGACTGGCTTGCAGTGCAGAGTCCATTATCATCATGGCAGGAAACATGGCAGCATGCAAGCAGACATGGTGCTAGAGAAGTAGCTGAGAGTTCTACATCAGGATCCAGAGGCAGGAAGAAGAGACAGTGAGCTGCTAGGCCTTGCTTGATCTTCTGAAACATCAAAGATTATGCCCTGTGACACACTCCCACAAGGCCTCACCTCCTTCAGCAAAGCCACACCTCCAATAATGCTACTCCCTATGAGTTTATGGAGCCTTTTCTCCTTCAGAAGACCAAACAGTCTTTGTCTTTGAAAACTCTGATGAACTGCAAGCCAAGGCTGCTTCCCACTATTTTCCTTGGGTCAGTACTCCTGGCAGTCACACTGATAAATAAAACTCCTCCATTGGACTTATTCAGGCATCTCTGGAGTTTTTCTCTTCACATACCTCATGACACCTTAATATTACAATAGAACCACAGTGTATTTCAGCTGAAGATAATTGTCAAATATGGACAGGGTACTGGGTTCCATACCCAGCACCACAAGGTCAAGTAGAATTATTGGATCAGTAGGTTGATGTGGAGGTAGAAAGCTGGATGTGATCAGGTCCATGGATGGTGTGCCCATGCTCCTTGTCCCACTGTAGCCATTACACCCACCATCTTCAAAGGAAATCAGCTTCTCTCTTCATGAAGATTTCCTGCTGGAAGTCTCAAGAGATTCTATCATTTGCCTTTGCAGAAGTCTCTCTGGTTTTCCTTCAAGGTGCTTCCTTCTATGTGTTCATCAATGAGTTCTTCCCACTGATTGTCTAGCTTTGTCTGGGTACCTAGTCATTCTGAGTATAATTGCTTGTCTTGGGGTCACATGGCACTTAGACGCAGGGTTTGTCATGATATCTTTTCTATTTGCTCAGGATTGTCCTTATTCTTTATTTGTTCTCTGAACAATCCTCTTTTTCTATTATTTCTTATCTATTGTTATAAAAAAATCCCGTTGTTGGGTAGAAGGAGGGTCAGCACATCCTTGTTTGAATGGGACCAATATAAAACTATATCCACAGAGGATGTGGAACTCAGCAGTCAACATTATACAAATATGTCTATCTGCACACACTGAGAAACTTTTTGAAAGAGGCAAGGCCTCTTGTAGGTTATTTGCTTTCATCACTACACTTTTAAAATCTAGATATCCTCTCTCTTTTTTTGAATTTATTTATTTTTATATCAATCACAGGTCAGGTACTTTGCATCCCATGCGTAGCCCCCTCCCTTATTACCTCCCACCCTCCCCATCCCTCCCTCATCTGCTCCCTGCCCCCTCCAAGTCTACCAACGGGGGAGGACCTCCTCCCCTTCCATCCAACCCCAGCTCATCTTGTCTCCTCAGGGCTGGCTGCAATGTCCTCCCCTGGGATCTAGCCAGGCTGTTATTCCCTGGCATGTATAGGGGAGGGTCAAAGAGTCAGCCATCAAGTTCATGACTGAAACAGTCCCTGATTCCCTTACTAGGGTCTTCAATTCGACACTGAGCTATCATGGGCCACATCTGAGCAGGGGTTCTAGGCCATATCCATATATGGTCCTTGGTTGGAGAAACTATCTCATATAAGACCCCTTTGCCCTTCTCAGTTTGGTCTTTGTGGAGCTCTTGTTCTCCCCAAGTCTTACTAATTTCCC
>CM053742.1:111003322-111019514 GCA_028658305.1 Pachyuromys duprasi | reverse complement strand
GTTTCAGTCATGATCTTGATGGCTGACTCTTTGACCCTCCCCCATACAAGCTGGGGAGTGACAGACTGGCTAGATCCCAGGGGAGGACTTTGCAGCCAGCCCTGAGGAGACAGGATAAGCTGGGGTTGGATGGAAGGGAAGGAGGTCCTCCCCTGTTGGTGGACTTGGAGGGGGCGGGGAAGAAGGAGATGAGGGAGGGTGTGGGAGGGTAGGAGGGAATGGGAGAGGGGGCTACGCCTGGGATTCAAAGTACCTAACCTGTGATTGAGATAAAAATAAATTAATTAATTAAAAAAAATAAGTTGCATTGGTCACCATATCTACACAGCAATAGAAAAATAACTATGGCACTTGGTCTACTTTTTGTTCTAACAGGATATTTATTTATTTGTAGCCATGAGTTTGTGTGTGTTTATGTGTGTGCAGGTGTACGTGCCATGTTGTTGAATATTAATATTTACTATTAATTGATCTTTTAGTTAATCAGTAGTTATTCTTAAATGAGCTGTATACCCAAATCACCACACAGAGACTAGGATTTATTTAATTAACCTCATACACAATGCTGGGCAATAGTTACTCCATCCTAACCCTCCAAGTCCACATAGTTTCCTACCATTCAGATTTCACCCATTATACTTGCTTTTGGTCATATCTTAGGTCTAATTCATCTCTACTCTTGGATCATAGACCACTCCTGCCGATCTCTTTCTCCTGCTCTCCTGACTCACTTCCTTCTCCTCCACTAATGACCAGGGTGTCCCATCCTATTCTCACCATTACTCAGCATTGTGGTTGGTTGTCTTATTGACAATACAGAGAATAAATGGTGGCATGTTTACACAAACTTGAGACCGGTGATGTTTAGAATAAGCATCACAATGCAATGTCCTGATAGAAACCAGATAGTGGGGTAGAAAAACGAGCACTTGAATGAACAAGGGTAAATTGTATACATTCCAAAAGAACATTATACCAACAATGCCACAATATATTTATGGAGGTCAGAGAACATGTATAAAGAGTTGGTTCTCTCCGAACAATTTGGGGGATATGGGAAAAACCTCAGGCATGCATGGAAGTGCCTTTAACCAATGAACATCTCACCAGCAGCTAACAGGACAGCTTTGTTGCTGTTGTTGTTTGAGACAGGGCTCTTTACATAGCTTTGGCTGTCCTGGAACTCACTACATAGACTAAACTGGTCTACAATTCACAAAGACCCACCTGCCACTACCTGTCAAATGGGGATTAAAGACATTCACAATCACGTCTGACAAGACACTTTTTAATGCAAACATTCTAAGCCACATTCCCTATGAATATATATGACTTCAAAACATGACCTAATACAGCATGAAAATTTCCTATATAAACAATTATCTGCCACTGAGGAAGAATATCATTAAATCTCATGCACTGTATATTATAACAACAGAACTTGGAATCTGGAAAAAGTCAGTTTTCATTATGTATATTCTCCATGCAAAGTACCTTTCCAGGCTTAAATTCTGGAAAAAGTTCTGTGATACTTGGCAACAACTTGGTGGCTTCATGCTTAATAATCATAGCTTTAGATTCTACCTGTGTTGTTTCCTGAGGTCCTGTCTCAGATTCTGAGTCAGAGGAACTACTGAAGTCCACTTTCTCTGAAGGCAAAGAGGAAGGGGCAATGATGGAGGAAAAGATAATGCCTTTTCCATCTTCATACAGTGTAACAAGGAAGAGAAACCCCTTTGGTATGCAACTGTGAACATATTTCCTCAAATTCAGCCAAAAACTCCTTCTAAGATACTATTCATGACTCTGTAGCAGGAGATATAGTCCCAAGCATTAAGATTACTAGTATGCAGACCAGAAATATCATCCAACTTGTTATTTCCCACCCTCCCCAACTCACCTTGGACTTGGTACCCTTAGGGTTGTGATGAGAAAAAACAAACACTATCACTATATTTACTACTTTCCATAACAGACCAATATCGTGCCCAATATTGGGGATTAACAGAAAATTATATTAATACTTCACATTAAGCAGGTCCTGTTATGTTCAGATCAGAGAATATTAAGAGCCCTCAGAATAACAAAAAATAAATTCTATACACAAAGTTAAATAACATTTACTCTGAAAACTAAAGAAAATGTCTCAAAGGTCCAACTAGAGGAATTTAGGTTAAGATAGCCTCAGAATACAGAAGACCAAGGCCGAACATGGTGGCATACACCATTGATCCCAGCACTCAGGAATCAAAGGCAAGTTAATCTCTGTAAGTTCAAGGCCAGCCAGCAATACACTGTGAGGCTCTGTTTCTAAATAAATAAGTAAATAAATAAATAAATAAATAAATAAATGAATAAATAAATAAATAAATAAATAAGATGTTGTTCTTTCCCTATTGTCTAACCTATGACAGGATTAAAGCCATTACAGGGATAACAATGGTGAAATGACAGCTCAAGACCTTATAAAACTTTGAAATTTCTGAATATAAGCAATTCTGCATTCCAGAAGGTTGCTTTTTGAGACAGTGCTTTGTTACATAGTCCTATGAAGCCTCAAACTATCAGTCATCCTCCTGCCTTCAGAGTACTGGGAACATAAGTGTACACTACCATGCCCAAATTAAAAGCTTTTTATCAAAACACATAATTTCCAAATACAAGTACATAATTCAGTTGCATCAGAAAGTCTTAGTGGAACAAAGAATGTGGTAGCTCATATATGTAATCCAGCATTAGGAAGGCAGAAACAGAAGAATTACTACTACAGGTTTGAAGGTAGTCTGGACTATTATACAAAATACCAGTGAGGGGCTTCATAGTAAGACCTTGTCTTTATAAAAAAGATTCTTGGGAAACTCATCTGAATCAAACACTGCAGAAGAACCAGGTATCTAGGTAACTGTGATAAGCAGCCTAATTTTAAAAGAACTGAGTTAAATTATTATTTCTTGACTGTCTCTTGTTGAACATTTTAAAAGGAAAATTTCTATTCAGTATCACCATTTGACACTATATTTTTTCTATAAGTCCCATTCTTTTGTAACATATTTTTAAAAGCCCCTTAAACCTACCAAAAGTCTGATTTTATAAACAAAAATACCTTATTAAAAGGAAAGAAAACCATTTTTACTTACCACCAGTAATACCATCTTGGTCCTTCTCTTTCTTGGCTTGTCCTGGGGATGGAGATGGGAGAGGCATAGGCTTGCACAATCAATATGTTCACAATCATCATCATTGTCATCTTCATCATAATCTGCTAAAATCAAAGTGATCTCCTTAGTATGATGGATGATATATAATACCCTGAAGTTCCCTTCGACTCTCAAGAATTTAAAGCACCTCAGAAGAACTATGCCTTTAAGAATACACAAATGAGTCGTTCATGTGTGCATGCATGTGCGTGCGTGCGTGCGTGCGTGCGTGCGTGCGTGTGTGTGTGTGTGTGTGTGTGTGTGTGTGTGTGTGTGTGTACGTGCATGGCACACGCCTGTAATCCCACCACTACGGAGGCAGAAGCAGGTAGATCTGAGTTTGAGGCCAACTAAGGCCACATAGTAAGAAACCATCTCAAAATACAAATAAACAAAACATAAAAACAATACAGAGATGTAGTTTCTGCCTTCAGATAGATATGGTATAGCCAAATATTAATCTCTTACATGGGGTATGAGAGTTTCCAGGAACTGTTTGAAAACTTTTCTTTATCTTTATACTGGGTTCTATTTTCTGTTGTTCAATCTTCTTGAATATTCTTTCCCAGTTTAAAAAAAAAAAACTGTACTTTCTTCACAGTTCCCAAGTTCTTGATATACTTTTTCTGTCTATCATTGGCAGCTGATCATTCTTGTCAGTGTTTTTAACTATTGGCAATATTCAATAACTGGTCCTGAACAACATATTTTGTTTTGTTTTGTTTTTTTCATTTTTTTGTTTTTGTTTTTTAATTTATTTATTTTTATATCAATCACAGGTTAGATACTTTGCATCCCAGGCGTAGCCTCCTTCCTCATTCCCTCCCATCCTCCCACTCCCTCCCTCATCTCCCTCCTCCCCGCCCCCTCCAAGTCTACCAACAGGGGAGGACCTCCTCCCCTTCCATCCAACCCCAGCTCATCCTGTCTCCTCAGGGCTGGCTGTAATGTCCTCCCCTGGGATCTAGCCAGTCTGTCACTCCCCGGCTTGTATGGGGGAGGGTCAAAGAGTTTTTTTCATTTTTTTAAAATGACTTATTAAGTTTAATTCTTTCTGTGTTGGCAAGAAGGTGTCAGAATATATGGAACTGGAGTTATAGACAATTGTGAGCTGGGAATTGAACTCGGGTCCTTTGAAAGTGCAACTACCACTGAGCCCTCTCTAATCCCTTGCTTTGGGTTTTCAAGACAAGGTTTCTCTGTAATCCTGGCTCTCTTGGAACTTACTCTGAACATGAGGGTGACCTTGAACTCAGAGATCTACCTGCCTCTGTCTCCCAAGCGCTGGGATTAAAGGTGAGAACTAACAACCTTGGGTAAAGGTATGTTAATATATCTTATGTATATGGGTGCTTTATCTGCATATATATCTGTACACCAGAAGAGGGTATTGGATCCCATTATAGATGTTTGTAAATTGCTGTGTGGTTGCTGGAATTTAAATTTAGAACCTCTGGTAGAGCTCTTAATTGCTGAGCCATCTCTCCAGCCCCCGCCCTCATGTTCTGTATTTAATGTTTTGACACAAAGTCTCATGTAGCCTAAGTAGTGGGATTGCAGGCATGCACTACCTCACCTGCCCAAATATTCCTTGGTTTTAAATATTGCCCTTTTTCAATAATCACCCTTACAAGCCAGTATGGTGGAATATGCCTGTAATCTCAACACTCGGGATGAGAGGTTAGATAATTAGGTGTTCAAGGCCATCCTTAACTACATACCAAGTTGAAGGCTAGTCTAAATTATATGATATCACACCTCAAGACAGCAACCAAAAAGCCCCAAAGACCAGTCTGGTGTACATAGTAAGTTCCAAGCCCACCAGCTACACAATGAGACACTAGCCTGTCTCAAAACAACACCACTAGCTAATTAATTTCCCCACTACTTTTTTACTTGTTTGTTTGTGACAGGGTCTGACTATATAGCTCTAACTTGGAACTCACTATGTAGACCACCAGGTTGGTCTCAAATTTACAGAGATCCACCAGCCTCTGCCTCTAAAGTAGTGGTTAGAGTCACCACACCTTCCTTCCCCATTAGTTTCTTATTTCTCATTTTCTCAAATCTCTAGACAAGTCATATCTTTACACCAAATGTTGGGGTCACTGTGTCTTTAATCCCAACACAAAGGACACAGGAACAGAAGGGCCATCCCTTTAAGTCATTCTCAGCTGTATATGAAGCTTGATGCCAACTTGTGACACCTGATACCCTATCCCAAAACAAAACAAAACAGAAACGCTGGGTGATCTCCACTAAACCTGTTTCTCCTTTCAAAATTCTGCTCAAGCACAGGACTTAGTGGCACATGACTTTGACCCCAGCACTCAGGGAGCAGATGGAGCTCTGTAACTTCAAGGCCAGCCTGGTCTACAGAGCAAGTTCCAGGATATTCAGGGTTACACAGGGAAATCCTGTCTTGAAAACAAACAAACAAACAAACAAACAAACAAACAGAATTAGTAGCAGAATGATTTGAGCCAAAATACATTTGTTCATTGACATGACATTGTAAACTCAATCCATCTTGATTTATAAACTCTTTAATGACAAAGCCTAGGATGTTTTTAAATCTCTAACTTTGAAGAGACTCTAAGAATAGTTATCTCAAGCCTACAGGCACTTAAATATGTCTGATGACAAGAAATCATCATCACCCTTGTCACTAATCAACAATTTGAGACTGAACATTACAAAAATAAAGGCCTGAGTTTGGTAAAAGAGGATACCTATTACTTGGAACTGAATTGAAAATGGGAATGGCAGATAGAACAAATGTACAGGCAGTCAAGAACAATGGCACAAATCAAGTATAGATGTCAGAGCCCAAAACAGACTTAACAGGAGGAAAATACACTATACCACAAATTTTACATTAATGAATGCTGGGCGTCTTTAATCCCAGCACTTGGGATACAGAGGCAGGTGGATCTCTACCAGCCTAAGACTATATGGCATAGATAGTGAGTCCCAGAACAAGAAGGGCTATGTGGAGAGACCTTGGCAAAGGGGTTGCAAGCTGCCCATTCTCTGCTGATATCGTCAGCTTTCATCTTCTGCCACTTCATTGATGTCTGAATAGTCCACAGCATCTTCTCTAATCCTAATCCATCCGATGGATAAAAACCAGAGATAACTCAAGAAAAAGCAATTGATTATCACTTTCTTAGCTAATCCTCACTTAAAAGTAAGTCTACAATAGCTAACCTCCTCCCATGACCCACACAATACTCCCCATGGTCCATACTTCACCTTCATCATTGACCAAGGCACCATCAGTCCCAGCCAATACTTTTTTTCACAGTGAGGACAGTGATCAGGCTGCCCAGACCCAAAGCCCCCAAGCCTGCAAGATGTTTCTTACACTCCTGAAAAAGGGACAGCACAAGAGTCTAAAGGAACAACTAAACCTAAAGGTCCTACACAAGGTTTATTGTCCTGCCTCAAAACAAAGTCACAAATCCACTTGAGAAAGTATTCCACAATGTGCTCAAAGGAAAACCACATTCAAAAACTTCATAGGAAATTCACTGTCCTTGATATAGTCCATTTCCAAACAACACAGGTTCCACCCATAGTCCTGGCTGTGCAGCCGTTCCAGATCAGCAAATGCCAGAAAAGCAGAGTTCCAAACTTCTTCAAAAAGGATCTCACACAGTAGTAGCTCTGAGAACTCTGCTAGGTTTAACTATTAGTTTTCCAACCAAGCAAGTAGAATGTTACTTTCAAACAAAACCTCAGCATCAATGACAAGCATTTAACCATTTTCCTCTTTTCTCTGCTTCCTTCCTGAGAGCTGGGCCCAGCCTGTCTCTCCAGTATTTCCCAAACCCAAGAGACTGTAGATCCTCTGTGCCCCCAGAATGGGCTAAAACACCCGCTACTACAGATTCCCAAAGAGCCTTCACTCTTCCACGTGTTGTCCCCAGCCTCACCACCATCCGCATCAGGCCCATGTCCACTTCTCACATCATCCAAGACTCTTGCCCTCCAGCAGCCTTGCTCCATTGATGTTGCCCAACAGGAAACCAGTTAAAGAAAATGGGCCTCCTCCAAAGGAATCTTCATCACTGTGTTTGTCATGATGGCGGCAGGTAAGCCAGCACTGGCCATGGGCAGTTGCAAGCCCAGCCTGGCTCCATGGGCGGGAAATAAATACATCTGTCGCAGGAAAGTGACTTGCCAAGTTCCCTGACCTCCCAGATCCTTCCGGAAGTTGAAAAAGAAAAAAACAATCAAAGAGAGCAGGAAGTACTTCTAGAGCAGAGACTAGAGAATGCTATTTCACTAACTGTTTGTGATTGGTCCACCCAAACTGCTCGAAAACCTTCAAGGTTTTCTAGGGGCTTCAGGTTTGCTAGGGTAACAGCGGAGGATTTTCTTCTAATAGGAAAGAAAATTTGAGGTCCCATGACTTTTGCCCCCTGGAAACATAGGGTCATAAGTTACAATACATGGAAGTAAGGATTCAAAACGGATTTTTCCGGCTTGTGCCATTTTCCCAAAGGAACAGTGCTTCGAATTCTGCTAGACATAGAATTGTTATTTATTATGAATTTACATTTTTCATAGTAAAATGTGCAGCTTAGTGAAATGAGCAACCAAAACTTCGAGATTCACAAACTTTAACAATTTCATAACTTTTTTTCTTTTTAGAGCACTAGTGGACAAGGCCCTAGGTTTGATTCTTAGCACCAAAATAGATGATAGATATTATCATCTATCAGTACTTTATTTTGCCTGGTGTAGGAAGCTGAAGCAGGCATGTCTGTGAATTCATAAGTTCCAGGCTACTCAGGGAGACCCTGTCTAAAAGAAAAATAAGTACATACTTGAGTAGACATCTTGAACCAAAGTTTCATCCACAGGAGTGTGGTACCTTCAAAACATACAAAAGTAGACATAGTTTATATTTTAGTCTACCATGGTGGCACACAAAGTGTCATTGGAATTGGAACATCTTCTTTGTTTCCAAAGATGGGAATTTATTTAAATCTCCTACTTTGTGTTTTTGTGCATTTTTTTGTGTTTCCTTTTTCTTGTTTTGTTTTGTTTTGAAACAGAGTCTGAGGGCTGTCCTTGAGTTTCCATTCTCCTGTCTCAGATTCCCAAGTAACAAGCCTTTGCCACCATGTTCAGCCCTGAAATTACATTTGATCACCTCCTTTAGTATACACATGGCAAGTTTTCTTTCTTTTTAAGATTTCTTTTTTACAATTAGGTGCATATGTCTGTGTATAGGTTTATGAGACTGGAGTACAGTTGTCCTACAGAGGCCAGACATGTAGTTGTGAGCTGCTTGGTTGTAATTACTGAGACCTCAATTCAGTTCCTCAGAAAGTACAGCAAGCTCTCACTTTTTTTATTGATTTTTTACAATTGATTTCTTTATTATTTATAGAATATTCTGCATACATGTGTCCCAGCAGGCCAGAAGAGGGCACCAGATCTGATTATAGATGGTTATGAGCCACCATTCGGTTGCTGGGATTTGAACTCAGGACCTTTGGAAGAAGAGCCAGTGCTCTTAACCTCAGAGCCATTGCTTCAGCCCAGCGGTCACTCTTTTTATTCTGTGTGCATTGGTGTGACAGTGTCAGATCCTGAAGAACTAGAGTTACAGACAGTTGTGAGCTGCACTGTGAGTGCTGGGAGTTGAACTCCGTCTCAAAAAATAATAATGACCATGATAGATTGAAACTCATACTGCCTCACTGAGGCAGAGGCAGGAGGATCCCTGTGAGTTCAAGTCCAACCTGGTCTACAAGGCAAGTCTAGTAGAGAAAAGGATACACAGAGAAACCCAGTCTCTCTCTCTCTCTCTCTCTCTCTCTCTCTCTCTCTCTCTCTCTCTCTCTCTCTCTCTCTCTTTCTCTCTCTCTAACTGTGCCCCTTCATAACATACTTCTTTTTTAAAAATTTTACTTATTTTTATTTAACCCATATGAGTGTGTTGCCTGCATGTATTTATGTATGCTGTGTTTGTGCGTGGTCACTTCAGAAGTCAGAGGAAGACATCTGATCACCCTTAACTGGAATTACAGACCTTGGTGACTCTTCATATGAGTGCAAGAAAGTGAATTTGGATCTTCTGTAAAAGCAGCAAATGTGCTTAACCACTCAACCATCTTTCTAGCCCCTTTATTTTAGTTTTGTATTTAAGGTTTTGGTTTGTTTTTTCTGAGACAGGATTTCTCTGTGTAGCCCTTGGCTGTGCTGGAACTCCCTCTGTAGATGAGGCTGGCCTTGAACTCACAGAGATTTACCTGACTCTGCCTCTGCAATATTGGATTTAAAGGCATGTACTAAAAATGCCTAACCATTTTTATTTTTCTTTTAAATGATTTTTTTACGTGTGTGAGGCTCCATGCTCTAGCCTACTGCAGCAGGGATGAGTGCTGCACTCACCTGCCACTGATTACCGCTTGGGTAGTGGGGCACAGAGCTCCAACCTCAGACCTACAGAAGCCTGGGGATCCTGGGAATCAGCCCCCAGATACTGCTGAAAGGTGCAATCAGTATCACTAACTAAACTGATCAAACCGCAGGGCTCCCTGCTTCTTGAAGAGGGCTGTGCCCAGCAGACACAGTGTAAAAGCAGCAGCAGCAGCTCACTAAATTCAGAGCAAGAAACAGTAACAGGGCAGCTGTTTCCTGGTGAGAGGAGAACCCTCCTAAATACCAATGATCACAGTTACCAAAGAGGTCCATACATCTGAGGTGAGCCATGGCAATACCTGAGAAGCACTGGCCATTCGGGGACCATGCCCAAAAAGCTGAGGAGGCCCCTTTCAGGAACAACCATCTCCCCGCCAAGGGGATTCTCCCCATCCCAGGATTCAAGAGGCACCAGAAACTAGCAGCTAACACCCGAGACAGCCAGATAGGTAGAGGCCAGGGTGAAAGCACAACCAACAAAAAACAAAGCAGTATGGCATCTCCAAAAGCCAGTTATCCAGAGGCAAGCAGCCCTGGAAAGCCTATCATAGGAGAAATTCAAGAAGATAACCTTGCATCTATGCTTGTAAAAAGGATAATGGAGGAAACAAATTTAAAAAGTAAAGAAAGAGAGGAAGATAAATCCAAATAAGATTATGGCCATCGGTAAAGAGATAGAAGATAAAGACAAACAGCTTATGGCCATCCATAAAGAAATACAGGAAGATGCAACCAAACAGTTTGTGGCCTTTAGAGAGGAAATAATTAAGTCCCTGAAAGAAATAAAAGAAACAGAGGAATGTTCAAACAAACAGGTGAAGGAGTTGAAGGAAAATACAGTCAGACAGGTGAAGGAAATCAACAAAATGGTTCAAGATCTGAAGGTAGAATTGGAAAAATTAAAGAAAATGCAAATGGAGGAAACCATGGAGAGGAGGAAGATAGGGAAGAAAACAATAACTACAGAGGTAAGCATAACCAACAGACTACAAGAGATGCAAGCGAGAATCTCAGGTGTGGAAGATACAACGGAAGAAATTGATGTATCCATCAAAGAAAATGTCAAATCTAAAACATTCCTGACAGAAACCGTCCAAAAAATCCAAAACAACATGAAAAGATGAAACCAAGGCCCAGAAAATATTTTCAACAAAATCATAGAAGAAAATTTCCCCAATTTAAAGAAGCCTATAAGCATACAAGAGGCCTACAGAACACCTAATAAATTAGACCAGAAAAGAAAATCCTCCTGCCACATAATAATCAAAACAGTAAGTATACAGAACAAAGAAAAAACACTAAATGCTGCAAGAGAAAAAGGCCAAGTAACATATAATGGCAAACCCGGCAGAATCACACCTAACTTCTCAACAGAGACTATGAAAGCCTGGACAGATATCATGCAGACCCTAAGAAAACACAGATGTCCGCCCAGGTTACCATACCCAGTAAAACTTTCGGTCATCATAGACGGAGAAAACAGGATATTCAATGACAAAAACAAATTTAAACAATACCTACCCATAAATCCAGCATGACAGAAGATACTAGAAGGAAAAATACATCCCAGGAAAGCTAACTACAGTAAGGAAAACACAGAACTCACTGCAGCAAAACTAAAAGTAGCCAAGCACACAAACACACTACCACAACCAACATTAAAATCAAAGGATCTAACAGCCACTGGTCATTAATCCCTCTAAACATCAATGGACTCAACTGTCTAATAAAAAGACACAGACTAACAGAATGGATGTATAAATAAGATCCAACAATCTGTTGCATACAAGAAACACACCTAAGTCACAAAGATAGACATTACCTGAGAGTAAAGGGCTAGAAAACAGTATTCCAAGCAAATGGACACAAAAAACAAGTAGGAATAGCCACTCTAATATCTAATAAAATAAACTTTCAACAAAAATTAATCCAAAGATTTGGGGTAGGTCACTCCGTACTCATAAATGGAAAATTCCACCAAGGAGAGACCACAATTCTGAACATCTATGCCTCAAACACAAGGGCACCCACATTTGTAAAAGAAACATTAATAAAACTTAAACCACACATAGATCCCCAGACATTAATAGCGGGAGACTTCAACATCCCACTCACAACAAAGGACAGCCAACAAAACAGAAATTTAACTAAGAAACAATGACTCTAACAGAAGTCATGAGTCAGTTGGACGTAACAGACATCTACAGAACCTTTCACCCAAACACAAAAAAATTTACCTTCTCAGTACCTCATGGAACCTTATCCAAAATAGAGCATATAGTTGGTCACAAAGCAAACCTCAACAGATCCAAGAAGATTGAAATAATCCCTTGAAGATTGAAATCATACCACCGTGGGCTAAAGCTGGACCTCAACAACAACAGAAAGAGCAAAAACATGGAAACTGAACAACTTGCTACTCAATGACAGCTGGGTCAGGGAAGAAGTAAAGAAAGAAATTAAACTTTTCCTAGAATTCAATGAAAATGAAGGCACAACATACCCATACTTATGGGACACAATGAAAGCAGTTCTAAGAGGAAAATTCATAGCACTAAGTGCCTTCAAGAAAAATTCAAGTAACTTAATGGCTTACCTGAAAGCCCCAGAGAAAAAAAAAGAATCAGATACACTCAAGAAGAGTAGACAGCTGGAATACTCAAACCCAGGGCTGAAATCAATAAATTAGAAACAACAAAACAATTCAAAGAATCATTGCAAACAACAGCTGGTTCTTTGAGAAAATCAATAAGATAGACAAGCCCTTAGCCAAACTAATTAAAAGGCAGAAAGACACTATCCAAATCAACAAAATCAGAAATGAAAAGGGGGACATAACCGACACTGAGGAAATCCAAACAATCATTAGGTCTTACTTCAAAAGCCTATATGCCACAAAATTTGATAAACTAAATGAAATGGACTAGTTTATTGATCAATTTCACTTACCAAAGCTGAATCAAGTCCAGGTAAATAAATTAAATAGTCCTGTATAACCTAAGGAATTAGAAAATGTCATCAAAATTCTCCCTTCCAAAAAAAAAGCCCAGGGCCAGATGGTTTCAGCCCAGAATTCTACTAGACCTTCAAAGAAGAGCTAATACCTATTCTTCCTCAAACTAGTCCACAAAATAGAAACAGAAGGAACATTAGAAAATTCATTCTATGAAGCCACATTCACCTTGATACCTAAACCTAACAAACACCCAACCAAAAAAAAAAAAAAAAGAAAGAAAGAAAGAAAGAAAAGAAAAGAAAAGAAAAGAGAGAGAATATCAGGCCAATCTCCCTTATGAACATCGATGCAAAAATACTAACTAAAATATTATCAAACTGAATCCAAGAACACATCAAAGATACTATCCGCTATGACCAAGTAGGCTTCATCCCAGGTATGCAGGGGTGGTTCAATTTATGGAAATCCATCAATTTAATCCACCATATAAACAAGCTGAGAGAAAAACAACCACATGATAATCTTCTCAGATGCTGGAAAACATTTGATAAAATCCAACATTCATTTGTGCTTAAAGTCCTGGAGAAATCAGGGACACAAGGCACATACCTAAACATAGTAAAGGCAATATACAGCAAGCCTACAAACATCATCAACAAAACGAAGAGAAAATTAAATCAACCCCACTGAAATCAGGGACAAGGAAAGGCTTCGCACTTTCACCATATCTCTTCAACATTGTTCTTGAAATCCTTGCTAGAGCAATAGGAAAAAGAAAGGAGATCAAGGGGATTCAGTTCAGAGGGAATAAGTCCAAGGATCACTATTTGCAGGTGATATGATAGTATACACAAGTGACCCCAAATGTTCTACCAGGGAACTACTACAGTTGATAAATGTTTTCAGCAATGTGGCTGGATACAATATTAACTCAAGAACTCAGTAGCCATCCTATATACAAAAGACAAACAGGCTGAGAGAAAATTAGGGATACAACACCCTTCACAATATCCACAAAGGACATAAAGTGCTTTGCTGTAATTCTAACCAAGCAAGTCAAAAACTTCTATGAAAAAAATCTTCAGGTCTCTGAAGAAAGCAATAGAAGAAGGTATCAGAAGATGGAAAGATCTCCCATGATCATGGCTCAGCAGGTTTAACATAGTAAAAATGGCCATATTACCAATTGCAATGTACAGATTCAATACAATTCCCATAAAATTACCAACACAATTCTTTCTAGACCTTGAAAGAAAAATTCTCAACTTCATATGGAATAACAAGAAAGCAAGAATCTCTAAAACAGTCCTCTACAATAAAAGATCTTCTGGAGGTATCTCCATCTCTGATCTCAAACTTTACTATAGAGCAACAGTAATAAAATGTGCATGATACTAGCATAGAAGCAGGTTGGTGGATCAATGGAATCGAATTTAAGACCCAGAAATAAACCCACATACTGATGGCCACCTGATTTTTGACAAAGATACCAAAACCATACAATGGAAAAAAAGATAGCATCTTTGACACATAATGCTGGTCTAACTGGATATCTACATGTAGAAAAAGCAAATAGATCCATAATTATCACCGTGAACAAAAGTAAAGTCCTAGTGGATCTAAAGAGCTGAAGTTAACACCAGATATATTAAATCTGTTAAAAAAAAAACACTTTGGGAAGAACCTTGAACTCATTGGCACACGAGACAACTTCCTGAACAGAACACTACTAACAACACAAACTCTAAGATCAACAATCAATAAAACTTAAACCACGCATAGATCCCACACATTAATAGTGGGAGACTTCAACATGCCATGAAACTGAAAAGCTTCTGTAAAGCAAAGGACACTGTCATCAGAACAAAATGACAGCCTACAGATTGGGAAAGGATCTTCACCAACCCAATATTTGACAGAGGGCTAATATCCAGAACATATAAGAACTCACGAAGTTAAAGAACAACATCAAGTAATTCAATTTAAAAATGGCGTACAGAGCTAAACAGAGAATTCTCAATAGAGGAATACTGAATGGCAGAGAAACACTTTAAAAAGTGCTCAACATCCTTAGCAATCAGGGAAATGCAAATCAAAACTACTCTGAGATTCCACCTTACACCTGTCAGAATTTCTAAGATAAAATACTCAAGTGACAATACATGCTGGAGAGGATGTGAAAAAGAGGGAACCCTCCTCCATTGCTGGTGGGAATATAACCTTGTACAACCACTTTGGAAATCAATCTGGTGCTTTCTCAGACAATTAGGAATAGTGCTACCTCAAGATCCAGCTATACCACTCCTAGGCATATATCCAAAATATGCTCAAGTACACAACAAAGACATTTGCTCAACCATGTTCATAGCAGCTTTATTCATTATAGCCAGAATCTGGAAACAACCCACATGTCCTTCAGTTGAAGAATGGATACAGAAATTGTGGTACATTCACTCAATGGAATACTACTCAGCATTTAAAATCAAGGAAGTCATGAAATTTACAGGAGCATGGTGGGAACTAGGAAAAAAGATACACAGGATATACACTGAAATCATAAGTGGATATTAGACAGATAACACAGGATAAACATACTAAAATCTGTACATCTAAAGAAGCTAAGCAAGGATGACCCTGCTTAAGATGCTGAAACTTCATTTTGAAAAGCAAACGGGATAGACATCAGAAGAGGGAGAAAACAGGGAATAGGACAGGAACCTACTATGGAGGGCCTCTGAAAGACTCTACCCAGCAGGGTATCAAAGCAGATGCTGAGGCTCACAACCAAACTTTGGGCAGAGTGCAGGGAATCATAGGAAAGAAGGGGGAGATAGTAAGACCTGGAGGGCACAGGAGCTCCACAAGGAGAGCAAGAGATCCAAGAAATCTGGGTCCAGGGCTCTTTTCTGATACTGATACTCCAACACAGGATCACTCATGGAGATAACCTAGACCCCCTGCACAGATGTAGCCAATGGCAGCTCATTGTCCAAGGGGTTCCCTAATAAGCTAAACAGGGGCTGTCTTTGCCATGAACTCAGTGGGTGGCTCTTTGACCACCTCCCCCTGGTGGGGACAACCTTACCAGGCCACAGAGGAAGACAATGCAGCCAGTCCCCATGAGACGTGATATATGGTAGGGTCAGATGGAAGGGGAGGAGGATCTCCCTTATCAGTGGACTGGGGAAGGGGCATAGGAGTAGAGTGAGGTAGGGAAGGATTCATAGGAAATGAGGGAGGGGGCTCCAGCTGGTATACAATGCGAATAAATTGTAATAAATAAATAAATAAATATGCATAAATAAATAAATAAGTACCTAGTACGCATATGGCATTGTACATATTCTAGTACAATAATATTAAAGTAGGGGCTGGAGAGATGACTCAGTATTTAAGAGTAATGTCTGCTCTTGGCAAGGCCCTGAGTTCAATTCACAGCAACCACAGGGTAGCTCATAATCATTTACAATATGTTCTGGTACCCTCTTCTGGTGTGCAGGCATGCATGTAGTCAGAATACTGTATATACAGTAAATTAAAAAAAATCCTTTTTGAAAAAGAAGAAGGGCTGGAGAGATGGCTCAGAGGTTAAGAACAC
>CM053742.1:110986423-111003222 GCA_028658305.1 Pachyuromys duprasi | reverse complement strand
AGGAAGGAAGGAAGGAAGGAAGGAAGGAAGGAAGGAAGGAAGGAAGGAAGGAAAAAAGGAAGGAAGGAGTATGTAGATAGATAGTTCAGGCTAGCCTGAACTCTAGAGCAAGTTACAGAGCAGCAAACCAACGCTTCACACAGAGAAATCCTGTCTTGAAAAGCTAAAACAACACTACAGCTTTCAGTTTATTAATTTTTGGGGACTCCGGAATGCATGAACAAATGTGTCTCTGATTTTTGTGCCTTCTCTGGTCCTCTTTTATTTTTCTGTTGGCTTTTCAAACTTCAGTGCAGTGGTTTTTGTTTTCTGTTATATTTTGAAAATAAAATTTATTGAACACCTAGTCATGAAAAGAAACCCTAGCAGCTGCTTACATAATTATTAGATTTAGCAACTTGCTGGGCAGTGGTGGCACACACTTTTGATCCCAGCATGCACTTGGTAAGAAACCCTTTCTTACCACATACCCCCAGTAAAGAACTAGCAGCAATTTTTGTGTGAGAGAATTATGTTGCCAAAGCTAGCCTTGAACTCATGGGTTTTAGTTGCCAAGTGATCCTGCCATCTCAACCTAAGTATGTGGGACCACAGAAAATGTGACATTCAGATTACATTTAGCAAATATTGTACTGTAGTTTCTATTTTTAAAAAGATTTATTTATTTATGCATTTTTTGTATATGAGTACTTTTTCTGCATATACATCTGTGCACCACAAGAGGGCATCAAATAGCTGAGCTGCCATATGAATGATGGGAATTGGGCTCAGGACCTTCAAGAAGAGCAATGAGGTGAGTGAGGGCTCTTAACCCTGAGCCATTTCTCCTGCCCCTATACTGTAGTTTCTAAGAACCCCCCCCCCCAAGAGTAAGAACAAAGCTTAAGCTACAAGTAGAAATCATCTTGAACCATAAATAGAATTGTTTTTGTTTGTTTGTTTTTCTTTCATTGAGATGGAATCTCTCTGTGTAGCCCTGGCTTTCCTGGAACTCCCTATGTAGACCAGACAGATCTAGCTGCTTCTCCCTCCCGAGGAATGAGATTAAAGTTGTGTACAACCATACCTAATATATTTCTTTATTTTTTAATTTTTAAAAATGAAATTATTTTATTTTATGGGCACTGGTGATTCACGTGGCTGTCCATCCATATGAGGGCATTGGATCCCCTGGAACTGGTGTTGAACCTGGGTCTATTAGAAAAGCAGCCAGTGCTGTTAACCACAGAGTCATCTCTCTAGCCTTTGCCTGTTTTATTAGAGAAAAAAATGTTACCTACTTATGGGCCTCAAGAGATGGCCCAGAGGTTAAGAGCACTGGCTGCTCTTCCAAAAGTCCTGAGTTCAGTTCCCAGCAACCATATAGTGGCTCATAACCATCTATAATGAAATCTGGTGTCTTCTTCTGGTATTCAGGCATACATGCAGGCAGAATACTATCTACATAGTAAATAAATAGATCTTTTAAAAAAACACCAGTTATGGCAGGGCACAGTGGTACATGTCTAAATCTCATTACTCAGGGTGGAAGAGGCAGGCAGATCTCTAAGAGTTCAAGACCAGCCTGGTTGAAAACACAAGTCCAGGACAACCAAAGCTAAACAGAGAAACCCTTTCTCAGGAATTTTTTGAGACAGGGTTTCTCTTGTATCCTTGGCTGTTCTGGACTCACTTTGTAGACCAGACTGGCCTGGAACCTACAGAGATCTACCTGCCACTGTCTCCTTAGTGCTGGGATTAAAAGCGTGAGACACCAAGCCCAGTTTATATGATTGTTTTTGTCGTAATCCCAGAAATATGGTAAGAGGCTGCTTCACAGCTGCCTCTTGCCCTAGAGGGACATGAACTTTGACAGCTGCAGATAATGTAATTCTAGGGAATCTGGAGAGAGTCCAAATGGAAGCCATCAGAAGGCCCAGGGCCGCTGCTGCTTGTTCGTCCTGCTGCTGCATTTGCTATTGCTGGATTGGTGGTTGGCTGAACTGCTGGAGATTCTGAAAACGAATGTTGGACTTGCCTCAAGGAACTCTATGTTCCTAATCAGCAGGAAGTAGTGTATAGAGGTCTATGCCCCCTCTTCCACCTAACCTTCTTTCTCTCCTACCTAGTATTGGAGGTTGGAAGAGATTAGGGTGGAATAAGGGTTAGAAGGGAGGTAGAGGTTTAAGAACCCAATCCAACAGATAAATACACCAACAGAGTGTGGGAAGGTTTAAGTGGGGATAGAAGACAGAGAGATGGAAGAGAGGAAAGGGGTGGGAAGAGGGTCAAATAAACCCAAGACATGTTAAAATGTCATAAGGAAAATTACTACTTTGCCTGTTAAAATATCACCTAAGTGCAAAATGGCCAGATACTTTAAAAATATGATTGAAGTACCTTATGTGAATGTGTTTAAATGTCATAAAACCAGCTATTTTGTACAATTTACACATCCCCTGGAGGATTTCAGAAATGGCTCAGCAATTAACAGTGCTTGCTGCTTCCCCAGAAGTCCTGAGTTCTCTTCCCAGCACCCACATTAAGTGGTTCACAACCATCTGTAACTCCAGATCCAGGGGACTCAGGACCTCTGGTCTCTGATGTCACCTTCACTCACTGCACATATGCCTGTACACAGATAAGTAATAGAAAATAAAATATTCTAAATATTTGCACACCATTTTAAAATCTGGAGCAGACGAAAAGCATTCAGAGTTAAGTAAGTAGGGAAATCACTGAAGACGGAAACAAGCAAGGCTACCCTTATAGAGTCAGAACAGCTAAGGAGAGTGAAAAAAGCCTCAGAAGACAGCATAGAACTGCCTTACAATGGCTGTCATGACAGATTTTTTAGCTTCTGTTTTACTTGGGGGTGATACTTGTGGTCTCTCCCTAAGGTAAGATGTGCATGAGAAGGGAAATGACCACATGAAAGACTTAGGACATAGCCTTTTCAAGGACTGATGATTACCAAGCCCAAGGCACTAATTGAAGAACCTGGAAGTCATCCCAGGCTGAAAAATACTTGTCTCAAAGGCATGTGGAAGGAAACATGGTGGAAAATGCAGCCCAGGCATGGTGGTGCACGTAGATGTGGTCTACAGAGTGAGTTCAGGACAGCTGGGGCTATTCAGAGGAGCCTTGCCTTGAAAACCTAAATAAATACTTGCATTGTCGCCTAGACTATGTTCAGTTATGGTGAACAGTTATTGTACATGTGAAAACAAATGCATTTGCCCATTTACTGGTGTTGTGGGGTATTCACCAGAGAAGACTGCTCAGACAGGAGTTTAAGCCAACACAAAGTCTTCATTAGCCAGCAGACAACTACACTGAGTGTTCAGGATCTTGTGTAACACTGAGCCTTTCTCAGGGTGAGCTTGAAAGCACAAAACCATGTCCTGGCTTGACATGCTTCAAGCATGTTAAGCCTCTTGTTACACTGGGGAGAAACTTGTGTAAAAGTCAACTAGATCAAGATCACTGTGATCCATTGATTTTTTTTTTCTTCTTCTTTGTAAAATATCCTTGCTAAAATCTGTGGCTTGCACTCAGGACACTGGGGAAGGAGGATTGTCATGAGTTTGAGGCCAGCCTGGGCTAGAGAGCAAGACCCTGCCTCAAAAAGAAATCTACTCATTGAGACAGGGTCTTGCTAGGGTAGGGACAAACAGGGAAGAGAGAGGGAAGGTGGGACAGGAAGGAGATGAGGGAGGGGGCTGTAGCTGGCTACACAATTAATAAATTGTAACTAATAACAATAATAATAATGATGAGAAAAAAAGAAAAACTCTCTGGCTGCGACTGTGGATTTATCCTTTTGTTGTTGGTTTGTGTTTGTTTTCAAAGAGGGTCTCATTATGTAGCTCTGTCTACCTGTCATGGAAACTTGCACCGTTATTAACAGAGTTCTGTCTGATCCTGCCTCCTAAGTGCTGGAATTAAAGACATACACTACCACAACTAGCCCCTGGAACCCTGTTGTGTTGCTGGAAATGGAACTCCGGGACTCACAAATGCTAGGTAAGCAGCCAGCCCACCCCTCACTGAGCTCCACTCCTTAGGCAAGCTTTGATTCCTTGTTATTTTACTGACTGCTTAAGCCTTTGTCGGATAAACAAAGTATTCTTGAGAAGTATTGTACCATTGCTCATGGTGATATACACCTTTGGGAGGCAGAGGCAGAAGTGAGTAGATGAAGGCCTGCCTGGTTTACCCACTGAGTTCCAGGCCAGACAAGGCCAGATCAACCACCTTCCTTTAAAAGACACAAATAAATAAATAAATACGCCCAGTATGTAAGATGTTTGTGTGTGTGTGTGTGTGTGTGTGTGTGTGTGTGTGTGTGTGTGTGTGTGGCTGTGTATGAAACAACAAAAAAGAATAAAGCATAAAATGTCAAGGGAAGATGGAGGGAGAAGAGGGAGGTGCCTAAGAGATGTGGGTGCATGGCTCATGTCTGAAATTCTTAAGAAAAAATAAAATTATTTAAAAAATTATCTGAGTGTGGTACAGCACAACTTTAACCTCAGCATGTGATAGGCAGACGCAGGTGGATCTCTGCATGTTTGAGGCCAGCCTGGATTCTATGAGTTCCAGACCAGCCAGAGATACATAAAGACCTTATCTCAAAAATAGTAAAGTTCATGAGGCTGCAGAGATGGCTCAGCAGTTAAGAGTCCTTGCAGAAGACCCAGCCTCCATTCCCAGCACCCACATGCTGGCTTAAAACTGCCCATAACTGCAGTCCCAGGGGATCCAATGCCTTCTTCTGGCCTCCCTGGGCAACAGGCATGCATGTGGTGCACATAGGTACATGAAACCAAAACACTAACACACACAAAAATAAGAATGAAAATAAAATTTAAAAATTTGGTCTTAGAAGACTTTCATCACCATCCAAAATTGCCTATTTTTAGTTGCTCCTCATTCCTACCTCCAGGTGCAGGCAACTATTCATGGTTCCTGTAACTTAAATTGTCCACCTGTCTTTCCTGAACACTTAAATTGGATCATACATGTCAGCTAGGTGTGGTGGACACGACTGTAATCCCAGCACTCACAGTGTTCGAGGCCAGCATGGTCTATAAAGTGAGTCAGGGATAGCCAAGGCTACACAGAGAAAAACCGAAAACTGAAGGGAAAAGGGGGGGGGGGGAATCACACTAGTCTCACTATTAGTCCTCTGCTCCTAGTTACAGTAACTTCATCTTGGCCCTGTGGCAGGGGATGGGGCTTGGAAGGGCTGTTTGTTTGTTTGTGGCTTTTCGAGACAGGGTTTCTCTATGAAGCGCTGGCTGTCCTGGAACTCACTCTGTAGACCAGGCTGGCCTCCCTCATACTCAGAGATCTACTGGCCTCAGCCCTCAGAGTGCTGAGAACAAAGTCGTGCGCCAGCCCCACCTGGCATGTAACTCCATGCTGTAACAAATCACCAGGTAGCCATTGAATGTGCTCAATTTCGGGAATAACTGATCACAGGTGGACAATGTTTGCTGAATCTAGAGCTGTCCTCCATAAGGACAAAAATGGGGTGTATACGAAGATCACATTCCAGGAGCATGGTTCAAGACTATGGTCATCTCCGCTGTGATAACATTAGGTGGCGCTCTAAACTCAGGTTTGTTAATTCTGTTGTAGCCTTAGAGCCACAAAACAGGAGGTTGGGAGGCAGGAGAGTGTCAACTTTGGGAAAATGCAAGCTTCCACATTTGTCCTTCCCTCTGTAAACCAGTTTCTAATAAACTCTTCTTCAGCACTGGCATGAACCCAGGACCTTGCAGCGCTAGGTAAGCACTCTCACAGTGAGTTCTAATTCCAGCCCCATAGCCTCTGTTATTGAAGATGCTGTGCTGACAAGCACTATTCTTTGAGCTCTTACTGCCATACCAGCTCGGAGTCAGATAGGGGCTCTTCTCAGACTTTTGACTAAAATCGTGTGTAGAGTTAGATGTTAATTTACATCTACCACAGACTGTCTCACAAGAGAATGTCATCTTTCTTGGCTAGTTCAGGTTATCCCTATTACAGTGTGCAGCAGTATTTAGTCTACTTTTATACCTAATTACACTTCCTTATGGGTTTTCTTTGTTTTGTTTGTTTGCTTTGTTTGAGGCAGGGTCTCCTGTAGCCAAGTCAGGCTTTCAACTCACTAGGCTGTGAGGACCTCCCAAGTCCTGGGATCACAATGATTTGTGTCACCATACCCAGCTCAGCATATACTCTTTGGTGTTTGCTGCATTTTTCTTCTATTATAGAATCTATTTTTTATTACGTTTAATTTTGTGTAGGTGTATGTATCTGTATGGGCATACATGTGCACATAGATGCTAAAGGCTTGGGGTTCCCTGGAGCTGGAATTACAGATGGTTGTGAGCCCCCTGATATTGGGTCTAGAAATCAAACTTGATTCTGGAAGAAAAGCAAGGGCTCTTATCTGCTGAGCCATCTCTCCAGGCCCTTCTCTCATGACATCTATGTCCTCTTAGGGTTTGCATGATATCTGTTCAGGCCTGGATTTCATAGTCTCTGTTGAGAAGTTAGGTATGATTCTGATGGGTTTGCCATTATATATTACTTGGCCTTTTCCCTACAGCCTCTGAGGGTTTCAAGAATGGAAATCTTTGTTTCTAACTGCTTTGTGTGGTCATTTTTTGTTGTTTTTTTTTAGTTTGTGGTACCAACACACCAGCAAGCTAAGGGTGTGCTCTCTGCATTTGGAATATTGGTTTTAGCCCAGTTTTCCCTGCACTTTATTATGTGTGCCACAACAAACACCAGGACATAATTCCTTCAAGTGGAGCACACAGATTACCGTTTCATAATAGATGGATACCAATGACTTATAAAACAATGCATCACAAACAGACACTTCTTTAACTTTTACTGAATTAAAGGGCAATACAACCTACTATTCCCAGCTATGGTGCCTATGCGAGATAGCACCAGGCTTGTATATTAAATGAGTTAATCTGGAATGGCAGCAGTTTCCCTTTGAAACTAGGGAAATAACAGGACTAGCATATGATGATTCATGTTCAAAGAGGCTCATGTTATGCATGGGATAGAACTAGTCTCTCAGTACGTAGGTAACAGTTGTGCAGGTGAGTCTCCATGTGGGACTCCTAACAGCAGGAGCAGAGGCTGTCTCTGATTCTGTGGCCAACCTTTGGATCAATTTCTCCTAACTGGGTTGCCTCAATAGGAGAAGATGCTCCTACTTCTTCTTACTTCAACTTTATATGCCAAGTTGTATTGATATCCATGAGAGTCCTCCCCTTCTCTGAGGAGAAAGAGAGAATTAGAGGATGAGAAGAGGGAAGGGGAGAGGGAAGGACTGAGAGGAAAAGAGAGAGGGAGAGCTCTGATCTGAAAGCTCAGGTTAATTAATTAAGGTTTGGTTAATTAATTAATTTTAACATATTGCAGCCAAAATACTCATAGCAATAATGCAAAGGAATAAAATTTACCTTCTTACAGAGATACCTGAATAGCCATACTACTAACAGAACCCAGTAACAGATTCAGGCTTGGTGCCAGTCAATGCAGGAACTGATAAGGGAGATGTGGTGAGCTCACAAAGGGGAGTTTTACTTGGCTGAAAAGAAGGGCAAAACTACATTGTGTATGGGAAGAGGATGGATCTATGAAATAAGCCAGGTTTGGAGAGACAAATATCACATGTTCCTCTCATATGGGAAAGCCTTAAAAAAGCGAAAGTAAGATAAGGGCAATAAAAATGGATATAAGATTAAATAAAGGGCCTAGTAGTGGTGTCTTGTGACTTTAATCCCAATACTTGGGAGGCAGAGGTAGGCAGATCTCTAAGTTCAAGACCAGCCTGGTCTACAGAGTGAGTTCCAGGATAGCTAAGGATACACAGAGAATCCCTATCTAAAAAATAAAAATAAAAATAAATGAAATGAGGAAACATTGGGGCTGTATGAGGGAACTGGGAAGGAGGGCAGATGATAAAAAAAGTGAATATGGCCAGAGTATACTATGTGTACATATGAAAATTCATAATGAAAGCCTCCCTTTGTGTGGTTAATATGCACTAATTCAAACTGAAGCAGACAAAGCCACTTAGGGTGGATGGCTGGGCACTGGGTCCTCTAAGTGTGTTTTTGGGGTATCGAATGTAGGAGGTTATGTTTGACTCCTGAACAAAAGAGATTAGAATAAGCTGTATCACAGTTGACTACCCAGTGCCTAGCTAGCACATGCTGATTTTATAGGTCCTTGGAAGCCTTTTCCCACATATCTGCCACACATCCCCAAATCATGCTGGTGGAGCATGCTGCTTACTGGCCTAGTGATACTATTATCCTTCCACCATGACCACCTGAGAATTGTCATTTATTCCACGCTGGGCCTGGGCCTTGCTTGGGCCTGGGTCTTGCATGGGCCTGGGTCTTGCCTGGGCTTGGGTCTTGTCAGGCTTTTGCCCTGGCTACAGGCAGACCAGTTATAGGCCTCTGCTGGTACCTTTGTCATGCTTAGCACAGCAGCTTAACCAAGAGCTGTAACAATTTGGAATCTCCACAGTCTTTGGAAGGCCCAAGCTTCCATTGCCACCAGAAATCTCATGCTAAAGAGCTAAACTGTAACACTCTGTGGAAAACCTTTTCCACACCCGGCCTAGCGCATGAGCCTTGCTCTAAAGAGCTCTAGCTTCCCCTGAAAAAAGAGAACCTGCATTTTCCATCTGGAAGATGAGCTCCAGGAGCATAGCCTAGATCCTGGTCCGTGCCTAGTATAAAAGGACATCTTACCAATGTGACTGCCTAAACATGAGCTTAACAAGGACTGCACCAACAGACAGGATCGGGCAGGGGTTGGGGGCAACAACAGGAATTATGAGGTCTTAATCCAGTGAGAAATAACCTTCCCCAAGGAGGTGCACACTAATCCAACACCAAATACTCAGCCTTGAAAACATACATACATACATGCATACATACATACATACATACATACATACATACAGTAATAGTATACAGACTGAACAATTTGGATGTATGAATTTAGGAATATGTATACTTATATGAATGCAACAAATAATGATGGAAAAGGCTAAAAAGACAGAGAGGAGGAGTGTATGGGAAATTTTGGAAAGAAGCAAGGAAAGTGGAAATGATGTGATTTTAATCTAAAAAAAAATATTTTTAAAAGCATGACCAACAAACACCACTGGCAAGCCTCCTTCTCCTGCTCTGCTTTCCTCCTAGCAAAACACTGCCTCCTACTACACTGGACACTGCAGCATGTTGATTCATTAACTGCAATGTATTTCTGTAGAACATACACTCCACGAAGGCTGGAATTTTCAACAGTGCCCTGGAGCATGCCCAGCTCCCAGGCCACTTCCTGCTACATTGAAGGCCCTCAGCAAATGTATCTGGAGTAAAAGAAGTGCCTGCCATGGAGAAAGGGCTCCCTAAAATTCCAGCCTTTGTTACTGTTGCTGTCTCTCCCTGTTGGGTGAAGCTGGAGAGCAGAGTCAATGAAGGAACAGTTTGATTAAGTGAACCACAGAGGGAGAGTAGGGCTTTGATGGGGTCACCACGAACCACACAGTGGTGCAGACCAGAGCCCTGGAAGTTACTCTCCAGTGAGGAGCTGCCTCTCACTCTCTAGGGAGCTACCCCATAAGTAGTCACCATCCATACCACGCTCTTGAAAAGAAGCCCTTGGACAGTAAGCAGGATCTGGGTTCCCTTGTCTCCTCCCCAGACCACCTGGTCAAGTCTCAGGATGGCTCACCTTTTAAGGGCTTCAAGTTCCCAGCTGACCCCTGTTCAGCTGTAAATAACAGCAGCAGAGCCAACACCCCAAGGAACAGAAACAGTTTACTGCAACTGCATCTCGTCTGACCAAGAAACAACTGAGAGCATGTCAATGTTCATGACAGGCATGTGCAACCACTCAACCACACTATAGCATTTTAACTCCTGAAGAATAGGAGAAAGAAAGCTCAGTCATAAACAGTGGCAAGCCTGAAAGTAGGGAGCCAGTGAAAAGGATGGCACTGACACCAGAACTGTGTTACAAATATCTCTGGATCCCATGAACTTTCCAGCCCATGTTTCAGATGAAAACATCTACACTCCTGGGGGAAAATGTATCATAATCAATGGTCAGTTGGGGTAAGGTTAGCAGACAGATTTAAAAGACATAAAAAAAAGAGCATCAAAATAAATGGTGCTCAACAATAGAAAATATTCTCCCTTTAATTATCGTTTACCTATCATTGAAAGTAGATTAACTTCTCACAAAACGTATCTTGATTATGGTTTCCCTCCCTCTATTCCTCCTGGTTCCCATAAACTCACAGGGAGTGGCCTTATTAGAGGTGTGGCTTTACTGAAGGAGGTGAGGCCTTGTGGGAGGAAGTCTGTACAGGGCATTATCTTTGATGTTTCAGAAGCTCAAGCCAGGCCTAGTGGCTCACTGTCTCTTCCTGCTGCCTGCAGATACTGATGTAGAATCTCAGCTACCTCTCTAGCACCATTTCTGCCTGCATGCTGCCATGCTTCACGCCATGACTATAACAGACTCTGCACTGTAAGCCAGCCAAAATTACAAGTTTTCCTTTAGAGGAGTTGCCATTGCCATTGTGTTTCTTCACAGCACTAGAAACCCTAACTAAGACACAGGGAAATTGTGACATATCCAGAAAGCAGGTCTAGATATGTGCAGCAAGCAAGCATTATTTACAGAATTGGAGTAATAGTAGTTAAATGATTATATCTTTAAAGTCAGAGACACTTTGTAATTTTGTGTGGAATTAATGGCTGTTTCAGAGACCAGTTTCCTATAGGAATATTTTTTTATTGTTGAAAGCTTTTTAATGGATTTTTTTTTTTAGTATGGAACAATTTAATCTTAGGGAATTCCAGGAGGCTGATATTTTGTTGCAGAAAACAACACTTTCTGCAAAGGACTTCTAAAAATAAAGGTGATGGCCAGTCTAAGTGACCACAGGCCAGTTTTTACCCAAGGCAGTTTTAAGAGTTAAAGTATTCTTGGCATTGATTGAGATGGCACAGATGGTGGTGGTAGGAGCTTCCCTGTTTGGTGACTGTGACAGTAGAAGTGAAGGCAATACTTGTCTCCCAGCTCAGTGACTGAGGCAATGGAGGTGGCCCAAGTACTGGAGTCCTGGCTGCTGCAGCTTGTGTCCGCTGCCCCAAGCAAGAGCCTCTGTGACTGAGACAGCAAACACACCCATATATGGGCTTCCCTACATGGTGGCCAAACAGCAGACACCACTGACAGATCTCCTCTACTTTCATTTGGCCCTATGAGCCCAAATATGAAAGTAAAGAACAGGGGGAAGCTCTGTGTTTTCTGATTTAGGCCTGCTAGTGAGTGAGCACACCTTCAAGTAAGTGCATGCGGAGCCCCATATCCAGGGTCTCTCTATGCTGGCAGCCAGACATCGGATCCCTCCCACTACCATACCCACTGTAAGAAAAAAGGAAGTTTGGGAAAGAGTTCTCAGCATTGCAGCCCCTACTGCATGGGCCCTCCAGTGGAGTCCAGGCAAACAATTCCTGGAGCCAAGATGGTGTAACCCAGACTAATCTGAATACTTGGAGCACAACAACACCACTGGCCTGTGAGCTAATGAACCACCCAGGGAACCTGCACATGAGCACTGTAACCAAGAAACATGCCAGCATCTCCACCTGCAATTATGCTCCACCCTTCCAAGGATCTACATATGCTAGCACCCTGTCCTTCAAGGCACACTTCCACACACACTCCCACACTTGTACACCTGCACCTGCAACCTTCCTCCTACAGCTGAAACACCAAGACCCACTCTTGAACTGGTGGAACTTTCTTATCTTCCTAAAGAATATTCCAGACTCCAGTGACAGACAAACCCTGTCTGAAGTATAAACTCCAGGAACAAACAGCGAAGATTATAGATAAGCACATGGCTAGAGGAAAGAGTAAGAACACATCCAAAAAAAATCAGGACATCATGTCTTTACCAGCAATCCCCAAACTCAATGGATATTTTAATTCATTAGAAATGGATCTCAACTGGAAAATGATATCATATCTATGCTTATACAGTTAGAGGCACATGAAGAGGAAACAACAAAATTCTCAAAGAAATACAGGGCAGGTTGATCATATATTATATGTCTATATGAGTGGATATATACCTTGTGTGTCTTTCTGTTTCTGGGATAGCTCACTCAGGATGATCCCTTCCAGTTCCCACCATTTACCTGCAAATTTCATGATATCCTTGTTTTTTATTGCTGAGTAATATTCTATTGTGTAGATGTACCATAATTTCTGAATCCATTGCTCAGTTGAGGGGCATCTGGGTTCTTTCCAGGTCTGGCTCTTACAAATAAAGCTGTTACAAACATGGTTGAGCAAATGTCCTTATTGTGTACTTGAGCTTCTTTTAAATATATGCCTAGGAGTATAAACCTACTAAAATCTGTACACCTAAAGAAATCAAGAGGAAAGACTCTGGCTGAAATGCTCAATCCACATCCAGAAAGGCAAAGAGGATGGATATCAGAAGAAGAAGAAAACAGGAAGCAAGGTAGGAGCCTGCCACAGAGGGCCTCTGAAAGGCTCTGCCCTGCAGACTATCAAAGCAGATGCTGAGACTTATAGCCAACCTTTGGGCAGAGTGCAGGGAATCTTATGAAAGAAGTAAGAAATAGTAAGATCTAGAGAGGACAGAAGCTCCACTAGGAGAGGAACAGAACCAAAAATCTGAGCACAGGGGTCTTTCCTGAGACTGATACTCCAACCAAGTACCATGCATGGAGATAACCTAGAACCCCTGCACAGATGTAGCCCATGGCAGTTCAGTGTCCAAGTGGGTTCCACATTAATGGGAACAGGGGCCGCCTCTGGCATGAACTGATTGGCCTGCTCTTTGATCACCTCCCCCTGAGGGGGGAGCAGCCTTACCAGGCCACAGAGGAAAACAATGCAACCACTCCTGATGAGACCTAATAGACTAGAATCAGAAGGAAGGAAAAGAAGACCTCCCCTATCAGTAGACTTGGGGAGGAGCATGCATGGAGAAAGGGGAAGAAGGGAATGCTTGAGAGGGGAGGGAGGAGGGAGCTACATGGCGGATACAAAATGAATAAAGTGTAATTAATTAAGAATGAAATACAGGGCAATAATGTTCAATCCCCAACCGGAAAGGCAAAGCAGATGGACATCAGAAGAAGAAGAAAACAGGAAACAAGTTAGGAGCCTGTCACAGAGAGTCTCTGAAAGGCTCTTCCCTGTAGAATATTGAAGCAGATGCTGAGACTTATGGCCAACTGTTGGGCAGAGTGCACGGAATCTCACGAAAGATGTGGGAAATAGTAAGATAGGGAGAAGACAGGAGCTCCACAAGGAGAGCAACAGAACCAAAAAATATGAGCACAGGGGTCTTTCCTGAGACTGATACTCCAACCAAGTAGTATGCATGGAGAAATTCTAAAACCCCTGCACAGATGTAGCCCATGGCAGTTCAGTGTCCAAGTGGGTTCCGTAATAATGGGAACAGGGACTGCCTATGACATGAACCCATTGGCCTGCTCTTTGATCATCTCACCCTGATGAGGGAGCAGCCTTACCAGGCCACAGAGGAAGACAATGCCGCCACTCCTGATGAGAGCTAATAGACTAAGATCCCTAATTAAGTTTCCCTAATTTCTTTCTTGGCCCCTTTTTTCTTTGGTATACAGGAGGACTTCTGATTTTTTTGAGTTAATCTTATATCCACCCACTTTGCTGAAGGTGTTTATCAGCTGAAGGAGTTCTCTGGATGACTTTTTGGGTTCACACATGTATACTATCATATCATCTGCGAATAGTGATACTTTGACTTCTTCCTTTCTGATTTGTATCCCCTTGATTTCCCTTAATTGTCTTATTGCTCTAGCTAGGACGTCAAGAACTGTGTTAAAGAGATATGGAGACAATGGACAGCCTTGCCTTGTCCCTGATTTCAGTGAGATTGATTGAAGTTTCTCTCTGTTTTGCTTGATGATGTTTGTAGGCTTGCTGTATATTATCTTTACTATGTTTAGGTATATGCCTCGTATCCCTGATCACTCCAAGATTTTAACATGAAAGAATGTTGGATTTTACCAATTTCTTTTTTAGCATCTAAGGAAATTATCATGTGGTTTCTTTTCTTTCAGTTTGTTTATATGGTAGATTACATTGATGGATTTCTATATATTGAACCACCCTTGCATGCCTGGGATGAAGCCTGCTTGGTCATAGTGGATGATATCTTTGATGTGTTCTTGGATTTGGTTTGTGAGTATTTTAGTAACTATTTTTGCATCAATGCTCATAAGGGAGATTGGCCTGAAATTGTATTTCTCTGTTGGGTCTTTGTGAGGTTTAGGTATCAAGGTGATTGTGGCTTCATAGAACCTTAACAACTTTCTACTCAATGACAGCTGGGTCAGGGAAGAAATAAAGAAAAGAAAAGAAAGACTTTTAGAATTCAATGAAAATGAAAGCACAACATTCCAAAATTTATAGGACACAAAGAAAGCAGGGCTAAGAGGAAAGTTCATAGCACTAAGTGCCTTCAGAAAAAAAAATTGAAACTACTGATACAACCAACTTAAGGGCTCATCTGAAAGCCTTAGAAAAAAGAAGCAGACACACGCAAGAGGAATAGATGGCATGAAATAATCAAACTCAAGGCTGAGGTCAATAAACTAGAAACAAAGAGAACAATTCAAAGAATCAATGGAACCAAGAGCAGGTTCTTTGAGAAAATAAACAAGATAGACAAACCCTTATTACACTAACAAAAAGGCGGAGTGACACTATCCAAATCAACAAAATTGGAAATGAAAAGCAGAACATATCTATAGACACTTAGGGAATCCAAGCAATCATTAGGTCTTACTTCAAAGCCTAGATGCCACAAAATTTGAAAATCTAAATGATATGAACAATTTTCTTGATTGATTCCACTTATCAAACCTGAATAGAGACCAGGTATATAAATTAAATACTCCTGTATCACCTAAAGAAATAGAAGCTGTCATCAAAAACCTCTCCTCCAAAAAAAGGCCAGGACCAGATGGTTTCAGCACAGAATTCTACCAGACCTTCAGAGAAGAGCTAACACAAATACTCTTGAAAACACTCCACAAGATAACTTAGAACCCCTGTGCCGATGTAGCCCATGGAAGTTCAGTGTCCAAGTGGGTTCCGTAGTAATGGGAACAGGGACTGTCTCTGACATGAACTGATTGGACTGCTCTTCAATCACATCCACTTAAGGGGTAGCAGCATTACCACTCACAGACAGAGATATAGCATTACAAACAAGTGACCAACACCAATAACAACAACTAAATTACAGAAATCAACAATCATTGGTCACTGATATCTCCCAGTATCAACGGCCTCATTTCTTTAATAGAAGACACAGAGCAGCTCCTGCAGCCTGCCCAGCCTGCTGTGATGATCATGCATGTGACTTCTAAGTTCTTGTAGCAACCATTACCAGATGAAGCAATGGTTTACCTACCCACGGAATAAAAGAATGCATGTTTTTGATATTCCTGACAAGACCTCTTCAAAGTCTCAAGGGAACTTGTTAATGTACTTCTTCTGCATTGACTTTTAGATTCTCTTGTCACTTGTATGAAGTAGACACTCATCCTCTCTCTGATGTAGTGGAGAATGGTGACAGAAGGGTGAAGTAACATGCTGAAGGACATTCACTAGGGATGGAAGGTCCAAAATTCAATTTGAAGCAGGATGAAGTGAAGGCTTGCTTGGAGTCACAATATACTGTTTCCTGTTGGAGGACAAAGCACAGAGCAAGGTAGACTCTCCAGATAATAATTCTGTTGCCTCTCATGGTGTGTGTGTAGTCACAGGTATGCACATGCCATGGCGATTTTGATGGAGAAAGGACAATTTTTTAGGAGTCAGTCCTTCCGTTCTACCTTGCTGAAGCAGGGGCTCTCTTGATTTAGCACTGTGCAGCCTACTCTAGGCTGGGTGGCATGAGAGTTTCATGTCTCTATGTAGAAGGACTGTGCTTACAGACGCATTGCTAATAAATGTGGCTTTATATGTGGGCTCGGGGGTTGGAACTGAAGTCAGACGTGCAAGACTAGTGATTTTAGCCAATGAACAGGCTCCTCAGCTTGGAGAAGGTAGATGCTAAGTCTCTCCCCACTCTTTCTCTCTTTATCCCAGTCCTCACCTTGTAGACTCATAGATGAGAGGTAATTTTGTGAGTTGGTATGTGTATGGAAATAATTGATTATGGTGATTATTTTAAAAATGAATATGGAGTTCATAGCACTAAGTGCCTTCAAGAAGAAATGAGAAACATCCCATACAAGCAACTTAATGGCCCAACCTGAAAGCTCGAGAAAAAAAAGAAGCAGATACACCCAAGAGAAGCAGACGGCTGGAAATAATCAAACTCAGGGCTGAAATCAATCAATTAGAAACAAATAAAACTATTCAAAGAATCAATGAAACCAAGAGCTGGTTCTTTGAGAAAATCAACAAGATAGACAAGCCCCTAGCCAAACTAACAAAAAGGCAGAGAGAAATGGTCCAAATCAGCAAAATCAGAAATGAAAAGGGGGACATAACTACAGACACTGAGGAAATCCAAACAATCATTAGGTCTCACTACCAAAGCCTATGTGCCACAAAATTTGAAAATCTAAATTAAATGGACAATTTTCTTGAGAGATTCCACCTACCTAAATTAAGCCAAGTTCAAATAGGAAGATTGAATAGACCTATATCCTCCAAGGAAATAGAAGAAGTCA
>CM053742.1:110955003-110985923 GCA_028658305.1 Pachyuromys duprasi | reverse complement strand
GGGTCAATGTAGCAATGTATCAGAGCAGATATTAAGACTCGCGATCAAGCCTTTGGCAGAGGGCAAGAAGTAATGATAGATCTGGGAGAGGTTGGTGAGACTTGGGGAGAACAAGATCTCCACAAAGACCAAACTGAGCAGGGCACAGGGGTCTTGTATGAGACGGTTTCTACAATCAAGGACCATGTGTGGATGTGGACTGGAACCCCTGCTCAGATGGGGCCCATGATAGCTCGGTGTAGGACTGAAGACCCTAGTGAGGGAAACAGGGACTGTTTCAGTCATGAATTTGATGGCTGACTCCTTGACCCTCCCCCATACAAGCTGGGGAGTGACAGAATGGCTAGATCCCAGGGGAGGACATTGCAGCCAGCCCTGAGGAGACAGGATGAGCTGGGTTTGGATGACAGGGGAGGAGGTCCTCCCCTGTTGGTGGACTTGGAAGGGGCGGGGAGGAGGGAGATGAGGGAGGGAGTGGGAGGGTAGGAGGGACTGAGGGAGGGGGCTAAGCCTGGGATGCAAAATACCTAACCTGTGATTGATATAAAAATAAAGAAATAAATAAAAACTCTAAAAAAAAGCAATGAGCTAGAATATTTGGTAGATATCAAAACAAACAAACAAAATCTTCTGAGGAAATTATTGAGAGGACTTGATTGCTTAAAGTACAATAAAAGAAGGCAAAAGTTACAGACAATTTATAATCAAAAGAGAAGCCAGGTGTGGTGACACAAGAGTGTCATCCCAGCCACTTGGGATTCTAAGACAGGAAGATGTCAATTTAGAGGTCATTTTGAACAACTTAGTGCTTTCTCCCAGCAGTGATGAATCTGGTGGTCTTATCTTCAGTCTCTGTCTCTGTCTGTATATCTGTCTGCTTCTCTCACACACACTCAGATAAAGAGGGAAGAAGGGGAGGAAGGGAGCACAGAATTTAGTAATTTGGGAAATCCTCCACCATGTAAAGAAAGCAAGCCAATGCTCAGGAAAGAAGATGAAGGTGTGCCAAAACAAAACAAAACAAAAAGAATATGGGAATCAGCACTCTGTAATTCCCAATCTTCTAATAAAATTCTAGTGTATACCACACAATGCCCTCCTTTATTCATCTTGTAACAGTTATTGAAGGAAAGGGGACAATGCTTTTATAAGGCTAGTAAAACATTTGCATATTGGATGTGTGTAGCGGGTAGTGCTGTTCCCACAGTTCCTATTCTACATCCTACAGTTAATACATAGTCCACATCAGGTCCTCTGAATTTTACAAGTGGGTTTCCTGTTGGCTTAAATCAAACAAAAGAAAGTCTATGCTTGTCATGTCACCCAGACATTGTACTATTGGGTCTTGGTCCTAATGAGAACTTATGTCCACATAAAACCCTCCAGTCCATTGTTCACAGCAGCTTTCTTTCTTTATACTAGCTAGCCAAAATATGAAAACCAAAATAGAACCCATGGCACACCATACCATGGTGTTACACACAGCAATGAAAGTGACTGGGAATAGATATTACATTTTTTTTTCAGTTGTGGTGCTCGGGAATCAAGCCTTGGAACTCACACCCACTGGGCAAGGGATCTGCCCACAAGCTGCATTCCTCAAAACTAGAATTTTGACATAAACCACCAAGTATGTAGAATTAAGGACATAATGATGAATAGAAAAGGCCAGCTGCAAACACTGCAACATGACAGTCTAGAAAGGAAATAAAAATGGACGTAGTGAACAATCTAGTGGCTGTCCCAATTTAAGCATGCTATTGGATGTCATCATAAAAACTAGCATGAGTGACAGTTTTCTGAGGGAAGACTTATGAAATGTGATTGCAGTGGTGGCTGCATGAATTTACGCATATAATAGAGTGAAGGAAAGTTCTACAAACCTGTTATGCCAGTGTCGGTGCCCTCTTTTGGTGTATTAGAGTTGAATAACTTATAAGGTAAACTCTCAGGGGGACTAACTAGATGAAAAAGGCTCTATGTGTTCAAAATCTTCTGCATCCATAATGGTCTTGAAACAAAAATTTTACACACAGAGACACACAGAAAGACATATACCCACACAAGCCAGAAACTCTACATTTATTACTCTTATTTATTGGCAACAAGGTAAGGGAGGAAAGTCCAAAGCCACAGGATGGGAAATGGTAGGTAGCATCATGGGAACAGTAGCATGGGGAGTATGGAAGTATTTGATGTCTGGTCGCCCTGGCCTAGGAACATCTCTTCCCATCATGCCTCAGGGAGGATGCCATACTACTACTCCTCCTCCTACTACTACTACTAAAAAACAAAACAAAACCAAAACAAAACAAAACAAAAAACAAAAAAGTGCTACATTTACTACATTTATGGAATAGATTTGAATCACCATCTGGTGGTATTAGTGTAACTAAGCTGGACATTGTTACTCCTCCTGACCATGCTCCCAAAACGATGTCACTCCAGGGTCAGTCATGTTGATTCTCATTATCCTGTAAGTTTGGATCTTCCTCCTTTGAAACACATTTTTTATTTTCCAATTCCAGTGCACGCTGTTTTTCTTCATTTTCACGGAGAAGAGGTGGGTGGATGGGATGAGGGTTGACTGTGAAGTTACTGAGGTCTAAGGTTAGCTTTTCACAGGAGGACATGTGAGAGGTTGCTTCTGTCTGGGTCCCCCCGTAAACAGATTCCTGAGATGTGCTACCCTCATACTTCTGGTAGGAGTTGCATTTGTTTTTGAACATTGTCTCATCTGTGTCCTGTGAAGAAGTGGTTTTTCTTTTGTTGTCATCTTGGTGAGGTAACAGGAATCTGACATATTTCTTTTTCTTGAAATCAACTCCCATCCTTTTCATTAGAGGAGGTCTTGAACTCTCTTCCTGCTGCTCTTCCTCCATCCTTCCAAAGGAAAAAGTCACATGTTAGAAATACGAAGGATCTATTGAAAACAGATCATGCTGTTAATGCTCCTGGAACACCTATGGATACACATCTAAGAAGGAGCCCCTGATAGTTTCAGGAATGGAAATCTTTGTTTCTAACTTCTTTGTACAACCATTTTCATTTTTGTTTTATTTTGCTTTTAGTTTCAATACACCAGGAAGCCAAGGGTGTGCGCTCACTGCATTTGGAATATTAGATTTTGCCCAGTTTTCCCTGCACTTGATTACGTGTGCCACAACAATCCCCAGGACAGAATTCCTTCAAGTGGAACACAGGGAGAACCATTTCTTAATGTAAGGATACTGATGACTTTTAAAACAATACTTCACAAACAGCCTCTTCTTTCACTTTTCCTTTACGGTCTTGCTCCCTGCACATAAAGTGATTCAAGGCAGTCCTGTCTCAGAGGGCACCTCTGAGGTTCCAGGGTTCACGAATACAGTGACTCCTAATAGTAGTTTAAAGCCTTGAAACCAGTAGTACAGTTGTAGTCCTGCTTACTTGGGAAGGAGAACAGAGCCCATCAAAGTGAGCTCTCCTAATCCAACCTAAAAGGAGCCCTCTCTCCATCGGTCATAGCCACAATAACCAGAGAGGGATAAATGTGCAAGTTTCCTGGGCACAGTGTTTTCTATATAACCAGTAGTTCAGGGAGTACTTAATTAACTCGCACTCCATGCTGACAGGAGGAGAACACCAGGGAAAAGCAAAATGAATACAAGGAGAAAGTCAATAGACACAGATTGAGGTTGGCAGAAGACCTCCCATGCCTTCCAATCTTTTAATGGCATGGGTCAGATCCAAGAGAGCATAGAATGCCAAGGTGAGATCAGCAACAAAGGCACAGACCATCTCTCAAATCCTGAACCCTGTCCATGAAGCTAGTAGTTATGGTATCTCTGGGACATAATGGAGGCTGGGGTGGTTAATTCAACTGATGCATATGCTTTAAGGGTTTATATATTTATAGTTTCTAACTATGGATGCAACTTATAGTGACATGTTCATGATTCAGGCACGAAGGAGTTGATTCACAGGAGAAAAGTTGAGAGCATTTAGCAGAGAGGAATTTGGCTCCCACCAAGACCCTTCAACTCTCTGAACATCTCTGATACCTGCATTAATGGGATATTCCCTGCAATGGTGCCTACGAGTGATAGCACCAGGCTTGTGCACTAAAGGAGTTAATTGGGCATGGCAGTAGTTCCCCTTTGAAATGAATGAAATGAGTGGACTAGCATATGATGATTCAAGTTCAAAGATGCTCATGCTATGCATGGGATGGAACTAGGCCCTCAACACATAGGTAACACTGTATAGCTCAGCCTTCCTGTGGAACACCTACACAGCAGAGGCTGTCTCTGACTCTGTGCCTGGATCCATTTCCCCTAACTGGGCTGCCTGGACTAGGCTCAATAGGAAAAGATGCTCCTAGTCCTTCCTACTCTAACTTTATATGTCAAGGTGTGTTGATATCCATGGGAGGCCTCACCTTCTCTGAGGAGAAAGAGAGAATGGGAGGATGACTGGAGGGGAGGGGAGGGGTAAGGTAGGGACTGAAAAGAGAGGAAAGAGGGGACTCTGTGATCAGAATGTAAGGTTGGTTAATTGATTAATTAACTAATTGATTAATTAATTTTAAGATGAAGATGCTCATGCTAACCCTCTCAATACCCCAAAATCAAGGAAAATGAAAGCAAAGGTCACAAAGAAGACTTGGTCCAATGAATTAGGAAGGCTTCCTACGAGGGAATGTAAATTATTCTGACCATTAATGAGATTTTTTTTCCAAGACAGGGATTCTCTTTGTAGCCTTGGCTGTCCTGGATCTGTCCCTCTCTCTCTCTCTCTCTCTCTCTCTCTCTCTCTCTTTCTCTCTCTCTGTAGACCAGGCTGGCTTCAAAAACTCAGCAGTCTGTCTGCCTGCCTCTGCCTCTGCCTATTTAATGCTGCATTAAATACCTCCATAGTGACCTCCTAGTCATTATGGGGATAGTACTGGAGGAACCTCAAAACATTTAACATAGAACTTCCACATAGTCCAGCACTCATGGCAATAATGCAAAAGAACAAAATTACCTTCCTACAGATATGCCTGAATAGCCTTACTACTAACAGAACCCAAATAACAGATTCAGGCTTGGTGCCAGTCAATGCAGGAACTGATAAGGGAGATGTGGTGAGCTCACAAAGGGGAATTTTACTTGGCTGAAAAGAAGGGCAAAACTACATTGTGTATGGGAAGAGGATGGATCTATGAAATAAGCCAGGTTTGGAGAGACAAATATCACATGTTCCTCTCATATAGGGAAGTCTTAAAAAATGAAAAGGAAGCCAAGGCCATGAAAAAGGGATATAAGATTAGACAAAGGGCCTGGCAGTTGTGGCCCATGACTTTAATCCTAGCACTTGGAAGGCAGAGGTAGGCAGATCTCTGAGTTCAAGACCAGCCTGGTATATAGAGTGAGTTCCAGGATAGCCAGGGATACACAGAGAAACACTGTCTCGAAAAAACAAAAAACAAAAAATAAATGAAATGAGGAAACATTGGGGCTGTATGAGGGAACTGGGAAGGAGGGCAGATGACAAAAGGGGTGAATACGGCTAAAGTATACTGTGTGCACATATGGAAATTCATAATGGAAGACTTCCTTTGTATGGCCAATATACACTAATTCAAATTGAAACAAACAAAGCAGCTTACAGTGGGTGGCTGGGCACTGTGTCCTCTAAGTGTGCTTTCAGAACATCAAATATAGCCAGTGATGTTTGGCTCCTGTACAAAAGAGATCAGAACAATCTGAATCACAGTTGACTCCCAGTACCTAGTTAGATTTATGGGTCATTGAAAGCCATTTCTCACACACCTGTCACTCCCCCATCTAGAAAAGCATAAGGTATCCGTGCACAGAATGACCAACTTTTCCAGAATCCACCTAGGACATTTCCCTATATCCATCAGCATTTGTCATCTGGTTGTGACTGCTGCTGTAGTTAACTGTCTTCCCAACAAGTCAGTGTCTTACACTGCCCAGCACAGAGTTTGGATGCACTGCCACAGACCCTGAAACTCTCCTACACTTCCTGTACTCATACCTCCCTTTCTCACTATTCCTCTAGATAACATTTTTACCCTGCTCCGCTCTGTTTTCAACTATCTGCTCAGGTAGGGCCTTCTCAGTGAGCCTGAACCTAGCATTCCATTTAAAAGAGCATGCACTGGGACTGGGCATGGTGGTGCAAGCCTTTAATTCCAGCACTCTAGAGGAAGAGGCAAGTGGAACTGTGAGTTCCAGACCAGCCTGGTTGGTCTACATAGTGAGATCTACGATAACCAGGGCTATGTAGAGAAAGTAAGTACTCTGTCTCAGAAACAAGACAAACCAGAATCCCAACAACAACAACCACAAATGTGTATGCCCAGGAACAATAAGGGTACGGTACTGGCATGCATACCTTGGCAAGTAACCAGCAGCTTTCAAATGAGACTAAAGACCCTCTCAAAAGTGAGAAATGATTACTGGTACTGGAAAGCTAGCCAAGTATCCACAGCCTGGTGACATCATGAGTCTCAGAGCAGAGTCCATACCTGTCAATTTACTAGAGCAGGACATTCCCCACCCCACTCCACACTATATTGTAAACAGTTTTCCATAACTCCACAGGTAAGTGTAGTTCCCCAACCCTCACTTAAGGAAACTTCTCTTTGTAACAAGTGGAGATCAACACAGAAAACCACAGCCTATCAAACTGCAGAGAAGTGAAGCCAGATCCCAACTGATTCATCTACAACACAACTGCTGAAGCTAAGGCTCAGAGATCATTGTGCAAGAGGGGACAGGAAGATTGTTAAGAGTCACAGAATCAGGGAGTTGGCTGTGAGATTCTGTCTCCTGAGACTGTCAGGTGCTATACACATACAGTATCACTATAGGGCTTTACTACATTAGGTTGAAGTCTGATGTCTCTTGATAACCATTTATTAGCCCTTGGTCTCTCATGGGGAACTCCTTTTTCTCAGCCAAGCCCTAAGCACATAACCTCTAACCTTGACTCCTCCCCCACCCATTCTGGATGACCCCAACCTGTATGATAGTTAAGTACTGTATTCTTCTTGCCAGAGAGCCTTGCTACTGCATGAAAAATGAGGTCCTGCACCACTACATGAAAATCAAGTATCCCAGATCCCCTGTCCCAGATGAATCAAAAAGGGTCATCCTTGAAATACCTTCTACTGCCCAAGGTTTCTAAATGCCTGATTTCATGTACCCCCAAATGATTCTAGGGATGCATGTAGCTGAATGGCCTGGTCATAACATCTTCCTTTCACCATGAGAACCTGAGATTTTTCATTTATCCTCTGCCAGTACTGGGCATTGTCTGGGCCTAGAGCTTGTTAGGCCTTTGTCCTGGCTACAAGCAGACCAGTTATAGGACTCTGACTGCATCTCTGTCATGCTTAGCACAGCAGCTTAACAGAGCTTTTGTATTGCCATAGTCTTTGGAAAGCCCAAGCTTCCATTGCCACCAGTGATGTCATGCTGAAACAGCTAAACTGTAACAATCTGTGGAACACCTTTTCCACATCCCAGCCTAGCCCATGGCCCTCATTCTGAAGAGCTCTAGCTTCTCCAGAGAGAAATAGAACCCATATTCTCTATCTGGAAGATGAGCTCCAGGACCATAGCTAGATCCAGGTCAATGCTTAGCATAACAGGACATCTCACCAATGTGACTGCCTAAACATGAGCTTAACAAGGACTGAACCTATAGACATAAGACCATGCACAGGGTCAGGCAGGGGTTGGAGGCTGCAACAGGAATTATGAGGACTTAATCCTGCCAAAAGAATCACAGGAAACTAAGGAATTCTAAGACCAGTGAGAAATAGCCTTCTCCAAGGAGGTGTACACTAATTGGTTATTGAACACCAAATACTCAGCCTTGAAAACATACATACATACATACATACATACATACATACATACATACATACAAGCAATAGTATACAGACTGAATAATTTGGATGTATGAATTTAGGAATATGTATACTTATATGAATGCAACAAATAATGATGGAAAAGGCTAAAAAGACAGAGAGGAGGAATGTATGGGAAACTTTGGAAAGAAGCAAGGAAAGTGGAAATGATGTGATTTCAATCTCAAAATATATATATTTTTTAAGAGCATCCCTGACAAACACCACTGGCAAGCCTCCTTTTCCGGCTCTGCTTTCCTCCCAGCAAAACACTGCCTCCTACTACACTGGACGCTGCAGCATATTGATTCATTAACTGCAATGTATTTCTGTAGAACACAGCAACAGCACCACATAAACTCCATGAAGGATGGAATTTTCAACAGTGCCCTGGAGCATGCCCAGCTCCTAGGCCACTTCCTGCTACATTGAAGGCCCTCAGCAAATGTATCTGGAGTAAAAGAAGTGCCTGCCATGGACAAAGGGCTAACTAAAATTCCAGCCTTTGTTACTGTTGCTGTCTCTCCCTGTTGGGTGAAGCTGGAGAGCAGAGTCAATGAAGGAACAGTTTGATTAAGTGAACCACAGAGGGAGAGTAGGGCTTTGATGGGGTCACCACGAACCACACAGTGGTGCAGACCAGAGCCCTGGAAGTTACTCTCCAGTGAGGAGCTGCCTCTCACTCTCTAGGGAGCTACCCTGGGACAGTAAGCAGGATCTGGGTTCCCTTGTCTCCTCCCCCAGACCACCTGATCAGGTCTCAGGATGGCTCATCTTTTAAGGGCTTCAAGTTCCTAGCTGACCCCTATTTAGCTGTTAATAACAGCAGCAGAGCCAACACCCTAAGGAACAGAATCACTTATACTGCAACTGCATCTCTTCTGACCAAGGAACAACTGAGAGCATGTCAATGACCATGACTGCTATGTGCAACCAAACACCCACACTAAAACACTTTAAACTCCGGAAGATAAGGGGAATGAAAGTTCAGCCAGAAACAGTGGCAAGCCTGAGGGTAGGGAGCCAGTGACAAGGACGGCACTGACAGGAACAGTGTTGCAAATATCTCTGGATCCCATGAACTTTCCATCCCCCATGTTTAAGATGGAAAACATCTATATTCCCGGGGAAAAACTGTGTCATAGTGAAAGGTTGGTTGGGGTAAAGTTAGCAGACAGATTTAAATGACAAAAAGGAGCATCAAAATAAACGGTGCTCAACAATAGAATCTACTCTCCCTTTAATAATTTTTTTACCTTTAATTTAAAATAGATTAACTTTTCAAAAGTTGATTATGGCTTTCCCTCTCTTTATTCCTTCTGGATTCTCACCACCTCTCCTCACTTTCTGTCTCTCAGTAGAACAGGATAATAGATAATATTAACATAAAACAAAACAAAATTCAATAAGGGAAAACAAATACTATCACATCAAAGTTGGGCAAGACACACCAACAGAAGGAAAAGAGCACTAGAGAAGTCACAAGGAAGAGAGACCCATTTGTTCACCCACTGAGGAGACCCATAAAAACACTAAAGTGGAAGACATAACATATAGGGAGAGGACCTGACACAGACCTGTGCAGGCCCTGTGCATGCTATGCAGTATCTATGAGTTCCCACAAGCTTTGCTTGTGATGATTAGAGGGCCTTGTATTCCTCCTGTCCATTGTCCTCTCTGCCTCTTGTACTCATTAGGCATTCTTTACCCCTGGGTACCTTGAATCCAGAGAAGAAGGATTTGATGAAGATATTTCAGTTAAGGCTCATTCTCTGTGTTAGCCTTACGGTTGATGTTACTGTGAGCAAGGATGAATGTCTGTGAAATATTTCATCTTGCTTGAGTGATGTATAAAAATTTTAGATACATAAAATGTATGGACTCAAGAAAACTAAAATATTACATGTGATCAAAGAGAGGATATCTAGACTCAAAAACCTGTAGTGATTAAAACAAATAACCTACAGTATGCCATGCTTGTTTCAAACTGTTTCTCACCTGTGTGTGCAGATAGGCATATATGTATAATGTCCACCACTGAGGCCCACATCCTCTGTGGATGTCGGTCCCATTACACTGGTCCCATTCAAACAAGGGTGTGCTGACCTTCTTCTACCCATCAACATGAAGATATAGAGCAAAAGATAAGCAATAATATACACAGAGGATTGTTCAGAGTAACAATTAAGAAACAGGGACAATCTTGAGAAAATAGGAAAGGACATCATGACAAACCCTGCGACTAAGTGCCATGTGACCCCAAGATAAGCAATTATACTCAGAATGACTATGAACCAGGAAAAAGCTAGACAATCAGTGGGAAGAACTAGTTGAGTAACACACCGAAAGAAGCACCTTGAAGGAAAAGCAGAGAGACTTCCACAAAGACAAATATGAAATCTCTTGAGCCCTTTAGTAGGATATCTTCATGAAGAGAGAAATTCTGATTTCCTTTGAGGATGGTGGGTGTGATGGTTCCAGTGAGACAAGGAGCACAGGCAGACCATCCCTGACCTGATCACATCCAGACAGCTATGTCCACGTCAACCTACTGATGCAGCAATTTGACTTGACCTTGTGGTGCTGGGTATGGAACTCAGGACCCTGTCCATATTTGACAGTTCTCTTCAGCTGAAATAAACCCTGGTCCTATTGTGATGTTGAGGTGTTATGGGGTAGCTGAAGATAAAAACTCCTGATATGCCTAAATTAGTCCAATGGAGGAATATTTATTGATCAGTGTGACTGCCAGTGGGGCTGGCCCGAGCAGAATAGTGGGAAGCAGCCTTGAGTTTCAGATCATTAGAATTTTCAAAGAAAAGGACTGTTTGGTCTTCTGAATGAAAAAAATCCCCCATAGACTCTTAGGAGTGGCATTATTGGAGGTTTGGCTTTGCCTAACAAGGTGAGGCCTTGTGGGAGGAAGTGTGTCATATAATCTTTCATGTTTTAGAAGCTCAAGCCTGGGCAAGTGGCTCACTGTCTCTTCCTGTTGCCTGTGGATCCTGATGTCGAACTCTCAGCTACCTCTCTAGCACCATGTCTGCCTGCATGCTGCCATGCTTCCTGCCATGATGATAATGGACTCTGCACTGTAAGCCAGTCCCAATTAAAAGTTTTCCTTTAGAAGACTTGCCATGGCTGTCCTGTCTCTTCACAGTAATAGAAACCCTAATTAATGCACAGGGAAATACTGACATATCCAGAAAGCAGCTCTGGACTTCTGCAGCAAGCAGGCACTGTTTACAGTATTGGAGTAATAGCAGTTAAATGATCATAACTTTGAAGTCAGGGACACACTGTATTTATGTGTGGAATATATGGCTTCTTCAGAGACCTGTTTACCATAGGAATTTATGGCCAGTCTAAGTGACCAGAAACCAGTTCTTACCAAAGGCAATTTAGCAGTTAAAGTATTCTTGTGAATGTTTTCACACGATGGTATATGTATACTTCAGAATCCCACCACACACATTTCAAAGATATCTCCACAAATTTTAAGTACACAAATTTCAAGGTTGTACCATCTACATGTATCATATGTTTAATAAAATGTATCTGTGGCAATTGTCTGTGAGTTATTCTGAACAACTTACCAGTGTCTTCCTGGTATCAAAAGGGGAAATGGAGAGAAGGAAAAAGGGTGGCTTCAGAGCAGAGGTTGTGTTTAAAGTGGTATTTCATGTTCAGGTGTGTGAAAAAGACATCAACACATCAAAAAATAAACATCTCAGCTCTGAGCAAGGGGTTTGTCTCCTCTGTTTGTAACAGAATCATCAAGAAGCAGGGCCACATTTCCTTTAATCCTTGCCGATTACTCTTGAGGCCCACCATGTGACTGTACTGTTCTGAGTGTTAGTTAGTAGACAAGAAGATGACAGACACCCAAGAACTAATCCTCACAGCTGTGTGGCTAAGAGAAGAGATTAATGGATGACATGACCTAAGACAATTGAGGAAGTATACACAACATCTAGAGCACCAGTATTTCAACTGGTGCAGTATAAAAGGAACTTTTATTCACCGGGTTCAATTTTTGTCTCTGAGGCTTACTGCCTCCACCTAATATAACCTAGTCCTAGTCCTGGAAGCTTCTAGCCTCCATACATTCTAACCTAGGCCTCTGAGAACTACTGCTTAATAAGATCACACTTTCTTGTTCTTACTGAGCTCTGTGAGGGCTGGCTCAACTCAGCTGTTCTGACTCAAATTCCTCTCCCAGCTGACTTATTGAATCTGGCTTCTCTTAGCCCTTGAATTGCTCTATTGCCTCAAAGTAACTCCAGCAATCCTTGCTAATCTTCTAGCTCCTTCTCATTCTACTGCTAGTTCTGTCTTCACATATGTCTAACTTTATCTATAATTCAACCTCTCTCTGTAAAATTGTCCTGGTAAATCTGCAACCTTTGCTTCTCATTCTCTGTGTTGTCCCTTAAGTAGCTAACCTTTCTCTCTCTTTTTGTTAGAGTCAGGCATATCTTACTCTGCCAATTCTGTGATTCATCACTTTTTCTCTAACTCAATTAAACGTCACTTTCAAACATGGTTATTTCCTTCTACAAACTAATTTTACCTTCATTGTTTGGGATTAAAGTCCTGTACAACCACTCGTGCACCTAAGTTTTTCTTTACCTGAAACTTAATTCTATACCAAGCTGGCCTTGAACTCAGATATGCTTGCCTTGCTCCCCTGGATTAAAGGCATATTTGTATTCCATCTGCATTACACAGACATAGAAGGACTTCCCATGTGCTCGCTTGCCAGAGCAACCATGCTCTAAATTAAAATTCCTCTATAAGAGAACCCCTACAGCCAAGGCAAAATCACAAGAAAAGTGGTGGGCAGATTGTAAGAGCCAGAAGATCAGGATGAAAGCTGGGACCTAGCATCTACTACACAACACAGGTATGCTGCACCCAGTGAAATCCCAAACATATGTTTGTGGAAACAAGACTTGCATCATGACCGCAACAGACAACATGCCAAATGTTGATGGGGGAAATGTCATAAGTTACAGACTATCTGTGGTTGCTGAGAGAGGGAGAATGAATTCTCTCCCATGACGAGCCCCAGATTCAACCCCATATCATCAGCCCTACACCTATACAAATTGACTCAGTGGGATTAGGATCATATGCACACCAGTCTGTGTGTCTTTATTTTGGTGCAAACCTGTGTGCTTGGGTAACAACCCTAGTTACAGAAGAGGTCATGAATTCAAGAAAGATTGGGAAATAATAATGGAGTAGTTGGAACACAGAAAAATGGGATGAAAATGGTGGAAATATATCTATCATGTATGAAATTCACAAAAAGAATGAATTTTGCTTAAAGAATTAAATACAGTGAGAGCACATTACTTAGATCCTAATACATATATATCAGATCATTAGGAAATGTCTTCATAAAAGCCATGTGCAGTTTTAGATGCTTTTTGATAGGTAGGCAGGTAGGTATAGCTAGAGAGCTAGAGAGCTTGGTAGTTAGTTACTTAGTTGTGACAGGGTCTCACTCTGTCTTGGCGCCACCAGCACCTCCCATAGTCCTGGCAGGCCCTAATCTTGCAGCAATGCACCTGCCTCTCCCTCCAGAATAATGACGTTATAGGCATGGGGCAATCATGCCTCTCTCACAGTGCTTTCAATACGAATTCTACAAGAGTTGTTCAAAGTTCTGTAAATGTTAATTTAATGAGGCCCTTAAATTTATCTGTTTTGGTTGACCTGTTGAGACATTATTTGTTTAGGTTGACAATCCTATTCCTTCAGGAACTGCTAAGGAAATGTCTTGGCATAGAAATGGTGCCCCTTACCAGGAAAATTTTCTCCTTCACCATTGCTAATAACATCGAATTTTTTTTCTTCCCATTTGTGAAGATGTTGCTGGCTGAGGCCTTCAGCCTTACAATGCTGCCCTGTGGTACTTACCATGAATCCATCAGTACAACAGAGGATTAAACACAGATTATTCTGGAATACCACGACTCTCTCTGAAAGAGAACATGAAAGACACAGAGCAACCAACAGATGTTGTGTTTGGTGAAAATCAACCTACAGGAGGCATCAGAAAAGGTATTATCTGTGTGGGAAAACCGGGCTCACATTCCAGCCAAGAGAGCAGCCTACAGGAAATGCTGGCTTCAAAGTTGGACTCTAGACTCCGAAGGAGAGCATCAATGAATCAGAAAGAAACTCCCAGGAATTACCTGGCTGGTGACAAAGAAAAAGCTACAAATGTGCCAAGAATCTCCCTTCCTTAGGTGAGATAGATCCTTGCAGAGTATGATGAAGGCAATGCACTACTTGTGACAAAGAAGAATGGACAGAAAGGCCATAAAATCTGAATCTTGAAGATGGAGTAACCAAACACTCAGGGGACTCCTTCCACCAGGAATTCATTTCAGGTCAATTGGTTGTGGCATCTGAAATGTGATTTGGGGGGCTCAGAAGATCACATCCTTAGCAAAGCAGTATAAGACTCTGAGATGTATGAAAAGGAAGTGTGTATCTGGTCGGTAAAGGTGATACAGACTCATTTAAAGCAGCTCCCGAAATTCGCCATGAAGATCACAAGGAAGATTCCTCCCCCATCCAACCAAAGCTCATCAAATGTTAAGCCCCTTAGAAAACATTTTCAAGAGGGGACAGAAGAATCTGAGGGGAAATTCTTAAGAAAGCCAAAGGAGAAAACTCAGCACAAAGAGAAGAGGGTATAGCTGTGTCTGACAGTAAATTGACTACAGTGAATTACATCCAAGAATAACCAATTAAGGAAAACAGAGCACACAACCCCTAAGCACAAGAATGTAATGAGAATTGTGAAATGGTGTGGTTTTGTTGGCTGCATTCAGTTTCTGGGGATACTAGAAACTTTACAAATGGTATATTAAATGTAGGGTCCAGAGAAGCAGGGTTCCTGTTGTTGGCTGTTTGGTGGTTTGTCCATTAGTGGTATGTAAAGAAAGGAGAGAAAGAAAATACATATCCTAATCACAAAGATCAAACTCACCCCAGCCTCAAGGAACTTGAATCACCTAATTAACTTGAAAGCATCTAATGATAACAGAGCCACCTTTCCCCTCTACATTTTCTTCTCTTCTATCTAGTGCTAGGGGGTTCATAAGGGTGGAGAAGCTTGCAGAGAGAACAGGGAACCCACAAAAACTAAAACTATAACAAAACAAAACATAAACATTGATTAAGAACATGAGGGTTATACTAAGTAATCAACTATGAACACATTGCTTTTAGTAGCCAAGGCGCTGCCAGAGAGTTTGGTAGCATACAAACACAAATCAAATGCAAAGCCTGGAATCTGCTATTCCACATAACCCCACTGAACTTTGTGATTGCCACCTCCACATACAAATGCTTGCATTTTCCACAATCAAGATGTCTCAGGCAGTGCTTCAAAGGTTAATAAAAGCTTTGAAGAGAAAAGTCATTACTCCATCTTATTTGCAGAAAAACTGTTAGAAAGACAGAGCTGTGTTCTCTCATTTAGCAGATCTGTCCCTAAAAGTAGAGCTGTGCATTTCCAACCACACAGCATCCCATATTCAAGCAACATGGACTTCAGTTTTGGTCACAATTGGCAAAATCACAAAATATCTCTGTCTTTGTAGATTTCTGCTCTTTAGTGTCGTTGACCCACTTTGAAAGAAGGATGGATAGTGAATCTTCATTTCCTTTCAGGAGACCTCACCTTATTTCTTTGAACATGCAAACCTGCATGATCTGTACAGCTTGCACTTTAGGCCTAACCTCATATTTCAAGTGGTATTTGCCAGTTTGCATAGACAGTGTATCTGGTGCTCCTTTCCTTGCCTTTATTTTCAAGGACAAAACATGGAAGTGGAAGGTGGCAATACTTATGATGCAAAGGGGAAAGGTTTGTTTGAAAGACATAATTTGTAAATTCTGGGTATCCAAATTCCATTTAATACGAAATTCTCTGCCATCCTTATCTAGACTCATGAAACACAACTTTGTGGATGCAAAGAAGCTGCAGGCAGTGCTGTGTGAGAGGAAAAAAAGCCTTCCAATCCTCTATCCTCATTGGAATTAATACCAAGATATTAAGTGTTAGAGATGTCGTCAGTTGAAGAAAACCATCATTTACTACATGGGCAGACATCTAAAAGTTCCCTAGTATGACATTAGGGGTGCCCTGGGATGAATTTGATGGACTGGCTGTTGCAGAATCACCTGTCTCTGTCCTGTGTTCTGTCCTCCTTCCTTATTTCCTTCCTTCCTTCTTACTTTTATTTTTTCTCTTTTTTTCCCTTTTCTCCTTTTTTTTTTTTATCTGTGTAGCCTGGCTGTCCTGGAACTCACTTTGTAGACAGGGCTGGCCTTGAACACACAGACATCTGCTGGCCTCTACCTTCTTAGTGTTGGGATTAAAGGCATGCACCAACATGCCCTGGAAAGTCAGGCCTTTTTCTACACTCAGTTTTAGTATTTTGGGGAATATGTTGCTTCCTTGAGTTTTCAAAAAAAGTAACACTAGGAGCTTTTGAAGTACCTTCCTGCCTTAGCTTGCATGGCAGCTGATAACTGTACAGGCCTCAGATGCTTGCCTTAGGCCAAACTTAGAAAGGGACCTTTCTAAAGGATATCTAGAGGATGCTGCTGCTCTGTAAATTGCCCAGAAATCTGGCTTTGTTGTCTGTCTTAGTTTGTTCCTGTTGTTGGGATGAACACTGGGACCAAAAGCAAACCAGGAGAAAGTTTGTTACATTTGAACCATTTACAGTCCACATTGCAGGCAGCCCAGGCAGGAACTCAAGGTAGGAATATGGATACAGGAACTGAAGCTAGGCCACATTGCAACACTGCTTATTGACTTGCTGTCTGTAGTTAATTCAGCCTATTTATATATAGAAATCAAAGTAAAAGCCAGGTCAACACTATAGGATTTTCTGACATCTCAGACCCACTCACACCTTCTATGCTTGCAAGGCCTGTACCTCGGCCTGCACTTCTCATGTTTGTCATACAGAGCACACACAACTTGTGTGCTAACATTAGATTAGACGGACTCCATGACTTCTGTAACCACACACACAAACACACCAAACATACACACTTACACATACACACACATGCACACACACAGTCATACACATAAACTTAAGAAAATATAGTCCAAGAGGGTTTTCAAAATGCTAGTACTGGAAACATGAGCTCAAGCAAGTCCTTCCATTATTTTTTTAGTTGAGGCAGGGGTGAATGCAGAATGATGTGGGGCAAATAACAGACAGGAACTGATCTCAGATGAATGACTGTCATAATGTGTCTTTGTAGAAGAAATAACATAATTCAGAGTGTGAATTCTCCTGAGCCCTTAATATATTTTCTCTTACCTATTGGTATGTGACCTATGAAACAACAACAAAGTGTCTCTTAATTCTTTCACTTGTGTTAGTATTCTGTGTTCAATGAACATGCCTCAGTGACAGAGACAGCAATGTCTTTGGGTTTTGGCTTCATACTGACAACTATATGGCAGAATAGGTGCAAAGCATTTGAGTTCACAGATGAGAACGTTGACCAGATGACATTCTGGTGCTTATGGAATGAGTCAGCAGAATTGACAAGGCTGCATGATGGTAGGAAAACACCCAAGCAAAGAAGAGCTTCAGCCTCAACTCACCCAAAAGTCTATCCTGGGACAACTTTGAGAAATCAGAACAATGGCATACTAAACAGGACATGAAGTGAAAGCCATGAAGGTGCTCAGAGCTCTAACCCATGTAATGGGTCCACAGACCATTTCTGCCAGCTCTGGGTTCACATGGCTTGTGTCTAAGTCAAGACCACACAGTTTATAACATTCTCTCTAAACCCCAGCTCCACCTATGTGAACTTGTGTCTATGTTTCATCCCCACCATTTCTAAGCTTGTGTCTATGCCCCAGCAGTAACATTGCATCTAGGAACCAAAACAACCATTTGTGATCTTTTGTCCATACAGAAGGCCCACCTTTTGGGAGCTTGTGTCTCTGTTCCAGCTCCAACATTTGGAAGACATGCTGTGTTGCTTTTCTCAGCCTTCTACTCTCTTTTGAGAAAGGAGGGAAGCAACCAGTGTTCCCACATTGGGAGACTTTGGGGGATGATTGAATGAAATTCTACAATAGGCACTTTAAACAGAGACTGACACATAGCTCATCAGAGATGTGCCTTGGCTCCTGGCGACATACCATAGTTAAAAACATCTGCTCAGAACACCCACACTGACTGAAAGTATAGCTCAAACTCAGAGCCATGAATCTGAAGGGGGAGAGAGGGCATCATCCTCTCAATGGACATTAATCCACACACTGTGCGCAGATCTGAAGGAAGGTGAACCTACCTCTTCAGTAGTTGTTCTCAGAGTAAAGACCTTGATTCTGGGTGAAACTGAGGTTGGTATGTGTCTAGGAATAAAGATTTCCTCAGAGTGTTTTAAATATTTTCAACTGGGTGATGGAGTGATCAGTGGGTACCTCTCAGGAGGCTCTGTAGGGAAATCAGATTAAATATGTTCTTTGCAGGCTCATTTACATCCCAGCATTTCTAAGAAATGGTCTGACTGAGAAAAGTTCCCCTGTAGCCTGTCACAGGACTGGAGCATCTTAGTTCTCATGAATGATGTGTCTGAGTACTTGCTGACTGCAAGGGCAGACTGGGGTCTGTGGCCGTATTTCTCTACCAGGTGCTATCCCTGTATGATGAAAGTCTTCAGAATTTGCATGGTCTGCAGGCAGCATCCCTGCATGCTACTTTACCCAAGCCATGCCCAGAGAGATTCAGTGAGTGCCACAAGTGCGGTGGGGGTTGGGGACACTATAAAAGAATGTCTTCCAAATGCATAGACTTTAGCCCTGGAAGATGGGAGAAATTCTCCCACGCAGATGTTGTTCATCTCTGTTCATCCACATTGATATACAGCTTTGCTCCTTGACCTACTCGACCCTTCTACATGCTTCAACCCTTCTTAGTAGCTATCTAACTAAGGAGCCCTCCCACCACATAAGAGCTGCTATGATTCCTCCACAGGGTAGCTTCTTAGCTTGCCCTACACCTGGCATGGACTAAACCTGAATGCTCCCCTGATTGCCAGTACATACCCTGTAACCATCCTATCCACATACAACCTAGATCACCTGCAAAGCTGTACGCAGCCTCCTACCATTGTGAGTTAACCACAAGCCCAAAGTGAGCATGTAGGAAAAAATGATGTCTCCTAGGTTTCCTATTTAAACACAGCAGCAGATGGACTTTGTTGAAAATACTGCTCGCCCAGATGCAGAGACCCACAGCTTAACCATAGGCATATAGTCAACACAAATTGGAGGTCTTCACTGGGTTTCTACCCTCTGAACTCGTGAAACCCAGCTCAAGGGGGTAAGAAAGGATTGTAGGAGCCAGGAGAGTGAAGGACACTCGGAGAACACGGCCCACACAATCAAATAAGCAGGGCTCATGGGTGCTCACAGAGGCTGAATCTGCAATCAGGAAGTCTGTATGAGTTTGCTCTGGGTCTTCAGTCTATATGGTTGTAAGCTTGGTGTTCCTGTGGAATGCCTAACAGTGGCAATGGAGGTATCTATGACTGACTCTTTCTTTTGTTTTTGAGATCCCTTCTCTTCTACTGGGTTGCCCAGCTAAGCCTTGATATAAAATTTGGTGCCTTGTCTTATTGTACCTTATGTCATGTTTATCTGATGTCCCAGGAAGGTTTGTTATTTTCTGAAAGGAAACAAAGGGGGAGTGGATTTTGGGGAGACAAGAGGGGAAACTGAGAGTAGTGGAGGGAAGGTTAACCTAGGTCCAGGTATACTGTATGAGAGAAGAATAAAAAAAACAAAGAAAAACTGAAAAGAGAAAATACTTTTCACCAATGCTGTGTATCTTAATTTCTCTTCTCATTTATTTTCTCCATAACTAATAACTGGGTGATGGAGCTAAGGAAATCTTGGAATGCCTGGTTGCTTGGAAATGTCTCTTGGATTTCTAATATCATTGAAATTCTAGTTGCCATCACCCATATCACTGCAGGAGTCTGGTTATCCAAGGTGTGGGACTCACTGGATATCCAAGACAAGCTTGGTTAAACAATAGCCAGTGCAGGAATGGAGACACTTGCTTTGTAAACAGTCTACTAACACCATAAGCCTTCCAGGGCGAGGGGTCTCTAACTACTTCCATCCACAGAAATACATCTTTCCAACCCAATTGGTTTTCAGTCACTGTGATGGTGATCAGCCACCAATGCTGTGGCTTCAGGAGACTGACATTATTTTACAATCATCTCTAAGATTCAAAAGACTATGTAGGGTAGGTCATATGTCCTACATTGGGGTTAACAGGACACACACAAGATGGTTCTAGTGCCACTCTCAGTAAGAGATATCCTGAAGGCAATGACATGTCCAGTCTCACAATGGTTGCCTAGGAGATTTAGCTCCTCCTCCACATTCCCTTCAGGATCCTTGTACCCTTGCTACTCAGCAGCTGAGCACAGCCAGGGCCTCCTGGAGAGGCTGCCCAATTCTGTCCTGTGTTCTCCCTTCAGCCTCCTCCAGCAGCCCACCCACAGCACTGTCTCTATGATGCTCCCAATGTCTAAAAGCAGCAAGGAGGTGGTGCTCCTTGAACTCCCAGGAGGGGTGGTGGGCATGCCCTTCTGCTGATTGTGCCAACAAAGTCCAATGATTTTCTCTCCCCTACTTCAGTGACCCACATCAGTTATTCACTCTTCACTTTGTATTACACCTCAGAAGAATTTCATATCACCCAAACTTGAGACATGAGTTATATTATAATTAGCCCTGTCATCAGACATCTACATTTCCACATTTGACTGTTTCAAAAGAGTCCTCTACAAACAATTTATATCAACATTTCTGTTCATCTTAAGTGGTCTCATCCGTATTCTTCTGTGGCAGTTCTGGTCATTTTTGGTGGACTATGTTTCTTGCTTTTTTTACTTTTACTTTTTGAGTGAGAGTCCCTACTAGGTAACCAAGGCTCTCCTGAAACTCACTGAACTGACCCACACTGAACATGAACTCACATAGTACTGCTTGCCTCTGTGCGTGATAACTTGGAGGGGATACCATGCCCTGTTGATTTTGGGAATCTTTCGGGGGGAAATGTTTTAAGTTATGTGGCCCAAAGCCTACACAAGGAGTGTCTTCTGACACAGATTCAAGCCTAATTGTCTCCTGAATGCCATATGAACTGTGGAGGTCTACTTTCTCCAGAGAAGGACCAAATATTCGGCACGTAGTTTTAGGTCTTTAGATCGTAGCCGTGACAGTAGAGCCAGGACACATATCCTCACTTGGGAAGCCCACGTGTAGCTGATAAGGCAAGACCAAGCATGAACCTGGTCTCCTGAATCCCCTCAACTCACCTTATCGTTGGAGACAACCTTTTGCTCTCGCTGCCTGGGTGCCAAAAGCTGTTTAGGTTCTTCCTGTTACCAGATGTTGTACAGTGGAGAGTGGCTCCTGGAAGAGATGAGCACCTGAGCTCTCAGGGCTGAAGGCTTACAGACAATGCAGAGAAGCTGGACCATCCTGCATAGGCCTCTCAGGAACTTGTTGCTGGATGTGGCCAGGCCCTCTGGGGAGAAGCAGGATTCTCAGCCAGTTTCGCTCTTTCTCTGCAGAGAAAGGGAAAATTAGGGAGAGAAGTTAAAACTAAGGACCCAATGGCAATTAGCTTGATAAAGTGTTGAGACCATAGACTATTTTTTGTTTTTCTTTTTCACCTGAAATCAAGTTTCACTTACTTGCTGAGGCCCCAGAGTCCAGCAGCCCTTCACCCCAACCCAGTGGACAGGCTGTCAGTACTGGAGGGACTGTGTCTGAGGCTCTGGTGCCTTGCAGGGAGGGACTCATTGTGACATAAGCCTTTCCAGGATACAGAGAGTGACCTAACAATTACTCATAAGCTCTGTCCTCAGGGTGGTACCTTAGTGGTGATTTGTCCATGGTTTAGGGGCATTGAAAAGAAGGGAGAACCTCTGTGTGACAGGCTAGGGTTGTCTTTCTATTAGCATCCACCATAGAGCATTCATTTCCACTTTTTTCTGTGTCTTATTCTAAGAGGAACACACTGAAACTGCTCAGTGTGTCTTAGAGTCATGTTGATAATTATTAATATTTAATATTGAGTTATCTTTGAGTTAAACAGCAGTTATTCCTAAACCAGCTGTATACCCAAATCACAGCACAGAGACTAAGATTTATTTAATTAACCTAGAGCACAATGCTGGACAATTATTACTCTGTCCTAAACCTCAAAGCCTGCATAGCTTCCTCCCAGTCAGATTTCCTATATTATACTTGCTTTTTAGTCATATTTTAGGCCCATTTCATTTCTCCTGATGTTTCCAGGTCCTCTCCTCTCAGATTTCTCCTTCCACTCTTCTCTTCCTCCTCACCTCCAGACCAGGATGTCCCACACTATATTCTCTACCTTGCTCAGCATTGACTGGTTGGTTGTATTGTCAACACAGAGAACAACTGGTGGCATGTTTACACACACTTGAGACAGGCGATGCTTAAAATAAGCATCATTATGCAATGCTGGACTGAAACCACATAGTGGGGTAGGGAAATCAGCATCTGAATGAACAAGGGTGAATTGTATACATTCCACCAGAACATCATACCAACACAGGCATAATCAAACAGGCAAGGTGCAGATTGCTACTCAAGGAGAAGTGTCCGACAATGTGAACACCTGTGTAATCATTTAAATGTTTGGATTTATTCATATATCTGCTGTGTATTTGTATGTGTGTGTGGTGTGTATGTTTGTATGTGTGTGTGTTTGTGTAGTTTGTGTAATTGTGTGCCTATGTTCTGGTCTTGTAACCCAGGCTGCCTCAAATTCCCTTTCTTTTTTTTCTATTTTCATTTTTAAATTATTTTTTATATTTTTAATATAAATTTTTATTCAATACAATTTATTCACTTTGTATTCCAGCTGTAGCCCCACCCTCATTCCCTCCCAATCCCGCCCTCCCTCACTCCCTCATTTCCCCCCATTCTCTTCCTCCAGTCCACTGATATTGGAGGAACTCCTCCACTACCATCTGACCCTAGCCTATCAGGTCTCATAAGGACTGTCTTTCATAATCTTCTTCTGTGGCCTGGTCAGGCTGCTCCCACTCAGGGGGCAGTGATCAAAGACCCAGCCACTGATTTCATATCAGAGACAACCCCTGCCCCCCTTATTAGGAAGCCCATTTGGATACTGGGCTGCCAATGGCTAGCTCTGTGCAGGGGGTCTTCATGAATGGTCATTGGTTGGACTATGAGTCTCAGAAAAGACCTGTACACACAGATTTTTTTGGTATTGTTGCTCTCCTTGTGGAGCTCCTGTCCTCTCCAGGTCTTTCTATCTCTCCCTTCTTTCATAAGATTCCCTGCACTAGTTTGGCTATGAGTCTCAGAATCCACTTTACTATCCTACTGGATAGAGTCTTTCAGAGCCCTCTGTGATAGGCTCCTGTCTTGTTCCTTATTTTCATCCTCTTCCAATGTCTAACCCATTTGCCTTTCTGAATGAAAATTGAGCATTTTACCCAGGGTCCTCCTTCTTGCTTAACGTCTTTAGGTGTACAGATTTTAGTGTGGTTATCCTATATTATGTCTAACATCTACTTATAAGTGGGTATATACCATGTGTCTTTCTGCTTCTGAGACACCTCACTCAGGATGATCTTTTCTAGTTCCTACCATTTGCCTGCAAATTTCATGATTTCCTTTTTTTTAAGTGCTGAGTAGTATTCCATTGTGTGAATGTACCACAATTTTTGTATCTATTACTCAATTGAGGGACATCTGGGTTGTATGCAGATTCTGGCTATCATGAATAAAGCTGCTACAAATATGGTTGAGCAAATATTTGTTGTATACTTGAGTATGTTTCAGATATATACATAGCTGGATCTTGGGGAAGCACTATTCCAAACTGTCTGAGAAAGCACCAAATTGATTTCCAAAGTGGTTGTAGGAAGTTTACATTCCCACCAGTAAAGGAGGAGGGTCCCCTTTTCTCCATATCCTCTCCAGCATGTATTGTCACCTGAGTTCTTGACCTTAGCCATTCTGGTGCATGTAAGGTAAAACCTCAGGGTCTTTTTGATTTGTATTTCCCTGATGAGTAAGGATGTTGAGCATTTCTTTAAGCATTTCTCTGTCATTAGATATTCCTCTGTTGAGATTCTGTACCCCATTTTTAGCTCTGTACCCCATTTTTAAAATTGGATTACTTGAATTGTTGCTGTTTAATTTCTTGAGTTCTTTATATATTCTGGATATTAGCCCTCTGTCGGGTATAGGGTTAGTGCAGATTCTTTTCCAATCAATAGGCTGTCTTTGTTCTGATGACAGTGTTCTTTGCTTTATAGAAGCTTTTCAGTTTCATGAGGTCCCATTCATAGATTGTTGATCCTAGAGCCTGTGGTGTCAGTGTTTTGTTCAGGAAGTTCTCTCTAGTGCCAATGAGCTCAAGGCACTTGCCCACTTTTTCTTCTAACAGGTTTAGTGTGTCTGGTTTTATGTTGAGGTCTTTGAACCACTTGGAGTTTAGTTTTGTGCAGGGTGATAAGTATGTATCTATTTGCATTTTTCTACATGTAGACATCCAGTTACACCAGCACCATTTGCTGAAGATGCTATATTTTCCCCCATTGTATGTTTTTTGGAATCTTTGTCAAAGATCAAGTATCCATAAGTGTGTGGGTTTTTTTCTGGTCTTCTATTTGATTCCATTGATCTACCAGTCTGTTTCTATGCCAGTTACATGCAGTTTTTTATTACTGTTGCCCTATAGTACAGCTTGAGATCAGGGATGGAGATATCTCCAGAAGATCTTCTATTGTAGAGGATTGTTTTAGCGATTCTGAGTTTCTTGTCATTGCATATAAATTTGAGAATTTTTGTTTCAAGGTCTCTTAAGAATTGTGTTGGGCGTGTCCAAGATGGCGGCACCGGGAGGACACTCTTTCTGACCAGCAGCACAGCAGGATCTGCACAGCGACCAGCAGACAGAACTCTCCATCCTAAAACACCAGCGACCTGTGTTTCCCAGGTGAGAGGACACCCCAAGGTGTGGGATCCCATCAGCTTCAACTCTCCCAGCTAAATCTCGGAAGAGGTCCCAGTTCCACCAGGTGCTTGGTCGACAGCCCAGAGCCACATGCCAGTGTGCTCTGATCACTGTTCCAGACTGAACTGTGGGCCCCACAGCACTAGAGACTGGGATTTCCAGTCCAGAGAAAACCCCACGGTGCAGGAAATGATTGGGACCGACCTTAGGTCACCCAGACAATCCCTGAAAAAAGACTCGGGTCCGGCGGGTGTCCAGGCGCCAGCCCAGGGCCGGGGACGCAGAGTCCTGCCTACACTCCTGACTAACTGCCCCAAATAGACCTCTGAGCCCCAGGGCTCCAGAGACTGAGTATCTCTGTTGGATGACCCACAGAGAGGGGGACAGCAGGTTTGACACGCCCCCCGCAAAAGTTCTTGGGAAGACTTAGTTTCGGCAAACGGCCAGGTGCCCAATCACCAGCCCAAAGCTGGGGAAACAGGCCCCAGCACAGAGTATTGCCTGCTCGCCTGACTAGCTGCCCTGAATAGAACTATAGGCCCCAGAGCTCCAGAGACTGAGTCTCTCTGTCGGGTGACCCACAGAGAGGAGAACAGCAGGTTTGACCCCAGAGCACTCAGCCGACACCCCCCACCCGAAAAGTTCTCGGGAAAAGCTACAGTTTCGGCAGACATACAGGCGCCCAATCACCAGCAAGGCAGATGCAGGCACGTGCTTCTTCTGGTGGGTTCTACTCACCATCTCAGAAAGAATTGCCTCTCCAAACACAGTCTGGGTGTCCCTGCCGGGAGGAAACTTCACAGCAGAGGGATCATCAGGTCCATCACTCAGGACACCCAGCTCCAGAAGACTTTCTGGGCTCATACAGGCTCTAGGCTCTAGCCTTTTACTGCAGGCATGAGTGCCCTGCTCACCTGCCATTGATTACTGCTAGGGCACAGAGGCACACAGCTGTAATCTCAGGCCTACAAAAACCTAAGAACCATCAGAGCAGCCCTCAGTTACTGGTCTAATTTGTGACTGGTCAACTCTAGCTAAACTGACAAAACCGAGGGACATACAAGAGGGCTGCACCCCAAGAAATATACCTTAAGAACAGCAGCTGCAGCTCACTAAACTCAGAGCAAAAAACCCAGCAGCAGGCAGACATCTCCAGGACTACTCTGATGAGAGGAGAGCCTTCCTGAACACAACAGTTACCACACAGGTCCATATGCCTGAGGTGAACTGTGACAACTACTGAGAAGCACCATCATTCAGTTGCACATACCCAAAAAGCTGAGGAGATCTACTTCAGAACCCTGCCAAGGGGATTCTCCCCACCCTAAGATGCAGCAGGCACCAGGAATTAACAGACAACACCTGAGATTGCCAGATGGGTAGAGGCCAGCGTAAAAACACAACCAACAAAAGGCAAAGCAATATGGCATCTCCAGAACCCAGTTACCCAGGACAAGTAGCCCTGGATACCCTACCATAAGTGAAATTCAAGAAGATGACCTTACATCTACGCTTATGAAGAGGATAATGGAGGAAGCAATTAAAATGTGTAAAGAGTTAGAAGGAGATATAGTAAAACAGATTATGGCCATCCGTAAAGAAATACAGGAAGACAAAGCCAAACAGTTTGTGGCTTTCAGAGAGGAAATGATTAAATCACTGAAAGAAATAAAAGAAACAGCAGAATGTTCAAACAAACAGGGGAAGGAATTACAGGAAAATACAATCACACAGGTGAAGGAAATCAACAAAACAGTTCAAGATCTGAAGATAGAATTGGAAAAATTAAAGAAAACACAAACAGGAAATTATGGAGAGGGAGAACCTAGGAAAGAAAACAAGAACTACAGAGGTAAGCATAACCAACAGACTACAAGATATGGGAGAAAGAATATCAGGTGTGGAAGATACAATGGAAGAAATCAATGGGTATCCATCAAAGAAAATGTTAAATCTAAGAAATTCCTGACACAAACCATCCAAGAAATTCAAGACAACATAAAAAGACAAAACCTAAAAATATAGGAATAGAGGAAAAAGAAAATTCTCTCCTCCAAAGCCCAGAAAATATTTTCAAAAAAAGTCATAGAATAAAATTTCCCCAACTTACAGGAGAGGCCTACAAGAATACAAGAGGCCTATAGAACCTCTAATAAATTAGACTGAAAAGAAAATCTTCCTGCCACATAATAATCAAAACAGTAAGCATACAGAACAACAAAAAAATTACTAAAAGCTGCAAGGGAAAAAGGCCAAGTAACATATAATGGCAAACCCATCAGAATCACACCTGACTTCTCAACAAAGACTATGAAGGCCAGAAGAGGATGAATGGATATCATGAAGACCCTAAGAGAACACAGACGTCATTCCAGACTACTATACCCAGCAAAACTCTCAGTCCTCATAGATGGAGAAAACAAGATATTCAACGACAAAAACAAATTTCAACAATACCTACACACAAATCCAGTGTTACTGAAGATACTAGAAGGAAAAATACAACCCAACAAAACTAACTGCTTTCAAGAAAACACAAGAAATAAATAACCTCACTACAGCAAAACAAAAAGTAGCCACGCACACAAACACACTACCATAGCCAACATCAAAATCAAAGGATCTAACAACCACTGCTCATTAATCCCTCTCAACATCGATGGACTCAATTCTCCAATAAAAAGACACAGACTAACAGAATGGTTGCATAAACAAGACCCAAAAATCTGTTGCATACAAGAAAAAAACTACATCACAAAGATAGACAATGCCTGAGAGTAAAGGGCTTCAAGATGGTTCTCCAAGCAAATGGACCCAAGAAGCAAGCAGCAGTAGCCATTCTAATATATAATAAAATAGACTTTCAACCAAAATTAATCAAAAGGGATGGAGAAGGACACTTCATACTCATCAAGGGAAAATTCCACCAGGAAGATATCACAATCCTGAACATCTATGCCCCCAATACAAGGGCACCCACATTTGTAAAAGAAACATTAATAAAATTTAAACCACACATAGATTCCCACACATTAATAGTGGTAGACTTCAACACACCACTCTCAACAAAGGACAGATCAACAAAACAAAAATTAAATAAAGATAAAATAACTCTAACAAAGGTAATGAATCAAAGACCCAACAGACATCTACAGAAACTTTCACCCAAACACAAAAGAATTTACCTTCTTCTCAGCACCTCATGGAACCTTCTCCAAAACAGACCATATAGTTGGTCAAAAAGCAAGCCTCAACAGATACAAGAAGCTTACTTTTGTTAAGATGGTTATTTTTACTTTGTTAATCCTGCTACACCATGAGCATGGGAGGTCTTTCCATCTTCTGAAATTTTCTTTTATTTCATTCTTCAGAGACTTGAAGTTTTTGTTTGTTTGTTTGTTTGTTTGTTTGTTTTTGGGTTTTATCCATACAGTTATTTGGCTTGCTGGCTTAGAATTACATCAAGGTACTTTATGTCTTCATGGCTATTGTGAAGGGTGTAGTTTCCATAATTTCTTTCTCAGCCCATTTGTCTTCTGTATACAGGAGGGTTACTGATTTTTTTTATTTAATTTTGTATCCAGCCACTTTGCTGACGGTGTTTACAAGCTGTAGGAGTTCCTGAGTAAAATTTTTGGGGTCACTCATGTATACTATCATATCATCTGCAAATAGTGATACTTTGACTTCTTCCTTTCCAAACTGAATCCCCTTGATCCGCTTTATTTTTCTTATTTATCCAGCAATGACTTCAAGAATTATGTTGAAGAGACATGCAGAGAGTGGGCAGCCTTGCCTCTTTGCTGTTTTCAGTGGGATTGATTTAAGTTTCTATTTTTTTGTTTGACGTTGGCTATAGGCTTGCTGTATATTGCCTTTACTATGTTTAGGTATGTGCCTTGTATCCCTGATATCTTCAGGACTTTAAACCTAAACAAATGTTGGATTTTATTAAATGCTTTTTCAGCATCTGAGGAGATTATCATGTTTTTTTCAGTTTGTTTATATGGTAGGTTACATTGATGGATTTCCATATATTGAACCACCCCTGCATACCTGGCATGAAGCCTATTTGGTCATAGTGGATGATATCTTTGATGTGTTTTTGAATTCAGTTTGCAGGTATTTTAGTGAAAATTTTTTGCATCAATGTTCATAAAGGAGATTGGCCTGAAATTCTCTTTGTTGGGTGTTTCTTAGGTTTAGGTATCAAGGTGAATGCGGCTTCACAAAATGAGTTTGGTAATGTTCCTTCTGTTTCTACTTTGTGGAATACTTTGAAGGAGTATGGGTGTTAGCTCTTCTTTGAAGGTCTGATAGAATTCTGCCCTAAAACCATCTGGCCCTGGGCTTTTTTTGCATGAGAGACTTTTGATGACGACTTCTATTTCCTTAGGGGATACAAGACTGTTTAATTGATTTACCTGGTCTCGATTCAGCTTTGGTAAGTGGAATTGATCAAGAAACTTGTCCATTTCATTTAGATTTTCAATTTTTGTGGTATGTAGGCTATTGAATTAAGACCTAATGATTGTTTGGATTACACTGATGCTCTTTCTACTATTCACATACAATCCAGAAATCCATCTGAGACAGCCTCATTGTCCTCCTCAGGCCCAGTGTCTGTCCCAGGGCCTGGCAGTATAACAGGCACCTAGAGGCTCCTTTGGATTCTAAAGGAAAGAGAAAAGCATCAAAACCCCACTTGTGCCCAGAAGGCAACTGCATGAAAGCATTCCTTCTCAGCATTCCTTCATGTTTGAATCCTTTCCATTTTTCAGAACCCTGCCTCATGCTATTTTCCCGTGATAGTCACTCAATGCCTGTCTGTCTAAAGGAGCCATTTGCACCCAAATCTATCTTTGCTCTCACTGAGGCTGCAGGCCCATGTGGAGTCATTGTCCTAAACCTGTAGTCACCTTGGGTTCTTTGAAGAGCCACATGGCACAGGCACCCATCCACTCCCTTGAGAGCAGTTACCCATGATAACAAGGCTTCACATCCTGTAGGAGCCAGATCCCTGTCCTGTAGGGGTAGCAGCATAAAGACTTCTACAGGCAACCAGGCAGAACCAGGCCTGAGCAAGACAACCTCAGCTTGACCTTTGCCCAGTATGGCTTCATTACAGATATTCCTTGGCTACTTTCCCCGGTTATTCTACTCTTCTTTTTTAATTTATTTATTTTTATCTCAATCACAGGTTAGGTACTTTGAATCCCAGGCGTAGCCCCCTCCCCCATTCCCTCCTACCCTCCCACTCCCTCCCACATCTCCTTCTTCCCCGCCCCCTCCAAGTCCACCAACAGGGGAGGACCTCCTTCCCTTCCATCCAACCCCAGCTTATCCTGTCTCCTCAGGGCTGACGACAAAGTCCTCCCCTGGGATCTAGCCAGTCTGTCACTCCCCGGCTTATATGGGGGGGTGTCAAAGAGTCAGCCATCAAGATCATGACTGAAACAGTCCCTGTTTCCCTGAATAGGGTCTTCAGCCCTACACCAAGTTATCATGGGCCCCATCCGTGCGGGGGTTCCAGTCCACATCCACACATGGTCCTTGATTATAGAAACCGTCTCTTACAAGACCCCTGTGCCCGGCTCAGTTTGGTCTTTGTGGAGATCTTGTTCTCCCCAAGTCTCAACAATCTCCCCCAGATCTATCATTACTCTCGACCTTTGTCAGAGGCTTGATCTCGAGTCTTAATATCCGCTCTGATACCTTGCTAAATTGACCACCCCCCCCCCATAGGTCCTATTTGGCATGCTCCTGTTCTGTTGCTTGTTTTCTCCTCCGCTCAATGTCCATCCCATTTGTTCATTCAAACAAGCATTGATCATACCAACCTGGGTCCTCCTTCTTGTATATCCTCTCTGGGTGCGTAGATTTCAGCTTGAACT
>CM053742.1:110935248-110954503 GCA_028658305.1 Pachyuromys duprasi | reverse complement strand
AAGGCCAGGGCTGATGGAGACTGCCTGCCACATGACCATCTTCATTCCACAGGATCCGGACCTGAAGGGAAAGTGTGAGGGAGCATGCTCAGTATTTCAGAGCCTTCTCAGTATTGGCAGTTTACTGAAGGTGCTCTGAGCATGTTTATGAGAAGCTGATGCATAGAAGACCAGGACATAGACTCTGGCCACTAGCTGCAGGGGCTATTGGTTCTTGAGTGAGAGTGTGCAGACAGGCAGTCCTTCCCATGGAGGTAGCAAGGGCTATGAATGCTTGAGTATGTCTGGCCCCAGCAGCACAGATAGCCTTTCTGTGCAGATGACCCTGTTACCTGTGAGCAGGGCACTTTCACAAAGTGCTGAAGTGGAGTACTGTTCAGGATTTGTGATGCAATGGTTGGACAAAGAAATTCAGAAGATTGCAGCACACACCAAATGCACATGCACACACACAATTACATACTATTATTAGGGCACAGAACAAAGGAAATTGTGGCTTTTCAAACACCATGCCAAGTTTAAAAAAAAGCTTGACTAAAAACAAACAAACAAAAAATATTCAGCATGACCTCACTGCTTTTGGCACCTGAAAAATGGTCATGTCTTTTTCACAGTGACAAAACAGGTCATTGGTTACAATGAGGTGTATGCTTGGTGATGTGTGCTGAGCTGTGTTCCTAGTAAAATCACTAACACTTGTTCCCTGAGATTTGGTAACAAAGGGCTAACCAAAAGATACCAAGCAGAATCTCATTACCGAGCTTGAGAATCACAAAGCCCATTCAAGGTTTGTCCCCAGAATCATGAAAAGGGGCAAATAACAGGAATGGGTTTCTATTGGGATAATGTCCTGAATCAGGAGAAACTGAAGACTGGGATGGACACACACCTTGCTGGTGCCTGAAAAGGACATGATGATTAACCTAGGGAGTACCACTGCATCCTGCCTGTCTCCTACCACCATGTGCCCAATCCCTCTACTTTCATGTGCCCCATCTAGCCAAACCAACAGAAGTGCACTGCATTTTGGTACCATCACAGTGACACATGACCAAGTGTGAATATCAAGGTCTGAGAGAAAACAAGATGGAACAAGCTTAAAGGGCATGACAGTCGGATGGGCTAGAAGAACCCTGTCATTCTGCCTTCAGCATCCACTGATTTTTGGTTGGGTTTTGGGGGGAGGGGCTGGTTGTTGTTGTTCTGGTTGTTGTTTTGTAGTGGTGCCTGTCCTGGAACTTACTTTGTACAACAGTCTGGCAGAAAATTCACAGAGATCTCCCTGACTCTTGAATGCTGGGATTAAAGGCTACAGCTACCATACCCAGCTCAGTCACCAAATTCTCTTTAAATACCTGAGAAACAAATTTTCATATGCAGTGTTTATAATCAGCATATAATTATTTCAGAAGCAATTGAAAAATTACTAACATATTTGTAATATTTGGAATGTATTCCCTTTTATTACAAATATACTAGCAGATTAAAAATACCACAAAATGTATGACAGTTTGTTGTACTGTTGCAGACTCAAACTGAAACTCACTTTTTTTTTTAATTTATAACAAGTGAGAGAACAAATCAGTTTTAACTAATTTGAGTTTGATCTGGAAAATTAAAAATAGAAATGGGAAGGTATACCAATACCTGTGGCAGCCATCTAATAAATGGAAATTCCATCCTAGTTTCTTACCATTATTTGTGGTATGTGTAAATGTTTTGTGTGTATATGATTGTGAGAGCACATCTGTGAGTGTTCCTGTAAAGGCCAAAGCTGGCTTCCTCTGTACATCTCCACCTTAGTTTTTTTTAATTTTTAAAAATTATTGTTAATTAAGGTATTGGCTTACTTTACATCCTGATTTCAGCTTTTCCTCCCTCCTCTTCTCCCAGTCCCTCCATCTCACCTCCCCTGGCCCCCATCTGCCTCAGTCTCCACTCTTAATGACTACCTTGTCCTTTGAATGCAGTAATGAGCAAGTTCAGTCAATGCAAACTATCCCCAGAGAAACAAATCCTTACTTGTAACTGTCCCCATCCATAGTGAGGTCTCACAGAACATACCCTGCTGCTGTGGACATGCAACACAGGGCACATGGAGAACTGAAGTCTGTTCAGGGGGGATGGACAGATGTTGATGATGTTCTTGGAAAGAGCATCCTTATAAGGCTGCGGCTTTTCTTGCCTTCTTGATGGTAGCAATCAACATCTCCATTCTCTGCAGGCTTACTGAGGCTGGTCTGAGGTTTGACCTACACACAAATGTTGATGCTGTGGGAGGGATGCTGGGATTTCTCAGCAACCCTCAGACTTCGGTGGGTTTCCTTTCTTTATGATGTTTGTGTATATACCGCAGAGATGAACTGTGGGAGGGAAAAGCCTCTGGTTCATAAAGTAAATGGCCAGTCTACAAGGCTTTAGGGCTATCTGTCCATTAGGGTCTTGGGGGGGATGGGTACCTGGAGAAAGGACAAAGGAAAAAAAACACTGCTTTGAAGCCTTCAAAGTGCCTACCTTGCTGCCCTGACAGGCATCCTTCTAGGCTGATAGTGAATCCCAACACCCAGACACATCCTGTAATGGTAATGGCTTTCTGAGCTCAGATAGTCCTGTCCACATGGGACTTCTGATTGGCACCTTTTCTAGCAGCTACTGGGGGGACTCTTCTTGGCAGAGTTATTCACATGCTCATCAAAGGGGCAGGCTTGGTACCATGGGTCCACCCAATGTGTAGATGCCTTCTCCCAAAGAGTGTGGAGAAGAAAGAAAAACAGCCTTAGAGAAAAGGACCCCAACCATCTCTTGTCCTCTCTGGCTCTAAGTGTCGTGAAATGTATTGTTTCCTTCAGTCATGTTAATAGAGGGGATACAGGATGGGACATCACACTTGAGAGAAAGTGCATTTGCATATGTGGGTCACCAGAAAGTGGTTCTTGGGGTCTCTGCGAGCCTGTGGGAACATTTCTGTTACCTTGTCTTTCATTGCCTCTGTGCTTGGCTGGGGAAGGGCATTGGGTAGAGCAAGCAATGCTTTCCAAACTGGATTCCTCATATTCCTGGGAACCTGGGAACATGGAGGTGGCATCTTTCCTGAGTGTCATGAAGTCAGGTGCTTTCAACGACACAATTACCAAATTTTTCTGGCTTTCTTACATTTCAAAATTGTATGTGTGATTATGTGTGTGTGTTTACACAGATGCATGCTTGGCACACATGTGAATATTAGAGGACAACACAGGGAAGTCTGCTCTCTCTATCCATCACATGGGCTCCAGGAACTGAACACAAGACAAAAGGCTTGGGGACACATGAGATGACCATCTTGCCAGGCTCTAATCTCAGATTTGCATTTCTTCTGTTTCCTAGAATTCCTCTGCTGCTCAATAAGCATCAGAGGAAATGATTTGTACTCTGGACTTAAGAAACATCCTCTGACTGGTAACATCCTGGCATTAATGAGACTCCAGTGGATGAGTAGTATCATGCCTAAGGAAATTCTGCTTTCAGTAATGAATGGCTACATTACTGAAGTCACAGTATTGGAGGCTACAGGCCAAGCACCATAGCATCAGCTCCTTGGAGGAATGCATATTACAGGGAGACAGCACATTCAGTTGAGATAGGAAGTAAACTAGAAGGTCTGGGTTTGTGACCTCTATCAAATACCTTTAAAATCATCTTTACTGGTTCTTTGATTTTTTCTTTTTTATTTCTTACTATTTATTCACTTTGTATCCTGGCTGTAGCCCCCTCCCTCATCTCCTCACAGTCCTACCCAACTTTCCTCTTTCCCTCTGTCCCTCCCCTAGTCCACTGATAAGGAAGGACCTCCTCCCCTTCTATCTGACCCTAGCCTATCAGGTCTCATCAGGACTGGCTGCATTGCCTTCTTCTGTGATCTGGAAAGGCTACACTCCACAGGGGGGTGATCAAAGAGGCGGCCACTGAGTTCATGTCAGAGACAAACCCTGCTCCCCTTACTAGGGAACCCACTTGGAGACTGAGCTGACTATAGGCTACATATGAGCAGGGGTTCTAGTTCCTCTCCAATGTGTGTCAGGTTGGAGTGTCAGTCTCTGCAGGGCCCCCTGGGCCCCAGGTTTTTTGGCTCTGTTGGTCTCCTTGTGGAGCTCCTGTTCCCTCCAAGTCTTTCTATCTCTCCCTTCTTTGACAAGATTCCCTGCACTCTTCCCAATGTTTGGTTATGAATTTCAGCATCTGCTTTGATACCCTGATCCGTAGAGTCTGTGGTAGACTCCTGTCCTGTTCCCTCTTCTGATATCTATCCTGATTGCCCTTCAGAATAAGGATTGAACATCTTCTGTAGAGTCAATGTATGTTCATCATATTCACTCCCTTACCTGAACTCTTCCCAGATCCACCCAACCTTCCACATTTACCTAAACTCTGTTTTTTTTTCTTTTTAAGCCATTGAAGATCAATTTGTGCTGCCCAAATTTTCTTCGATGTGTGGCCTTACAAGGGCAGCTGCACATATGAGCTCAAAACAGTTTAGTCAGCAAGCACAAGACCTCTGCAGGCTCCAGTCAGACCTATGAAATGCCAGCGAGAAGGGTCTGCGGAGTTAAATCAGACACTAATAGTGCTTTCATCACAAGGCTGAGTACCTGGGTTCAGTAGTAGAGAGCCAGGCCTGGAGGATTGCCCTCAGGATCTTAGGCTTGCTGGGTCCATGACTAGTCAGTTTGGATCACAAGCCAGCAAGCCCAGCTTAAACTCTAACTACACATCCAAGAGAAAGACTGTCTCCACAAACAAGAGGACCAACCCCTGAAGAATGTGTGGAACTCTAACAACACACATTTCTTCTTGGGCATGTGCAGCCCCTCAAACATGCATCTGCTCACAAAGGACACCTACAGAAACAATGCAGGCACACAGGAAAAGCCATCTGAAGGCAAACTGGCCTTAACTCCACAACTTCCCTGCAGCCTCACCTCTAAATATCTCACCAACTCCTTCCTCTGCTATTTAGAGAAGAAAGTTCATATCCTGTTAACTTTGGGGTCCATGCTCAACCACAACAATAACAGATGTATAATATATGGTATGTATGGGGAGAGTGAACAAGAGGCAGAGAGGACAGAACCCAAAATAAAAAGAAAGCCCCCCACTCTGAAACCATCAGACTTCTTCAAGGTGACCTAGTGACCTGTGACACATTATTTCAACAGTTAAGAGATTGATTCCTAATGACTCCTGGCACTACTTTCCAAATGGTCAGTGCCAAGGAGGACAACAGATCTTTTAAGATCCAATAATCCAGATCACAGTCACTGTTCTTCAAGACAGAACTGCAGAGATCCTTTTGACTCTTTGTGCAGAGAACTACTTCCTATTTGGCATGGACAGACCCTGGTCAAGATGATACTTTGGTGTGACATGAAGGCAATAGCAAAGGAGGAACATCCACTAGAGTCCCCCAGGACAATGAGCTGTTGTTCTTCTTCCCGGGAGCTGGCCTTCTTTAAGTGTCTGTTACAGGGAAAGTGACAGCTCATCCAGGGCAAAAGGACCTGTACCCTTAGCACACCTTCTCCATGCCCTTGTCTCTCTCCTTTGTCCCCCTTTCCCCTTGCTGCCACTTTCCACAAGAGGGAACTGCATGCATGGCTGAGGATGTCTGGTTCCCTCTCCACTTTCCCTTCTCTGACTTCCTGATCCAAGAGAGCCACAGGCAGCCACAATGTTTATCTCTTTCCCTGGGCCATGTGCTCCAATTCCCTAATACCTGACCTGTGGCTGAGAATGGCCTCCTTTTCCTGAGACCAGGAAGATGTTAGTCCTTTGGGAATCTGTGTGGTATAACTGGCTCCTTAGCCCCTACAAACCAGGAGCTCCTCTACCCTGAGGCCCTCCTTCAGGTAGTACTCTGATAGGAGTCAGGTGATTTTCTCATCCTCCACTTTCTCTACCCTGTCTCCAGGGTTTAGTGTCAAAACTGTTCTGACCTTGATTCCCAGAGACTGAGAAAAGAAAATTGAAGTGCTTGTCTTTTACAGTGTGTCCTTTATACCTGCTCCCAGACCAAGAACATTCATCTTCTAGTAACACACTGACCTCCAGTTGCAACTTTCCGTTCTACTTCCCCCATGGGAATTTATGATGTGCCTGTGAGATTTCTCATAGTCACACTTCCCTCGCCTAGGATCAGGATTCAAAGGGGAGAGAGATTCCACATGTACTCACCAGATTCCCTCACAGCAGCCCCTCTGCCCTAGTGGTTGCTCAGGAGGACATCATTGATGATCCATTCTATGAGCACACACAAATCCCCGATCAACACTTAAGTTCTATGGTATAAACACCCAAATTGTTCAGCAAGTCTTTTATACATGAGTCTTTGGGCTCCTATCCTCTTTCTCCCCATCCCCAGTGCTCTCTTACTGTTCCTCGTCCTATGTGTATGAAAACCCTCATTCACAAACTTGCTCAGGAAAATGGGGAACTAGGAGCAGTCTTAAATCCTACCATCATCATGAGCACATGCTCCCTTTTGTCAAGTGGCTATGGGCATTCTTGTCACACACCAGGTACAGATCCTTTCACCTGTGACTGACCCATGTTATAAAGAAAGTAAATTTCAGACTTTTGATTTTACCAATAAAGACTCAGGAGCCAGATGCAGGGGTGAAAGCCTACTAGCTCAGAGGCAGAGAAAGCAATCAGTTGACCTTCCTAGTTAGCTCACTTCTCAGAACGAAAAAGCTCTTCCTGTTCAGCTCAGGTCCCAGGAAGAAGAAGCCCTTTCTCCTTCTCCACACTGTCTTAAATACCCTCTAAGTCAATGTTACTCCTTTCTGTTTATTTATGTTCTCTTCTTGTCAGCTGCTTACTTGTTCTGCCTCTTGGCCTGTGGTTGACTTTATGTAGCTTTTGGATTGAAAGTGTGTGCTAGGGCTGAGCCACACCACAACTACTTGTTTACAGTAAACAGAATCAAAGATCAAAGACTGAGCCATAGCACAGTTAGAAACAGAGTTTTTGCAGTTCACAATGTCTGTGTTCACAATGGGATCATATATCCTGCAATAGACCTGTTTCCGATTGTATCCATGTTAGGATCTCTCCACTCTCCCCAGTGAAACCTCCAGAGCTTAGAAAGGTATCAACACCATTGTGAGTGTTTGCTCCACACATGAGGAAAGGTAAATGCCTGGCCTTCCGTGTGCACCTGGGCTGGTAAGGGTCTCACTACAACTGGGCCAGGTTCCAGCACGCTGCTGGACAGAAAGAAAGTCCCCCTGGTGATATCTGGCCACTGAAGGAAGAAAGAACAGAGAGAGGACCTCTGGACACTATCTGATAATTTGACCATTAGAGTGAGTTCATCAGACTGTACTTTCATGGGCTAAAGCCCTTCAAACTTTCATTGAAATTCTCACAGTCCTGAGATTACTTCAGGCCTTGTGTTCATTGACAAAGTTTGTCCCACTTTTTGTCAGGCTAATCCTGAAGGACTTTGGGTGTGCTTGGGGTGATGAGAAAGAACCTCAGAAGATGTCCAAGAAGTTCTGTGAGCATAAGACAATGCAGAGGGCATGGGGTTTGAGAGCAGCCCGTGCTGTTCTTTTAGAGGACTAGGTTTTGGTTGCAGAAACCTTCGTGCCCGAAATTCTAGCATGCTCCATGGTATCACAAGGCTTCTTATGTCCTCCATGGTCACTGTAGTTAAATGCAGATCAGTCCCCTACACACACACACACACACACACACACACACACACACATACACACACACAAACTCACGTGGCTGAAATAAGAGGCTTTTAAAAAGTGGTATTCTCTTGATTCAATAGTGTCCAATTCTATCTAAGCATCATTAGCTTTTTGTCACAGTTTTCCTTTTTTCCCATTAATTTACAATAGATTTTCTCACACAATGTATCTTGATTATAGTTTTCCCTCCCACTACTTTTTCCAGTTTCTCCCCACCTCCACTATCCTCTGAATCCACTGCCCCCTGTCTCATTAGAAAGTAACAAGCTTCTAAATGATGATAATCAAACATGAAAAATAAAATAATATAAAACAAAACCCATCACATCGAGACTGGACAAGGCAACCCAGCAGGAGGTAAAGAATCCCAAAAGGAAGACAAAGAATCAGAAGTTAACTCATTTTCACAGTCAGGCCTCCCATAAAAATACTAAGCTAATAGCTATAATATATAAGTAGAGGACCTGGTGCAGACCTATGTAGGGCCATACTTGTTACTTCAGTCTCTGTGAGCCAGTATGCATCCTGCTTAGTTGAGGCATGAGTTCATGTACTCCTGGTGTCCTCCATACCTTCTGGCTCTTACATATTTTCTGCTTCCTCTTCCATGGGATTTCCTGAGTTTTGAGGGGAGGGATTTGATGGAAATGTCCAGCTTAGGCTTTTTTCCCGTAATGTTTGGATGTTGATCTCTGCATCTGTTTTAATCTGCTGCTAGAGGAAGCCTCTCTGGTGATGACTGGATAAGGCACTGATCTGAGTATATCAGAGTAGCATTAGGAATAATTTTACTAATTTTTTTTGTTTTGTTTTAAAGACTAGTAGTGTTTGGTTTTACCCTAGGTCTCTGGGCTACCTAGTCTCTGATTGATTTCCTTAGCAGTATTGGGTTTGGGACCTGAAGTAGGCCTGAAATCAAAGCCAGCATTGGCTGGCTACTTCCACAAGTTCTGTGCCACTATTGCCCTAGCAAATTTTGAAGACAAGACAGAAGTGTCAAAGTTCTGTGGCTTGGTTTGTGTCAGCAAGCCCCACATCCTTGTTCTCTGCAGAGTACACCAAAGATACTAGAACACAGGGTTGAAGGCTCCTGCTTTGACCTCTTCATGTTCAATTAGTTGTGTGGATGTTGATCTCCTCAGTGGAGCCAAGCTGTAAGTGTGTGGAGAGCAACCCTTTGTCTTAGGAACAGCAAGCATGCATTGTTTGGGAGTTTTCATGGGGCCTCCTTAGCCAACACCTCAACTGAATACAACCCAGTACGGCTACTGTAAGCCTCAGTTTGCTACATGAGACAGCCAGTCAAGAATCCTATCTCCCATTAGTGGGAATCCTCCTTAGGATCACCTTCATTGATTTTTTTGAAAGTTTCCACAGTACCTCTCAAGTGCCCCCCAATTCCAGCAGAGTTTCCCCACACTTTCTCTCACTATATCACCCCCACCTGATTCCCCACCCTTCACTATTGTCACCATCCATTCACAGTATGCCTTTAAAATCTATTCCATTTCCCCCTCCTAGGGAGTTCCATTTTTCTCCCTAGATGCCCCCTCTTTACCTAACCTCTCTGGGACTAAGGTTCGTTATCTATTAAATGGCTAAGGTACACTTATGAGTAAATCCATACCTTATTTATCTTTTTAGGTCTGGGTTACCTCACTGAGGATTTTTTCAGATTTATTTATTTTATTATGTATACATTGTTCTGCCTGCATGTGCACTTGCATGCCAGAAGAAGGCACCAGATCTCATGAGCCACCATGTGGTTGCTGGGAACTGAACTCAGAACCTCTGGAGGAGCAACCAGTGCTTTCAACCTCTGAGCCACCTCTCCAGCCAATATATATATATTATCCATTTGCCTTAAATTTTCATGATGTAATTTTTAACCACTTTAGTAATATTTCTTTGTGTAAATGTGTCACATTTACTTTACCCATTCTTCTGTTGAGGGACATCTAAGTTGTTTCCAGTTTCTGGCTGTTAAGAATAGAGCAGCAACGAACATTGTTGAACAAGTGTCCTTGTTGTAAGATTACACTTCTTTTGAGTATATGACCAAAAATGGTAAAGCTGTATCTTGAGGTAGGTTATTTGCCACTATCTGAGGAACTAATTTATTGGTTTCCATAGTGGCTGGCTTTCACTCCCACCAGTAGTGGATGAGTGCTCCCTTTACTTTACATCCTGGCCAGCATGAGCTGTGATCTGTGTTGTTGATCTTAACCACTCTGATAGGTGTAAGAGAAAAATCTCAAAGTTGTTTTGATTTGCATTTTCTGGTGGCCAAGGAAGGTGAACATTTCCTTGTTATCGCTTCATTTCCTTTCAAGAATTCTCTGTTTAGATCTGTACTCCATTTTAAATTCTTCTCTCATATATTATGTGCTGACTGCTGTTTTCTCTCCCTCCCTTCCCCAACTCTCCTTTCCTTGAGATCCACCTCCTCTTCTTCCCCTCAGAAAAAAAGGCAGGCCTCCCTGGGACATCAACCAAATTTGGCACAACAGGCTACAATAAGACCAGGCACATACCATCACATCAAGACTGGACATGGTAACCCAGCAGGAGGAGAAAGGTCCCAGGGCAAGCAAAAGTGAAACAGATAGCACATGTTCCCACTGTTAGGAATCTCACAAGAACACTCAGCCATACCATATATGCAGAAGACCTAGGTCAGATGCCTGTTGGCTCCCTGATCTCTTTGAGTGTCAATGAATCCCAGTCAGTTGATTCTATGGGCTTTGTTTTTGTGGTGGTTCTGACCCCTCTTATTCCTCTGATCCTTTCTCCCCATTCTCCACAGGACTCCCCAAACACTGTCTAATGTTTGGATGTGGGATCCTGTATCTGCTACATCAGTTGCTAGATGAACTCTCTGACCTCTTGGCATCATGCTAGGCTTCTGTGCCAGAAAAGTCTGCAGGCAGGACACACTGCAGATTGAAGGTTTTGTGGCTGACTGGTGTCCCAATCCCTCCACTTGAGGCCTTGCCTGGTTACAGAAGATGGCCAGTTCAGGCTCTATGTCTCTCATACTAGGATTCTTCACTAGGGTTACACTTGTAGAGTCCATGGAGTTTCCACTGAACAAGGTTTCAACCTCATCCCAAAAATGTGCTCTAATTTTAGTCTCTCAGTATTTTTCCCCACCCCACTCCCAACCTGATCACTCTTATCCCCAACCCCACCCACCCTAATCCACCCTTCAAATCTATTCTATTTTCCCTTCTCAGGGAGATCCTTGTGTCCTCCCTTAAGCCCTTGTTATTTAGCCTCTTTTTGTCTGTAGATTATAGCATGGTTATCCTCTATTTTATAGTTAATATCCTCTTATAAGTGAGTGCATGCCACATTTGTCCTTTTGGGTCTGGGTTGCTTCACTCAGGATGATCTTTTTCAGTTCCATTAATTTTCCTGTAAATTTCATGATGTCAGTACTTTTAATAGTTCAGTAGTACTCCGATGTGAAAATGTACAACATTTTCTTTATTAATTCTTTTCTTGAGGGAAGGGATCTAGCCTTTTCATTCTTTGGTTATTATGATAAAAACTGCTTTGAACATAGCTGAGCAAGCAACTTTTTGATAGGAAGAAGTGTCCAATGGGTACATACTCAGGAGTGGTGTAGCTGGGTCTTGAGGTAGATCCATTCCCAATTTTCTGAGAAACCACTATATTGACATTCAAGTGGCTATACAAATTTTATACTCCCACCAACAGGAGAATTTTCCCCTTTCTCCACATCCTCTCCAGTATGTACTGTTACTTGAGTTTCTGATGGGTGTGAGATGGAATGTCAAAGTCCTTTTAATTGTTTCTCAGACATTTGAGATTCCTCTGTTGAGAATTCTCTATTTAGATCTGTGGCCTGTTTTTTATTTTAATTTTCTTCACTTATTTATTTATTTAATCGTTTTATGGCCTGACCCCGGCCCCCTCTGTCATCTCCTCCCACTCCTACCATCATGACTGCTGCCACCATTCCCCCTTTTACTTCTTCTCAGAGAAGGGGAGGCCCCCAAGGGTTACCAACCCACCCTAGCCCATCAAGTTGCAGCAGGACTAATCTCATCTTAATCAGACAAGGTAGCCCAGCTGATTCTGTATCCTGGCTTTGTTTGTTTGTTTGTTTGTTTTTCCATATGGGATTGAGAATTGTTCTCTCAATGTCTGTAAAGAATTGTGTTGGAATTTTGGTGTGGATTGCACTGAATGTGTAAATTGCTTTTGGAAAGATAGGCATTTTACATTAACATTTTACTATGTTAATCCTACCGATCCAAAGGCATAGGAGATCTTTCCATCTTCTGACATCTTCAAATTTCTTTCTTCAAAGACTTGACCTTTTGTCATGTAAATCTTTCAATGGTTGGGTTAGGGTTATCTGAAGATATTTTATAGTGTTTGTGGCTATTGTGAAGGATATTTTTTCCTGATTATTTTCCTCAGTCCATTTCTTATTTGTATATAGAGGGGATACTGATTATTTTTCATTAATCTTGTGTCCGGCCACTTTGCTGAAGATGTGTCTCACTTGTAGGAGTTGCCTGGTAGAATTTTGGGGGTCACTTATGAATACTATCATGTCATATACAAATAATACTTTGAATTCTTCCATTCGAATTTGTATTCTTTTGATGTCCTTTATGTGTCTTATTGCTCTAGCTAGAACTTCAATTACTATATTGAGTAGATATGGAGTGGAAACCTGATTTTAGTTGAATTTAGTTTGTTTCTTTGTTTTAGTTGAATTGCATTGAGTTTCTCTCCATTTAATTTGATGTAGGGTTAAACGTTTCTGTAAATTTTATTATTTTTAGGTATGTCCCTTGTATCCCAAGTATGTCCAAGACTTTTTTATTATTAAATTTTTATTTTTATATGAATTACAGTTTACTTTGTATCCCAGCTGTAGCCTCATCCCTCATTCCCTCCTAATCCCACCCTCCCTCCTTCATCTCCTCCTGTGCCCCTCTCCAATTCCGCTGATGGGGGAGGTCTTCCTCCCCTTCCATCTGACCCTAATTTATCAGGTCTCATCAGGACTGGCTGCATTGTCCTCCTCTGTGGCCTGGCAAGGCTGCTACCCCCCTTAGGGGGAGGTGATCAGAGAGCCAGCCACTGAGTTCATGTCAGAGACAGTCCCTATTTTCCTTACTAGGGCATGCAATTGGATGCTGAGCTGCCATGGACTACACCTGAGCAGGAGTTCTAGGTTATATCCATGAATGGTTCCTGGTTGGAGTATCATTCTCAGAAAAGACCTCTGTGCCCTGATTTTTTGATTCTGCTGTTCTCCATGTGGAGCTCCTCTCCAAGACTTTTATCAAGAAAGGGTGTTGGTTTTGTCAAAGGCTTTTTCAGCAACTAATGATATGACCAAGTGGATTTTTTTCTTTCAGTTTCTTTATATGTTGGATTAAATTAACAGATTTCACATGGTAAACCATCAATCCATCTCTGATATGAAACCTACTTGATCCGGGTGGATGATTTTTTTTTTTTTTGATGTGTTCTTGAATTTTGTTTGCAAGTATGTTGTTAAGTATTTTTGCAAATAAGTTCATGTCACAGACCTGCAGTGACACCTGAATACCACCTGAGAGAGGGCTGGGGAGAGAGTGAGAGAGAAAGAGGAGGGGGGGAGGGAGACACAGAGAAGGACACCAAGTCTACACGCTGATCAAAGTGTCAGTTTAATGGACATCAGGTTAGCACTTAAGTAGGCAAAAAAGTACAAGCAGTTTCTCACACAGGCAATTTTACTTAGCCAAAACATAAGAGGGCTTACTCAAGGTTACACAGAACCTGCTGTCTGGTTACCATAGTTACAAGGAATTTATGGTCTAGTTTTCAGGGCCTGAGCCCTCTGCTGCCAAGGCCAATCTCTAGGCCTCCAAGCTTAGATAGTAACTAGGGCCGAGAGGCCGAGTTCCCTTGTTGAGATGCACACACCAATTTGCCAGTAACTCCAAATAGGCTGCCACAAGTTCATAAAGAAATTGGTTTGTGATTTTTATTTTGTTGTTATTGTTGAGTCGTTAGGTAGTTTGGGTATCAAGGTAATCATGGTTTCATAAAACGAATTGGGCATTGTCCCTTTGTTTCTATTTTGTGGAATAATTTGCAGAGTAGAGGCCTTAAATCTTCTTTGAAAGTCTGCTAGAATTCTGTGCTAGAACCACCTGGCCCTGGGCTTTGACTGTTTGGAAGATGTTAATCACCTGCTTCTATTTCCCTAGGGGTTATATATCTGTTTTAATTGCTTGTCTGGTCTCAATTTCACCTTGGTAAATGATGTTTATCAAGAAAATTATCCATTTCTTTTAGAATTTCCTGTTTGTTGGCGTTTTTGAAGTATATCTTTATGATTCTCTGAATTTCTTCAAGTGTCTGTTGTTTTGTCCCCGTTTTTTTTTTTTTTTTTTGTATCTGATTTTGTTAATTTGGATATTTTCTCTCTGCCTTTTAGTTAGTTTTCCTAAGGGTTTGTCTATCTTCTTGAGTTTCCCAAGGAACAAACGTTTTATTTCACTGATTCTTTGTATTGTTCTATTTGTTTCTATGTATTGATCTCAGCCCTTAGTTTGATCATGTCCTATTGTCTATTCCTCCTGGATGTAACAACTTCTTTTTATTCTAGAGCCTTTCAGATGTGCTGTTAAGTTGCTGGTATGAGATCTCTCCACCTTTTTAGTATAGACACTTAGTTCTATGAACATTTCTTTTAGTACCTGTTTCATTCATTGTCTCATAAATTTGGGTATGTTGTACCTTCATTTTCTTTGAATTCTAGAATGTTTTTTAATTTCTTTCTTATTTCTGTCTTGACTCATTGTTTATTCAGTAGAGGAATTTTCAGTTTCCATGAGCCTTCTGTTGTTACTGTTGTTGTTGAAATCTAGATTTAATCCCTGGTAGTCTCATAGGATGCAGAGAATTCTTTTAATTTTTTAAAATATCTGTTGAAACTTGTTTTTTGTTGGAGTATGTGATCAGTTTTGGAGAAAGTTACTTGGGAAGAAGATATATCCTTCTGTATTTGTGTAAAAGGGTTTGTAACTATGTTAGGTCTGTGTAATTTATAAAAATCAATAAGGTCCTGCATTTCTCTGTTTAGTTTCTGTCTGGATGACTTGTCAATTGGTGAGACTGGGTTAATGAAGTCTCCCACTATCAGTGTGTGAGGGTCTGTGTGATTTAAGCTGTGGTAGTGTTTTCTTTACAAACTTAGGTGTCCTTGAATTTGAGGCATAGGTGTTAAGAACTACAATGTCCTCTTTGGTGAATTTTTCCTTTGGTGAATAGTGTCTTTCCTTATGTCTTTGCTCAGTTTTGGATTAAGGTTTATTCTGTTAGATATTAAAATTGCTACACCAGCTTGCTTCTTAGGACCATTTTCTTGGAATATCTTTTTTTGTTTGTTTGTTTACAAACCTTTACCCTAAAGTGACGTCTATCCTTGATGTTAAGGTTTGTTTCTAAATGCAGCAGAAAGATGGACCCTGTTTTCATATCCATTCTGTTATTCTGTGCTTTTTTTTTTTTGAAACAAAAGAGGAGGATTTTTTTTGTTTTCTCAAAGAAATAGTTTCTGTAAACAAAACTAATGTAAGATATAATTGCTCAGTTTCACTGAAGACCAAGGCAAAATCCAACTAAAACAAATATGTATATTGTATCTATTGTAGGGATTTTGTTCCCAGCTCCTAAACTGTGTTTGTACAATTAAAGAATACCAATTGCCATATACATTTTCAAACAATCACCATAACCAATTAATTCAATACATGTGCCCACCTCACAAATTTACCATCTAGTGTATAATTTTGCAGGGTGGGGATTGGGGGCAAGAGAGAAAGAAGGTATGGGGAGAGACTTAACATCTACCTTCTCCAAGCTTAGGAGATAGCTCAGTGGCTAAAACCACTAGTCTTGAACATCTGTCTTCAGTTCCAACCCCAGAGCCCACATTAAAAAAAAACATACATTTATTAGCAATGCATCTGTAAGCACAGTCCTTGTACACAGAGACAGGAAGCTCTCAGGCCATCAAAAAGGCCTAGAGTAGGCTGCACAGTGCGAATACAACAGAGGCCCTGCTCCAGCAAGGTGGAAGTCAAGGACTGACTCCTGAAAATTGTCCTCTGTCCATCAAACTCTCTCCATGACATATGCATACTTGTGACTACACAGACACCCCAACAGAATGCAACAGAATGACTATCTCGAGATTTTGCCTTGCTCTGTGCTTTGTCCTCCAACAGGAAACAGTATATTGTGACTCCAAGCCATTCTTTGACTTCATCCTGCTTTGCATTGAATTCTGGCCCTTCCATTCCCTAGTTAATGTCCTTAAGTAGGTTAGTTCACCTTCCTGCCACTGTCAATGTCTATAACAGAGAAGGACTGAGTGCCTACTTCATACAAGTGAAACAAGAATCCAATAAGTCAACACAGAGGAAGTACATTAACAAGTTCCCTTGAGACTTTGAAGAGGTCTTATCAAGAATATCAAAAACATGCATTCTTTTATTCTGTGGGTAGGTAAGCCATTGCTTCATCTGGAAATGGTTGCTGCAAGAACTTAGAAGTCACATGCATAATCATCACAGCAGGCTGGGCAGGCTGCAGGAGCTGCTCTGTGTCTTCTATTAGAGAAATGAGGCCGTTGATACTGGGAGATATCAGTGACCAATGATTGTTGATTTCTGTAATTTGGTTGTTGTTATTGGTGTTGGTCACTTGTTTGTAATGCTATATCTCTGTCTGTGAGTGTATGCTAGTGCCTCTGGTGGTGGGGGGGGGAAGTGCAAGCTAGGCCGGCATGCATGTGTGCATCTTTGTGTGCTTTATTTATTTCGATTTATTTGGCATAAGATTATTTGTTTCCTCTGTTTTGATGAATGCAGTTAACCACCATAGGTTGGAGTTTTTCTTCTAGCAACTTTTCCAGGGCTGGATTTGTAGATAGATATTGTTTAAATTTCATATTAGCATGGAATATCTTATTTTCTCCACATGTAGTGATCAGAAGTTTTGCTAGGGAATGTTGGTCTTGACTGACATCTGTGATCTCCTAGAGTCCTCAGCACGGCTGTTGATGTCCTTCTAGTTTTAGTCTCCCTTGAGAAGGCCTGTGTAATCCTAACAGGTCTCCCTTTATATGTTACTTGAACTTTTCCTCCTGCATCTTTTACTATCCTTCTTTTTGTGTACATTTAGTACTTGGATTATTATATAGCCAGGGCAATCTATTTTTCTGGTCCAATTCATTGGGTGTTCTGTATGCATCTTGTAATTGTAGAGGAATCTCCTTCTTTGAGTTAGGAAAACTTTGTTCTCTGATTTTGTTGAAAACATTTTCTGGGCGTTGGAGCTGAGCATATTCTCCTTTCTCTACACTTATTATTCATAGGTTAGGTCTTTTCATATAGTGTCCCGGATTTCCTGGATGTTTTAAGTCAGGATCTTTTAGAATAACTTTTTTGGACTGGTGTATTCATTTCTTCTCTTGTCTCTCCAACACTTGAGATCCTGCTTTCCTTCTCTTATATTATGCTGGTGAAGCTTGCTTCTATAGTTCATCTTGGAATTCCTAATTTTTTTGCATTCAGAATTTTCACAGAGTGGGTTTTCATTATTGAATCTATTTGGTGTTTCAGTTCTTGAGCAGTGTTTTTCCCTTTTCTTCCAGTGTTTGTGTTTTCCTGGATTTCTTTCAGGGATTTATTCATCTCCTCTTTAAGCATCTCTATGATATTCATATTAAGGACTGTTATATGGTATTGTCTTTATTGCGTGGTGTTTTGTGGCTTGGGCTTATGTTCCTTCTCTGGCTTTCCAGGAATGTGATGGCTGTGTGTTGCCTGATTTCCTGACCTGTTCAGCTGGGGTGTTCACAGGGAATGCCTGCTGGTGTTGGAGACTGGTATACTGAGATGAGTCCAGGGAAGTAAGAGTAGAGGAAAATGTCTTTAGGTCCATTGGGGATGGGGTCAGATAGGAAAGGGAGACCACAGCAGCTTTCCTGCTACAGAGATGGAACTAGACTGTGGGATTAGATCTCAGGAGACTCAGTGGAGGTTTGGGTCTCTGTAAGGCTACTTGGTACCCTGGGAGGAGAAGGCCTTTGTTCAGCAGGGGGTGCCTGCTGGAGTTGGGATCTGGGACCAATGAACAAGTTTTGGGAGGGGGCTAGGAGTGACCAATAGGTGGTTTCCTGTGAGATCCCCAGGAAATGGGAGCAGGGGTGGGGGCAGGGAAGACTAACTAATGTGTTGTGCTGCAGATCTGGGGATGAGACTGGGGGAATGATGGAGCAGAGAGAGTGGAGATGGTCTGTGGGCAGCCTGCCTGTTACCTGGTTTTCTGGCAGGTGGGGCCTGTGGTTTAGGAGGAGGTACCAGCTAGAGTTGGGGATAGGATGCAACAACCAGTGACGGGAAGGAGCTTAGGAGGAGAACGTCTTTGAAATCCAGTGGAGTTTTGGCAGGGGAAATGAATCTGCAGCTGGTGTTTGATCCCAGCAGTGGAGAGGAGACTTATAGATTGGATTTAGGGAGACACAGACAGAGGAGAATGTTGCCTGCAAGCCACCCACCTGTTTTCTGTTATGCCACAATTTCATGAGTCAAAGTAATGTGAATGTTCAAATCCAGGAAACATTCTTCCAGTCTTCTTAGCCCAGAGAGCTTTGGTTTGGGACAAGAGGAGGGTCTTTTTAAAATGGGGAGTTTGAGAGGACATTCTTGGTATAGCCGTGTGCATCCTATACTTGGCAGTCCATCTCTCAGGACTCATTGAGACCCTTAAAAGTGATTTCATTCCTCATTCTATACCTTCCATGGCAGAAATGAAGATACAACCATCCTTGTAAATCAAAATGGTTTAGAGTAAACCCACCAGCCACAACCACTTCAAAATTCTTGCCTCAGCAACCCAGTGCAGTACCACTTGAAGAGATGAGAGGTGATGCAGCCAAGGTTGGGAAGAGAAATAGAAACAGGAGTTTGTGCTCCCAAGGTCATTTTCCTGATGCTGATATGATGTTTAAGTTTAAAGAGTGGAATAGAGGAGATCCAAGATGGCTGCCACGAGAGAACACTGTGTCTGAGGAGTAGGAGAGCAGAAACAACTCAGCGACCAGGAGACTGAACTCTGGGACCTAAAACGCCAGCATTGTGAGTGCCAGGTGAGCGGAACTCCAACGGTGAGAAAATCAAGTGGGAAAACCCTAGGGACACCCAGTTATTACCTGGAGAAATTTCCCTGTGACCAGCAGTGCACAGCTCTGATCTGGAGGAGCGGCAGTGCTGGGCGCCCGCACCCGGCATTATAGACTGTCTCCCGGGCAGTCTCAGGAGGAACCAGGTGCCGTTTTCACTGAACTGCGCCCTAAGAGCGCACACTGCACCCGGGTTCTGCTTCGACCCATGGGTGTGCTGCGGGTTCGGTCCGATCATCGGAACCACACCAGACTGAGTGGATTGGGGGACCATTTTGACCAGTCC
>CM053742.1:110909416-110934748 GCA_028658305.1 Pachyuromys duprasi | reverse complement strand
CCTTACTCCCTGAACACAAGGCCTGGCTCACACTTGGTGAAAGATCCTTTCCTTGTTCTAGGTACTTAAGTCTTCAGTAGAAAATGATCAGTGTCTCCCATGCTGGTCTAGAAAAAGTACTTGTGCTTTATGGGAGGGACAGTTGTGCAGGGCAACATTCCACCTCTCCAGTCAATAATGGGATCTTTAACACAGGCTGATTATAAACAATCAAATGGTTGGCAGAAGACAGAAAGACATACTGCATACTAGGACAAACGAATTATACTGCCGAAGCAGGCAGATTTGTGTGCGTTTGAGGCCAGCCGAAGGTACACTGGCAGTCCCATTCAGGCATGGTCACATGGTAAGTCCCTGACTTTAAAAAATTCAAAAATATTTTAAGAAAGGCCAGACATAACGGCACAAGCATTCAGTCTAGCATAGAGGAGGCAGAGGCGGGCCGAACTTCATGTGTTTAATGCCAGCCTGGTCTGCAGAGAGAGTTCCAGGGCAGCCATGCCTGGATGTGACAAGTGTGAGTGTGCATGCAGGTGTGTGTGTCCATGCACACGCACACAAACACACACAAATGCACGCAGGTGTGCACATGCACCTCCACGTATATGTGCACACATGTGTGTATTCCTTTCTCAGGAGGTAGGGGACCACTTTCTGGAGTCAGAACTCCTTCCACCTGATGGGTACCATGGCTTGCACTTTGGTTGTCAGGCTAGTTTAAAAGTTGCGGATGACAAGCAGCCTGCTGCAGATTTCACCCTGCAGCACTCTCCTTAGGAATTCCTGAAGTCCATTGGGTGTGTGAAGTTTCAGATCTCAGATTCTGTCTCCTCTTTATTATTCAGTTTTCACTTTAGTGCTACAGAGAGTTAGAGTTAGTTAACCAAGTATCTCTCCACTGTCTCCTACCAAGAAGACTAACATCTTCTCTTGAAGACCTGGTTCTCCAATTTTGGAAACAGCAGCAATTAAAAACTCTCTTTAGTAATGTGTGTGTGTGTGTATGTGTGTGTGTGTATGAGTGTGTGTGTGAGAGAGTGTGTGTGTAGGGAATCACACAGATAAGTATATGTATACACATATACATATTCTTGGCAGGGCATGAACTTTATTTATAGAGAATTTGCTTAGCAAACACATCAAGGCATTTTCCTCCGGTAAATGGGAAAACACGTTGTAGCCCTTACAGCCACAAGGCAGATGGTATGATGCCTTCTGGGTTCCTTGATCATTGAGAAAGTATGTACATTACTCAAGTCCCTTCACAGGTCGGGTTGGCTGCTCAATAAGACTAACCACGGGGACAGATTCATCACTAAGTGGCATTGCCTGTTCTTCTAGTGGCATTGCAGCTCACTGATCACAAGCCACATTAACTGTGCTGATGATTTTGCCTTTACTCGGGTCTGCCACAAGCTGGGCAAGCAATGTTCCACTGGTCCGTCCCTCCCCAAACCACTGTATGGATTTTGATGATGTGAGATGCCTTCTTCCCCATGAAAGACTCGTTAGACAATGGACAGTCACCCACCCAGCATTACAATACCTCTTAAGTCAGATGTCATTTGCAATAGCTTAGACTTTATCAACATTAGACATAAATAGATGGAACTGTAAGAACAGTACATATGTCGTTAATATCCAAATTTTGTGCTTAAGCCACAACATTGCTATGCGCATCTATGACAGAATTACAAGTGCTTTCCACAAGGTCTTAAGGGCACACACAGGAGCAGCAAAGAAAGAAGGCTTCTCCCTTGGAATACAAAGAATGCAGTTACTAGACACGGGCTTCAAGTTCACAGCCTCTGTGGGCTGACATTTGCACCAATATAGGTAGCGAATGATTTCTGTAGGACATCTCCCTTCCGAGGAGCATCTCGCTGTTCATTTCAAGATGAGACCAAGCCACTCACATTTTCCCTACTCCTCAGTGCTTGTCACTGATTTTGTGTTGGCTTGTTCGTTGATGTTTATTCTTTCATGTTTTAAAGAAAAACACACACTCTTTACCAGGCCACTTAATTTTCCAAAGGAATCACATTTTAAAATGACATTTAACATGGGGACCCTAAATGAGTGATGCAGAAACCAACCTGAACTGGACATGTAATCCATTCAGTCTCAGGAGAAGTCTGCATGTTGCTATTGTAACATAAGTGGGATGCCCAACCTGACAGAAAAATTATCACATTGTCACAAAGCACCCACTGGTGGAGCAAAACAGCAAAAGGGTACAAATGCCATTGACCTCTTACTGAAAATACAGACAAAAGCCAAGACTGCTTTGTGTGAATGACATTGCTTTTTATAAACAAGAAAGAAGGAGCACCTAGGCCATCATGTCGGAGATTGTCCTCTCTGCTGTAGGCTGTAGAAATGAGCCTCCTTCAAGACTTGGTTAATGTGGGAATAAGGACCATCGTCTTGGCACAGTGCATAGTCCTCGTGGGAGAACTCAGGGTTACTGGAGTTAAGTTCAGCATTGTTCTGGTTTAAGCTGCTCTCTGGTACACTCTCTTGCTTGGGGTTATTGATGCTGCTGAGGTTCCTTTCATTAGCACTGCTTGACGACTGGAAGGAGAAAGACAGAAGGAGGATGGCTATTATGATACTGTCATCATTTCCTGTTCAGCTTGAAGAATACTAGCATCACATTCTACAAAAGGCTTCACAGTCGGTAAAGTGCGACCACTCAGCCGTCCATTCTCTCTTTGCAGCAGCCCTACCTGTCAAGCTGGGATCACTGGCACCCGCTTGACAGAACAGGAATGATGTCTCCAAAGATGAGCCCAAAGGCCAGCCCCTAGGAAGTGTCAGGGAGAAGGTCCAAACACAGGCTCTCTTACTCCAAATCCCTCTACATATACTCTGGCGCTGCTTGTACCATCCATTCCAATTACCTGCTTCAGGGATATACACTCCCACCCTCCAAGAGAAAGCAACAATCAGTACTGCAGGATGCTGTAGAGACTGGAACCAAAGCAAGCAAGATGGAATACAGGCCCAAGTGCCACTGTGGCAAAGAAATGACTGGAACCACTCTGCTCACTCAGAGGAACATACATGCATACATACAAATGACAGTCCTGAGAGTGGACAGATGTGCTCCTCGTACAGTACTCATATCTTAAAATGCCCAGTCAGCATTTTTGGTGACTTACACCCCTTGTTCTCCTATTTGTGGATTTGGTATAGTGTGTCTCTTTGTGATCACTCATTAAACATTAAATTGTCTTTTCTTAAAATAACTTCACTCTATCATGTTGGTGATATTATGTGGGATCCCCCCAAGAGTCATATTCTGGAATTTTGTAAGCTAGGGATGTGACTCAGTGCTAGAATGTTTTCCTAGCATGCTTGGGAATTTGGGTTCCATGTCCTTGGGTACAAGAACAGCAACTTGTGCACACACTTAATATCTTGCCACTAATCTTAAGACTATCGAAGGAGAAGGATGTGATCACAAGGATCCTCATGTGAATTAAAAGTTTGAACAACATTGGTATTGTATGACCTCGAAGTCCATCGTTCCTCAAGATAGCTTTAATAATGATTGAAACCAAGATATGTCAGCATTCACAGGTCATGTGGAGCTCACAAGCTCACTACATCACCCACAAGTATTAAATGACAGTATGTACCCAATGAGATTCATGCATTCAACACCATCCATGAAAGGTAGAGAAACCAAACGAATCAAATAGCTATCAATGGATTTAATGGCTACGTGTGTGAAAGATGTCTCAAAGGACACCAGAGAAACTTTATCCCATATAAAGCCTCCAGTAAGAAAATGCAGATGTAGCACTTTTACAATATGGTTTGCTTGTCAACACTCAAAAACCAGGTACACTATCACATTGGACCAAAACACCTGGTACACTGGTTTCCCATAGGGAGATTTCCTTCTTGGTTGTTTGATGTGTGTTTTTTTTTCTGGACTAAATTCTGAACGATGTAGCAGGTTGGGGGGGGGGATCATCACAAATGACAACATACTTGTTTTACACCCTTGTGTCATGAAGATGACAGTGTCCTATCAGGAGGGGATATAGTATACTAGGGGGCCAAGGACATAGTGACATCAGTAGAGAACTCGCCCAGCACACAGGAAGTACCAGGTTGAAGCCAAGCCAATCCCAGCAACCAGGTGCTAAGGAACACTCCTGTAAAGCCCACTGAACTTTGGAGGACCAAAATATCAAGGTCATGATCATCTTTAGCAACAGAGTCAGTTTAATCTGAGCCATATGAGACCCTGTTTCTGAGAACTTACAGGTAACCTCACAGCCCAGAAGGAAAATTCTTGTCTTAATTTTTATTTTTTATATTAATTATAGTTTATTCACTTTGCATCCCAGCTATAGCCCCCTCCCTCATTTCCTTACATGCCCCTCGCCAAGTCCACTGATACAGGATGTCCTTCTTCTCTTCCATCTGACCCTAGCCTATTAGGTCTCATCAGCACTGGCTGCATTGTCTTCCCCTGTGGCCTGGTAAGGCTGTTCCCCCCTCAGGAGGAGGTGATCAAAGAGCCAGCCACTGAGTTCATGTCAGTCCCTGTTCCCAGGAAAATTCTTTAGTATCATTGTGAAGAAAGCAAGATGACCAGCCTCTGATTTCTGGTTGACTTATAAAATCTGTAACTGAGTTGGGTAGAGGCATCACTATTACAGCAATGTTCATGGATGGTTTTTACAACTGCAGCATCTTAAATACTGACAACCACAAGTCACAAAATGGTTTGTGCAACGGATATAACTTGATGGGTATGTTAGCACATACCTGTAATCCTAGTACTTGGGAGGCTGAAGGAGGAGGATCTGGAGGCCAGTCTAGAGTACAAACTGAGTTCCAGGCCATCCCCAGTTATGTATGAAGAACCTGCTAAAACACAGAGACAGCCAGACAGATAGCCAGACAGCCTTAGGACATGTAGATAGTCAGGCAGATGGAGAGACAGATGGACAAGAAGAAAGAAGGAAAGGAAGAAAGAAAGTATGAATGAGAAAATGCACAAGAGAGAAAGAAAGAAATAGAAAACTGAAAAAGAAAGAAAGAAAGAAAGAAAGAAAGAAAGAAAGAAAGAAAGAAAGAAAGAAAGAAAGAAAGAGAGGAAGAAAGAAAGAAAAAGGCAAAGTAAATTCAATTCATCGGAATGATACTACAAGTACTTCTTAAATAGAGTCTTCAGGGCCAGTTCTGGTAACAAGGATGAGACAGCTGTGATTTTACTAATGTACAATGAGTTCCCTGATTTCATATGGGATGTCTACATTCCTCAAGTAGTTTGAAAACTCTGAAGCGTAGCTTGTAAATGTCAACACTAATAGTTGTTTGGAAGAATATTGTTGTGTGTTGTCTCAGTTACTTTCTGTTGTGGTGAAGACACCACAACCAAGGCAGCTCCTAGAAGAGTTTACCTAAGGCTTAGTTTCAAACAGTTAGGTAGGGGCCATGGCCACCATGGTGAGAGCATAGCAGCAGGAAGGCAGGTGCGGCCTTTTGACCAGGTGCTGAAAGATTAAAACTTGAGGCACAACCGTGAGGCAAAGAGAGGTGAGAGGGCTAAGTGAGGATGGTATGGCAAGGGCCTCTGAAACCTCAAAGCCCACCCTCAGTGACACATGTCCTCCAACAAGGCCACACCTTCTAACCCTTTCCAAGCACATTTAGCAACTGAGGATTAAGCATTTAAATATATGAACCTATAGAGGCTATTCTTATTCATGCTAACTTGTACTTGTACAGTCTGAGATAGGAAAAGATAGATAGATAGATAGATAGATAGATAGATAGATAGATAGATAGATAGATAGATAGATAGATAGATAGATAGATAGATAGATCCTTTCTATTTTGGTGATATCTTCACTTTCCATCTCATCTATAACAAATGATATACAGACAAAGAAAAGATTCACTCTGGAAGTAACTGAGTCACAGAATAGTGCCACAATGCCAATGAAAATCTATTTTGAGACTTGGGTCCTGCTGACTTAAAAACAATGGTTAGAGGAATGAACTGCTGTGCTAGAAATGAGACCTTGGGAAGAGTGCTCAGAGTGCTTCAAAGTGGCAAAGACAGTTTTAAACAAGCCCACACAGCAAAGCAATTCTTTCTGGATCCACAATGGTTATTTATCTAATCAACACTCCTCCCAGTCATAAAGCTTGGACTTTGTTATGCTCTTCATACGACAATGAACTTGAGGAGGAATTCTTGAATTAATGAAATGTGTGGGCAAGGGTGAGGAAGATTTTGAGGGGCAGTCAGATGCTGCTATGATGAGGGTTTCTGGATCCTATGGAAATTCCCTGGCCACGCAATGTGCGGAGAAGATATGGAATGACAATGCATGCTGTGATGGGAACGCTACAGGAGTGAGGTCCCTACCTGAGCTGAGCAGATACTGTAATGGATGGCTAGTGGATTAATGGGAAAGGGGAACAAAGAGCACAGAGTTCTCCCATATAGTTTTGTAAAGCATCCAGGAACAGGCCGTGCAGGTCTTGATGTTGTTGGCAGAATAAACTATGGCAAAAGAAGGGGACAGATGGAGAAAGGAAGGTGGGGTGAGCAGCTGTAGGAAAGGGAGTGCCAAACCAGTAGGTGGCAAGAATGTAGACAGCAGCTTAGAGTGGAAGGTGGGGAAAAAAAGGGCACCTGGAAAAAGTATTAGAGGACACCAGGCTTCATAGTGGGTGGAAAGAGAGTCTACAGGCTAATGGTTGGGAAAAAAGACACAGAAGCAACAGGAAGAATGTTATCAGGGAATTACATCACAAGTGGCTCAACAGGAGACTCAGAGCCCTCTCATATCCCCCTCAGAAGTTTTTGTTTGTTTGTTTGTTTTTCCAGATCATATGAAGAAACCAAGAATGATGTAAATGGCCTCTTAGTCATTTCACTTCTGCTGCTCTGATAAAACACCAAAACAACTCAGGGGACAGCAACTCAGGGGAGAAAGATTTTATTTGGCATACAGCTCCAGGTTTCTATCCCTTATTGCACAGAAGTCAAGGCAGGACATTAAAAGCATCTCATCTACAGTCAAGAGCACACAGAGAATAAGCACAGGGATTCTTGTGGCTTGCTTGCTTGCTTATAGTTGACTTTCTTTTTCTTTTACACATTCTAGATGCCTTGCCCAGGGAGTGGCACTACCTGCAATGGGTTGGGTCTTTTTACATTCACTAACAATCAAGATAAGCCCTACAGGCATCTTACAATGTTTCAATAATTTCTCAGTAAGACCATTTGAAAGTCAATGAATTGAACTGCAAAAAAAAAAAAATTATACTGAGCAAGGTCACCCCACTCCCTAAGGACAAGTGCCACATGATTTCTCTCATGTGTAGGTGTTAGCTTCAAAATTTTTGTTTTGTATGCTTATCCTGGAGCCAATGTGAAGACTCAGAAACAAGAAACAGGCTATCAGGTTGGGGGAAGTTGGCATAAATGGATAGGAAACAGTAGAACACTAGTAAAATCAAAGTAGAGAGCAGAAATCATAGTATCATGAAGGTTCAAGCAGTTTGCAGAGTGATGGAATGGAGGGCTCGGAGGAGCAAGGGTTAACCAAGATGAGTTGTGCAGAAAGAAGCTCCCTGAGAACCTATGACCTTACACCCTAAGTGAAATATATAGGAGGAGGAGGAGGCAGTGGAACACATGTGATGAGTAAGAATATGAGGGGAATACCGGGGGTTAAAAGTTTAAGTGGAAATGGGGAAAGGGAGTAGGGTAAAGAAGGTTGAATGTGATCATGTTAAAGGATACCTGAGGAAGCTTTATGAAAATGCACTAGTTGGTAGATAAGGTCATACATGCTATTTTTAAAAAGGGAGGCTAAACAGGGACACTCCATATGGGTGAATACAATTTTTCCCAGAAGCCATAGGTCATTAAACAAAAATCTTAGCAATGGACACAAGTTACCTGCCTATGGCCAGGGCAGTCCCAGAGGTGACCAGAACAATACAGGCTATTGCCACTGCTCTAAACCCTGTAGATGAGACACTATATACTTTTGTTACTGGGCCTAGGGAAACCAGTCTTGAACGCAGCAGGAAACTCTCCCAGCAGGCTTATGTTCATAGGACACAGAAGGTGTTATGCTGGCTGTCATGAGGGACCAAGGCCCAAGTGTTCCTACCCATAGATGGACCCTGCATGGTGCCAGGCATGAGGAGCCCACTGGTGTAATAGTGGCAAGTCTGTTCCCAGGGCTAATCAGTTGTTCTCCTGATTGGGTCTGAGGCCAGAATGTAAGAGTCAGATTACAGGGAGGAGCACGCTGAAACGCTGTCCTCCGGTGATTGCATGGCTGTTGCACACGTGAACTCACAGTAGCTCTCATTCCCTGCACAAGACCTGGACAAGATAAAGCCCAGGAAGAGTCCTGGGGGGCAGGGGGTTGTAACCTTACCTTTAACGAAGGAACTATTGGCAGCCGATGTTTGCTAGACAAGGAAGAGTCACTTCTCTCTGGGTAGATGCCCCTTGGTCAGTTACCTGTGACCCAGGGATGACCCCCACGGCTCTGTGCACATGAGTAACACTAATGAACAGAGGGGATTAAATAGGACCATACATATATAATAGAAGGGTATGAAGATTGAAAAGGTATGTGTTGGGAGGGTATGTGTCCAGGATAGTTTCAGGGAGAGGTTGCAGGTGAATATGATCAAGATATATGGCATCCACACATTTCAAAGAATACAAAGTAGGTTGTGTGTGTGTGTGTGTGTGTGTGTGTGTTTTGTTAGTTTTTTGAAACAGGGTTTCCTTGTGTAGCCTTGACTGTTCTGGACTCAATTTGTAGACCAGGCTGGCCTTGAACTCACAGTAATCCCCTGCCTCTGCTTCCCAGAAAGTTGGTATTACAGGAATGTGTGACCAAGCCCAGCTACAAAATAGTATTAAAAAGAGACTCTCTCCTCAGGTTCTTCCATGTCCTGTCAGTCTACAGTCAAGCTAACCTGCACAGATCACAAACTGCCAGTATGAGAGACAGAGAGAGACAGAGAGACAGAGAGAGACAGAGAGACAGAGAGAGAGAGAGAGAGAGAGAGAGAGAGAGAGAGAGAGAGAGAGAGAGAGAGAGAGAGAGAGAGAGAGAGAGAGAGAGAGAGAGAGAGAAACAGCTTACCATTCTATCAAACACCTGAACTTACTCTGCTGAACACAGTGGTCTGACAGAGCTCTAGTCCCAACAGTTGGGGGGGAATCAAGTCTGCACAGAATTCTAGCTTAAATATAGGCCAGGCCCTTAACATATTTTTTCTCATTTGTCTTATTGTTGTTTCTTCCTTGGAACTTGCGCATGAAAACGTCAACTAGTTCCTTGTGATCAATAGCAGAGCAGAGGTCTGGGATTGTACTAGCAACCCACACACTTTCCTTTCACTTTCCATGTTTTCTTTTTCTCTCATTAGGAAAACCCTTTGAAGCCATTGTTCTCTGTCAGGCATACAGACAATTATAGGAGCTTTTGGTCTTTACCTTTGGACCACCAAATCTAATACCTTTGGTGAAGAGAGGAGACTTGCATGCACATGTCTAAGGGTGCTAACCTTGGAAAGAAAGACTAGCATTCATACATACGTGACTATATGCAACAGCAAATTCTATGGGTCAAGAGCACTGACTGCTTGACTGAAGTACATCTAGGACCTAGAGTCTAGGTATACTTTATCCAAAACCTACCTGTATTTGTGTCCCAGAGGAAGGAACAGCACGTTGATAAGCCTCTTATCTCTTGATCAAGAAAGGTAAAAGTACTTACTCATTACCCGATGAGGTATGCCCACAAAACCTTTGCAATGCTCCCTCCTCACTAAGATACGCTTCTATGCAAACCATGCTGTGCTACCCCATCTAGATATTAGAGTAAAGACTGATGAAGTTGAGATGCCAGCTCTTCAGTGCAAACATTACTAATGCTTTCCAAAGTGCTTTCACACAACCCCCAGTTTGCTTTTAGGTTTTCCAGCGAGGATCATGAAGAAAGCTATAACTAGCTTGTGCCCTGATGCTCTGTTCTTCATGTTTATTTCTGTCCTAACCGTAGAAGGTGGGGTACATTTCTTCCTCCCTGTTTGCATGTAGAGAAATTTCTGGAACTCAATTCCTCCTAGCTGCTCTTAGGAAAGTCTCCTTGTTGACCCTTACTCTGTGTTTATGTTGCACAGTAAAACCATGCTTTAGACAATACTTAAAATCCTGCTCTGGCTCCAAAGCCACTGCAGCCAGCAAGGAGACTTTCATGAGTGCATCTGGGACATCTCTCTTGCCATTGTGGGGATGGAAATGAATGGCTCTGTGTGGGCAATGAGTCAGAAGGAGAGGCTATGTGGCCATAGTTCCTACCTCTACAGCATGAGGGTCCTGGAAGGCCTGGCCTTTCTTACTCTTCTTCGAGCAATGGGGGTGGTGGTTGTCTTCTTCATTGTCATCTCTCCTCCTTTTCCTGAAAACAGTTTTAAAGGGAAAGGAAAAGCTGTTATTCAGCAACTGACCTTTTGGATGCTTAACTTGAAGCCTTGGGCTAACACCTAAATCTGGGTTCTATATAGGAAAGCACCAGACAGCACTGCCATTTTGCAGGCAGATTGCACAAGGCAGTGGAGAAAAAACATCAAACAGGATCACTGGCTACACCTAAAACCCAATTTTAAGTTCCCCAAATCAGCATCTCATTTCCAACCAATGTTTGTCACTACGAACATACAGAATTTTATCATCAAAATTGAAAACCCTACCTAACTAGCCCCATTGTCTTCATCCACTGAAATGACAGTTCTGGATTATATGAATTTAAGCCCTGCCATGGGGCAACTCTCAATATACGTGCAGCTTCTAGTGCCTATTTCCTCTTATGTCCCTTTGGCCAGTGGCTAAGAATACTGAACAGATACTTTTTTGTGAACTGTCAGGTCATTCCTTTTGTTATAACAAGAAATATTATGCCCTTGTAGCTAGTTCACTTGATTGCCTGCATGACAGCATGGCTGATTACTCCCTTGAAACTTGCCTTAAAAATGTTTCAATGAAACAGATATAGTTATACATGCCTATATTCCCTGCCCCAGGGAGGCTATGGCCTGAAGATCTGTATTTCCATTGCTACCTAGACTACATTATGAGTTCTAAGTCACCCTGAGCTGTTACATAGTTTCAGAAAAAGAGTCACAACTATATTTTCCGTCAATGATTTTATTGTGTTGGTTGCCATTATAATTCACATCTTTCTGTTTTATTTTACAGGATCTCACTCTGTAGCCCAATTTGTTATCAAACTCATTATTATGGCTTAGCTACTATTGAATTTGCTGTTGTTCTCTTTCTTGAGGTTCAAGACTACTGGAATACTTCCCTGATCTTAAAATTCATGCAGAGATCCTATAGTTGATTAGAGAGACATGCTTCTTTTTTATTTTTTAATTAAGTTTTTAAATATTAGTTACAGTTTACTAACTTTATATCCCAGCTGTATCCTGCTCTCTCATTCCCTCATCTCCTCCCTGCCTCTTTGCAAGTCCACTGATAGGGGAGGACCACTTCCTCTTTCATCTGACCCTGGTATATCAGGTATCTTCAGGGCTGGCTGCAAAGTTCTCTGTGGTCCGGCAGGTTTGCTCCTCCCTGGAGGAGGGGGGAGGTCAAAGTGCCTGCTATTGAGTTCATGTCAGAGATAGTCCCTGTTCCCCTTAATAGTCTACCGATTTGGATACTGAGCTACCATGGGCTACATCTGGGCAGAGGTTCTAGATTATATCCATACATGGTCCTTGGAGAAACAGTCTCATAAAAGACCTCTGTAATTAACTGCTTAGTTAGAAACTATATTTAAGTGTTTGGTATTCCTTAGGATTGTGAATTCTACTGATTTCCATTATTTCTTTAGCTTTCAATCTTATGCTTATCTTTGTGAGACTCAGAGTGTTATCACACTCCCTTTACAACACCTTCTCCAGTGCCTCTTTCCTGTTAGCACAAGCAGTATGTAATAGAAAATTGAGGCCTACTAAGAACACAGGACATTTAAGCACATCCCTTCCCTGGATCAACTTTCCTGTGTCAAGCACTAACCTCTTAAAACTGGGGAAAGAGCCTACAGATATGAAGTGAATAAATAAAAAGAATGGCAAAAGTAGCTGGAAGGGAGGTTCTCTTGAGGACTGATTCGGTCCCCTCTTCTACAGAATGGGAAAAAAAATCAGTGTACGGTTGAGTAGTTCATCAAAGAGTTTCTTTATGGCAAAGAATTTGAGAGTATAGTTAAAGTTATATTATCTGTATACAGTGCTAGTTTAAAAAATTCTCAGAAGCAAATATAAGGCTTTTTTATAGGTATTTCAGGCATGCCAAAGCAACATCAGAACTGAGTAGCTGGCCTTAGGGAATACGGAGTATTGCAATAAGACTAGCTCTCCTTCAAACACAGTTTCCCTTCAAATAATTGTGTTCTTAATTACAATGGTATTTTAGTAGTTTGGCCCCCAACTTCTGAGCCCTTCCTCCTACTTCATTACATGATCCAAATCACTAACAATTTAAGCTGAATCCACATTTTTTTTGTTTTTCACTCTTCTGGGGTTATTTATTTATTTATTTTTATTAATTACAGTTTATTCACTTTGTATCCCTCCCATGATGCCACATTTTTAATCTTGAGATGCCTTCTAAAATCTTAGTTGATAAGAATTTACTATGATCCACAACAGTGTCCATGCAGCAAGATAGCAAATATACTGAAAGCCAATAAAAACAACACATGAAGCAATAATAACAGGTCCACCATACTACTCAAATAAATTCTGTGCTGTAGAGCATTTACTTAACCCTCACAAAATGAAGGAAAACACTTTGATCCTGGAAAGATCAGGGTTGTTTGTTACCAGCCATCTAAATGTTTTTCCCTTGAGTGAACTAAAACTAGCCTGAAGCTAATAAGGTTGATTTCCAAGGCAAAAGAGTAAATTTTATAAAATACTAAACAGAATAAATTATGTAGAAAACTGTTATCACATAATGCTTTGAGAACACTGGTACAAATACAAGTAAGAAAAGAGACTGAAAATGCAAATGTTTTATTTTAAAACACACTGAGCACAAACTATAGTATAGATATTCCTCTGGGTACTGGGTTAAGATTCAGCATAGATCTCAGCTCTTTCCCTCACAAGACTGCATGATGATGATGATATATTGATAGCATTCAAAATATGGAAAAATTAATGTGATATAAAAACACATTAAAATAAGATATTTATGAGCACCTCAGAAATAATTATTTCCCTTATTATTATCTGTGCATTCCAAATTTACACTAGAAATTATTTGCTAGGCTAGCAAGATGGCTCAGTGGGAAAAACTGCCTGCCTCCAAGCCTGTGGAACTGAGTTTAATTTCCAGGACCCATACGATGGAAGAGAAAAAAAAATTCCCAAAAGTTGTTCTCTGAATTACACATGGTGCACCACATTCATTCTTGGTTCCAACAGAGACCAGAAGAGGGCACTGGATCTCCTGGCACTGGAGTTAAGATGGCTGTGAGCAGTCCTGTGGGTACTGAGAACCAAACCTGGGTCCTCTGGAACAGCAGTCAGTGATCTTAACCAAAGAGCTATTTCTCCAGCCCCATTTATAGAAATAACTTTGATTTTTAAAGAAAGAGAATGAGCCAGGCACTGGTGGAGCATACCTTTAATCCCAACACTTTAGGAGGCAGAGGCAGGCAGATCTCTGTGATTTTGATGTCATTCTGGTCTACAAAGTGAGTCTAGGACAGCCAGGGCTACACAGAGAAACCCTGTCTTGAAAAAAAGAAAGAAAGAAAGAAAGAAAGAAAGAAAGAAAGAAAGAAAGAAAGAAAGAAAGAAAGAAAGAAAGAAAGAAAGAAAGAAAGAAAGAAAGAAAGAGAATGAATGCATGCAGAGACCTCCTTGGCAGATTAAGCAGGCAGAGGACAGCCCTCTCCGTCTGAACAGTGGAGTCAGGTTGCCAGAAGACAAAGAAAGTAAGCAAACTTAAAACAGCAAGCAAAGACTTTTTTTTTGTAAATTGTAATAACATACACATGCTCACAAGAAAGTGGAAAGAAAAGCCATTTAAGAACCTGTAAACATTGGGCTGGAGAGATGGATCATCAGTTAAGAGCACTGGCTACTCTTCCAAAGGACTGGGGGTTCAATCCTCAGAATGCACATGGCAACTCACAACTGTTTATAACTCCAGTTCCAGGGTATCAAACACCCTCACACAGATGTACATACATGGCAAATATCAATGAACACAAAATAAAAATAAGTACATTTAAAATTAAGAAACTGCAAATACTACATTTTTATGAAACACCATATGCAAAACCAAAATTACTCAGAAGAAATGTTTATGTATTCAACAGATGCTGGTGTTGAGGACAGGCCTTTAGAAATTGTTCTGTGGGTGAGACATTGTTCTGCGGGGGGGGGGGGCATAACTTGTTAAGCTCCTAGGAAAAATCCTTTGTTGTTTAACATTTACATAAGAATTCAAGGGTTACTTCGGTTTTCCAAATCAGTTCTGAAGGAACTCTGTCACACTTGCAGTTCATTACTAGGATAAACCTATCTCAGGCTAGCTAGATATGTGGGGTTTTAAGGTAATTTACAGTAACTGTACGGTTAATGGGACTCCAAGATAATTCCAAGGTTTTTAAAAAATTGCGCAAATACGGATTTCAGTATGCTTTACATGTGCCTATATGGATGAGAAAACCTCTGAAGCAAGAATCACAAAATGGAATTAATGGTGATTACTGGGTGACGGAATTGTGAGTAAAATGTTTTCATTAATACTCCCATAAAATGTCAAAGATTGCAGTGAAATAAGAATCTATACTGGAAGAACATATTTGCAAAGGCGCACAAACTTCAAGACCAAAAGGGAAAAAGAGGGTATTCCTAGGCTGCCCCATTAGAGCAAGGCCAACTTGAAAAGAAAAGGGCTTTGTCCAAGAGGCAGGGAGTTGTTGAGAGAAAATCTCAGAAGTTGGTAACTTAATCTCCAGCTCTAACACAGCAACTTTAAAAAAAGGCTCAGCAGCCAGGATCCCGCCCCCCCCCCCCACACACACACAAAGAAATGGAGGGGCAAGGTGCTGACTGTAGCCCTGCATTGGAAAATACTGCCATCTAAGGGTCAGTGAATTGTATAAGGTTGTTAAGTATCCACATCAGAGAAAAGTTCATTTTCCCTGGGAAGTTTTCTATTGCTAGCCAATTAAATAAAGATGAGAAAAGCCAACCTACTGAGATGACAGACCACACAGGGAACTCACACCTGCACAAGTAGCTAAGCGGTCTACGATAACAAAGGAAGTGTTAGTCACCTTTGCAGAAATATATAAACAACAGAAAGTCCCTACCACATTGGAAAGCTGCTGCTCCTCTTGGTATAGTACTGTTGAATTTGAAGCCTGCTTGCTCACAAGTGTCCTGAGAGACCTTGCCAGTCTCCCCTCCAGAAGCAGGACTGCACTTTCCTTCCAGTGCTGTAGTTCTCTGCTGCCCAAGGGATGCAACCGCTGATGTAGAACGGGACTGCTGATAAGTGCCCTGCGTGCCACGTGAGATGTATGCCAGTCCCTGGACACACTCTCCCACTGGGCCCAGCCTCTGATTCTGCTTCTTACTTGGCTGTACTCACTGTCTTCCTTTCAGTCCTCATCTCTTCTAATCCTAAATGCCCACCTCATCTCCCATGAGACAGTGCAGTTGGCCAATGGATCCTTTCCTCCTGGGGACCCTTCTGTTCCTCTCCAAAATGTCCTACTGGTGGTCATGCCCTGGGCAGCACAGAACACAGTGCCCTTCTGTGATGTCCAGTAAAGGACAGGCAACCTGTCTGTATCTCTGCTTCTGGACAAGTATAAGAAAAATAATAAAGCTTTCTTAATTATTTTAACTTAATCCTCACAGAAGTCAAGGGTGGCCAACAAAAAGCACATATTTACTTAAGGGGGCAGGGCTTAAACAGTACTGTGAGCAAACAGGGCTCCATTAAAGGCAGGCCTTGGCCCTAGCTCAAGAGATCACTCCTTCCAGTCCAAGATGCATCAGTCTCTCCCACTTTCCTGGAAAACAAATAACCCAACGAACAAAACTCCTTTTGTTCTCTGGATGTTTCTTCAACTTCACAAACTGGAGGGTAGCAGCAACCAGGCAGGAATGTAGAAGAGCCCCTTTCACCTACACATCCCAGTGGAAGCCCTCCCCCAAGAATGTTTCTTGCACTTAAACTATTTGAAATCTACTGGCGTCAAGACCTCTAAGCTTTCCTCCTAATGTTTCAAACAGAAAAGTCAAGAGACAAAGGAAAGTAAGAAAATGAGTAAAACTTAACCACCCTTAGGAGTACCTCTATTTATACTCAGAAGTAAGCACTATATTAAGGTGTGCAATACTGGTAAGCTGCTATCTAGGCATAAACTTAACCAAAAGATATGAAAATGAAATCACCTTTTTTTAATATAGTGCATCTTTGCTTCCCTATATCCTATCTGCATCCATCACTAAAAACCAATCTCTACCGAGTTGGGTCCTGTCCCTTCATGTGATTGTGTGCATCTTATCTTTTCCAAATAGCACAAGATGTTTTTTTCCTAAATCATCTGGCATCATAAGATTGTAGAATGTTGTAACAGACCTCTTTTTCTGTCATTTTCAAGATGTAATAAGGAAAATTTGCTTTCCCTAAAATGTGTGCTTCCAGATTGGTGGTCTTATGTGGCTAAGACTTAGTATATAAGTTACTAAGAATCAAAAGCCTGCAAGCTTCCAATGCAATAAGACACCGGAACATATGGTTCAGAGTAGGACCTGTCCTATAGGTAAATCTGTCTTCTGCCCTCTGCAATCTTAGTATGGTGGGACTGTTCAGAATACTGTGATGTAAAATGGGGGAGGAGAGTTTCATATTAATTGTTTCTTCAACTTGTAGATACCAAGGAAAACACTGGGCTGGGACAACTCTAGAGCTGAATCATAGTGGCAGTTTATATAGTTCAGGGAGTCAATCAAGTATGTAACTATAATCACCTCATATTATAAATATGAATATGTAAATGTTTGGAGTGCATGGCTAACAGAATGTTCCTTGAGAAATGTTTGGGTTGTTTTATTGTTCATTTATTTATTGTTTGGTTGTTGTTGTTTTCTTTCTTCTTTTTTTCCCCTTTAGGACAGGGTTTCTTTATGTAGCCTTGGCTGTCCTGGACTTACTTTGTAGACTAGGCTGGCCTCAAACTCACAGAGATCCACCTGCCTCTGCTCCCCCAGATGCTGGGATTAAAAGTGTGCATCACCACGCCAGGCGTTTTCTCCTCTCGCTCCCATCTATGTGTATCTCTGTGTGTGTGTCTCTTTGGTGCAGTTGGGTACTCAGCTGAGGGATTTACTTGTGCTTTATAAGTACAAAGCCACTCCCAGCCACAATATATTCCTTTTACAACTAATATCATATATGAAATTTAAAAAATTCATTTTCATAAAATATATAATAATGCACAGGGCTTAAATGTATGAAAGGATGACAAATAATGTAAAAGACATTTTTTAAAACTAGGACAATAATTCAAATCTCAACATAGTAACAGTTTGAAGGTTAACAGTAATCTCAATACACAACCGGGCAGATACTGACAAGTTTTCTTGGTCAAAGGAGTGCTGCAGTATCTGTCCACTTGGCAGAAACCCACAGTAGGCACATTGTTTAAATGAGGGCAGTGACGTACTAACAATGTTTATTGTAGCATTTTTTTTCTTTTTCAGAAACAGTGAAGGAACTGTTAATCATGTTATAGGAGGTATATACGATAGACTTTTGGGAAATGTGAATTTTAAGAAAATATAGATTGGAAGAGGCAGACAAATCTCTGAGTTCAAGGCCTAGCCTTGTCTACAGAATGATTTCCAGGATAGCAAGGGCTACACAGAAAATCTCTATCTCAAAGAAACTTAAGAAAGAGAAAAAGAGAAAGAACGTGAGAGAGAAGAAAAATACATAATGGAAAAAAATTACTTCATAATCTAATATTGAACAATATAATACCACAGTTATGGAAAAATAAATGTAATATGCAAAACACATTAAGTAAGGATTACACTTTTTCATTTATTCTCTTCCATATGTTCCAAAGTGACTACAATTGAAATGAAGCAAGAAAAGCAAGCTTGTGACACACTTCTGTCATCCCAGAAAATGGGAGGCTGAGGCAGAAGAATTGAAACAGAATGAACTCCATAGGCACACCCTATCTTAAAAATAACAAAAAAAGGTAAAAGAGTGCAATTTCATCACATGGACTTAATGATAAATTAGTAGTAAATATGTAAAAATTTTTTCTTCAGTAGGTTTTATAAACTCCCATACCCACTGGATAGGATCAAAGAAGCAGTCAGCCTTCTCCATGGGGACAATAAAGTAAGACTGACAGAGGACAGAGGAAGCAAGTAGAGTTCCTGTAGGTCTTCTTTCAATGCTGGCATTCCTTTTAAGGTGGAAATGGTACAACAGTTATGGTTAGTGAAGCTGCCAAATACAGCCACATTTTTCACTCATCTCTTCCTTTGATAACATCATCACTGTTTACTTGCACTACCAGCAATTCTTGGCCCCTTCAGCTCCACTGAAGGAAGGAGATAACTGTTTCCACAACTACCAGCTCTGCCTTCAAGGGTGAAGGTTAAATTTATGTGCAAGTATGGGCAGCTTGTTTTTGTTTTGTTTTGTGTGTTTTTTTAAGCCAAGGTTTCTCTGTGTAGTCGTGGCTGTCCTGGACTGGCTTTGTAGACCAGGCTGGCCTCAAACTCAAAGCAATCCGCCTGTCTCTGCTTCCCAGAGTGCTGGGATTATAGGCACTCACCACGGAGCCCAGCTTTGGGCAGCTTTAATGAATCAGAATCTGTGAGATCCAGTCCTTCTAGTGAGAGTATAAAAAGCATGTAATTGTGTTAAATAACAAGCTCCAAGTTGTCAGGAACAGACATACAGTGTAGTGCTAGATGGTAGTGATTTTAGCAAGTAGTTAGGGGAGATATTAAATGTGTAGTCACTTAGAATTTTTATTTAATTAGGATTTTCAAAGCATTTTGATGGGGACTTCATTATGATAGTGGAAAAATAAAAGGAAGAGGCTAAAAATAAGTGGGAGGGGAAGCAGGACTAGATGGAGCTTTCAGATATGTACTAAAGAATAATGGAAAATAGGACTCCATGCTAGGAGAAAGGCAGCAGTAGTTCAGTGGTAGTATGTTCGCCTGAGTGCTCCAAGCTCCAGCAGCAGCAGAGAGGTGGGTAATAGGGTGGTACAAATCATTACATATCTCAAAACCACAAACATAATTAAAAAGGAAGACATTTACAATGTATGTGTCACAGTGGGGTTAATTTCTATATCTACAACATAAAATCAATTCCATTTTTCAAAATTTATAAATGATGGTGAGCGTGCAATAAAAACAATTCACATAAAATAGGAATTAACTTTCATGCAGCATGTACTCAGAGAATAAAACATTTAGACTTGTACATAATATTGTCAAAAGCAAATTTATTAATACAAAAAGTTTGGACTTGTGAAGCCAAACTTCTAGAAATATGTTAAGAAATCTGAGAGAAATGTAGCAAGAATGCATGGAAACATTTTTTTTTTGTAATATAAAGAAGCAGTATCTTTGAGGATTTTACTCTTTGAATCAGTTCACTCAAAATTACATAATGTTTTTCCTACTAGAAGGTGGGAGTGGGAACATCAAGAGGTTATATTTAAGAAGATTTTATCATACCGAGACTCAATCTGGAAATAAATAAAAAGCTGCTTTAAAAATCTCCCACTACTATGCATGCCATGGCAAATAGCAGAGACAGCAATAAGGTAACATCTAGTAGTGGAGACCAACTAAAAACCTGTTGCTCTATTTAAGCAGGCTATCAACACTGAAGCACATGCTAAAATCATCACCCTTTACATTTGGGGCAAATGTGGCACACAGATGTGGAGTCACATTTTCCATTATACACTATTTTGTAGACCACCTGCTTGTGTTCAAGACAAAAACAAAACAAAAAAATACCCTGGGAAGAAACAGAAACCTAGAAACAAAGGTGGTTTTAAAATCTAATCTACTTATTCACATAGTTTAAATGGAAAGAAAAATCACGGAGGAAACTGTTTAAGCACTACAGCATATTACGAAATGTTACCCTGTATTTGGAAACAAAGCTACCCTGTAGAAATCAAACACTATTTCATATACACAACATATCCATTCAGAATGCGCTGCTAGCAACTTTTTTATGTGCTCAAAAATCGACAGTGAGCAAAAAAAAAAAAAAAAAAATTTGACAGAAGCAAACTAGTACAGCTCTTGTCCTTAGCCACAATACTTCTATAATATATGATGTTAAGATGGGGGCTATGGGCTGTTTGTATTTTTTCATATCAGTTATTAAATAATTTTGTCATACTGAAGAAAATGCTCAGGTGGTAAATAACTCACGATGAACATACAAGATTTGAAATGTGACACAGCAACTACATATGCCAATTTTTTGTCTTATTTTATAAATGAGTTCTTAAGATGCTAAAGCAAAGGTACACATATACATCCCAGCATGTCTAAAAGACCCCTATAGACAAGAAAAACCCTTGAGGCAATTACCATAAAACACAATTAATGGTGACCACTGGGTGATGGGTCTGTACGAAAAAACTGTTTTCGTTAACACTTTACAGAAAATTCTAGACAGAAGTGAAACAAAGTCTATACTGAAAGAATACACTGATAAAGGTCCACAAATCCCAGGACAAGGCAGGGGTAGAATAATAAGGCCTTTCAGAGAAGCCAAAATACAAGTAGCTGTAGTGTCTAGGCTGCCCCACAACAGTAAAGCCAACTTGAAAAATAAAGGGATTTGTATAAAGGCTGTGAATATTAACAAGGTAAACTCTAGAATTTATTAAGTCATTTGCCAGTTCCAGGCAGGCACAAATCCTACGAAGGGAAAAGGAAGGGCAGGGGAAGAGAAGGGGTAAGAAGAGAAGGGAAAACGGAAAGGGAAAAAAAGCCTCTTTAGTTTAAAAAGACTCACAGTATTTTTTCAAACACATAAAGCAGAGGCGAAGGGGCTGTATGGCGCAACACTGCCATCTAAGAGTTTAAAGAAACAGACAGGCACCCACATCGGAGGATCGTCCATCTTCGGAGGATCATCCATCTTTTCCGCTGCTTTTCTGCCCACAGCCCATAAGATGAAGGCTGGGAAAGACAGGTGGGATGAACAACACACAATGAGCTCAAAACCTGACCAAGGGGGATGGAGAACCATTCAAACAAAGGAAGCCTCTCGTAAGTCCCGCCCGCGGAACCATGGCAACAGCAACAGGAATTCCCTACCACATTGGAAAGATGAGCTCTTCTTAGGGTAGGATTGGCTGATTCAGAGTCTGCACGCATATGCTAGGGAGGTTGTTGCCAGTCTGGCTCCGAGTCTTTTGCACTTTTCCTTCCAATGCTCTAGCTGCCTGTTGCCTAAGGAGACGTGGTTGGTGATGTCCAGACCCTGTTCCCGACAGCCCCCTGTGTCTCACGCTCTAGACGCAGAAAAGGACATGCTCCTCCCACTCACCCCAGCCTCGAACCCATTTCTGACGCACTCACTATTCTCTCGGCCTTCACTTATCTGAAACTAACTGCTCACAGCAGTGTCCGTGACACTGAGCAAGCTGCCACTGGAAAATTCATCCTCTGGGATCTTCTCCACCCGTGGCCACACCTGTGCGTCAGGATGACAGTGCCTATAGATCCAATAATGGATAGACACCTTCCCTGTATGTGAGCTCATAGAGGCAAAGACAAGAAATATTGCAAAAGCCTCATGAATTATTTAAGCTCTAACCTAACTGAAAAAAAAATCGTATTTCATAACAAAAACAGATTTCATTTTTAAGGGAACTGTATACCACCTTTTTAATGATAGTAGGTTTGCCATAAAATGCCACACATAGAATTGTGTGGGAGAGGGCATAGGCAGGGTAAGAGGGGTAGGGATTAGGTGTGTGGAGAACGGGGGCGGGGGCAGGAAAGAGAATGGAAATCAGTGGGAGTGGGGGGCATCTCTGGAACAGGGGAGGCTCCCAGGAATCTATGAAGGTGATCACAGTGGAGACTCCTAGCAGCAGGAATTAAGGAGCCTGAAGTCACCACCTACTGTAGCCAGGTGGGGACTCCCAGTGAAAGGGTGGGGACATCAACCCACCCATAAAACCATCCACCCAAAATTTATCTTGCCTACAAGAAGTGTAGTGATAAAGGTAAAAGAGATATTGAGGGAATGGTGAACTGCTGACTGGCCCAATTCACCATATGGGTCCTATAACAATGGGAGTAGGGGCTGTCTCTGAGTCTGTTGTCTGCCTCTGGATACTATACCCTAGCTGGGCTGCCTCAGTAGGACAGGATGCACTTAGTCCTGCTGTGACTTGTGGTGCCAAGGTGAGTTGGCTTGCCTTAGGGACCCCCCCTTCTCTGAAAGAAAGATGGGACAGGAGGCGGATGGGTGGGTGAGGGAGAACTGGGAGGAGAGGAGGGAAGAGGCTGGGATCGGGCTATAAAGTGATTAAATAAATAAATGAGAGGTGGAAGAATTTTTTTTTAAAAAGGAAACATACACAGTTCTTTACTTTTCATGGGGTCTCCTGGTAGGCAGGCCTTGGGTCAGGGCCTAAGACAACTTCCCTTCCAGCTGAGCTCTTCTATTTCCCTGAAGTATAGTCCCTTTATTTCCTGGACATGCTGTTTCCTCAACCGTAAGAACAGGAAGCCAGAGAACTCAGCATTCAGGCAAGGGGGTAATAAGAAAGGCCCTGCTTCTGCTAGTTGATCCTCCATATACCACACTTTCCCTTACCCCAGGAGTTTTTTTTTCACTTAGAATTTAAAATCCTTTGGTCTATATGATCTCTAAGCTTTCCTTTCTACTTAGTATCCCAGACAAACAAAAATATTAATAATAAATCAGGAGAATGAGTAAATTTTGTCATCCTGAAGAGCACCAGACACCCAAAAGTAACCTCTAAGCTTAGGACTACAACACGGACAAGCCTTTGAATAAAGAGATTATCTGAAGATAAATTTTCACTCTTAATATTTAAACAGTATGGAGTTGCACAGTCTGCAACAGCATTAAAAACTACTAAACTCAGCCAGACGGGACGGTAGTGGCACACGCCTTTAATCCCAGCACTTGGAAGTCAGAGGCAGATGGATCTCTGAGTTCCAGGCCAGCCTGGCTTACAGGGCAGCCAAGGCTAAAGACAAACGCTGTCTCAAAAACAAACAAAAATCAAAAATAAACCACCCTCACCCAAAAGAAAACTATTAAGCTCCACAGGTATTTGAGTCCTTTTTTTGTTTGTTTTGTTTTGTTTTTTCAAGACAGGGTTTCTCTGTGTAGCCTTGGCTGTCTTGCACTGGCTCTGTTGACCAAGCTGGACTCAAACTCACAGAGGTCCAACTACCTCTGCCTTTGGGGATTACAGGCATGCACCACCACGTCCAGCTTAATTGAGTACTTGTATTTTAGGTGAGTTTTTTTAAAGCTAATTTTCTCAAATAGTAAGCTCATCATGTTTTTTTTCCCAGTATGTAGTTCCTAATGGCACTGTAGGCTGTGATATCTTGTTACATCACCCTTTCAGATTTGAAGGTGCATGGGGAAACCTTTATTTCTAAAGTCATGACTCTGGAGCTTGTGGTTTGTTACAATATCTTGTAAGATTTCAGTATAAGCATCTAAAAATCAAAGCCTACAAATTTCTGGTTGTAAGTGTTAATTACAGATCCTAGGCCCTAGCAGACCACCTGTACTCAATAAGCCGATTACACAAACAAACTACAGTAAAGGGTGGGTGGAAAGATTCATTTCCTGCAGCAACAGTGACCAGAGGAGCCCAGAACTCCAGTGATCTACCTGGAGCACAGAGAGCAAAAAGAATGCATAAGTAGGCTGTTCTGATCAAGATGTGGGCCCAGCCATCATCATATTTTAGGCTCCAGTCCCTTACAAGGTAGTGTGACAAGTTGTCAGAACTGTATGAAATCTGTTCAGGAGACAATTTCTTCCTCTGGCTGGCCCAGGGCTTCAGTATTTTAGCCACCCCGCTCCCCTCCCCACCGGCCCCTGAATGAGATTCCTGGGGAGATCCCAATTCCTTGAGGTCCATTGTTCAGCAGATAGCCTAGAGAGGAAATGTGTTATCTCTTTAAAATATCTTCAACCCTGCCAGGGCACTTACACAAGAAAGTATCAGATTATAGAGCCAGTTAGTTGGTTTCCCAGGAAAAAAAGGATATGCGCTCTGTCCTTGTCTGTAGTCTTAGTGTAGGGGGATGGGTCAAATGCAAGGTATCACAATATAAAAAAAATTAACAAAAAAGTGACTCAAATTTAGCATTTTCTTTGTGAAACAGTAGTAAAGGCTGACCTCCAACTAGTTACATAACTGAGGCTACCTTGAATTCCTGATCCTCCTGCCTCTATCTTCTAAATGCTGGGATTAGAGGTGTGCAACATGCCAGATTTTGACCAAAATGTAAATTGCCTATTCAACTGATAACAAGGAGGCTAGACAACTTCAGAGCTGAGATTATCTAGGGCAGGGAATAGAGTATGTGACTGTGTTCTGCCCCCAAAATGTGTAGTTTTGGGGAGCTTTTTTTGCCAACACCTTTTAAATATTTACTTATGTGAGTATTTTCCTTTTTTGTCATTACTCTTTTGGATATAGTTTTTGCTGAGCTGGGGATTGAACCCAGAGCCTTGCAGTGCTAATCAAATGCTGAATTTGTAGTCCTGACCACAAAGTACTCATTTCAAGTTAACAGTGTCTTAAAGGCTAGCAATAATATCAAGGTAGAGTAATGCAGGCACTTGATAAACGTTCTCAAAGGAATTTTGCAAAATATACCCAAGATATTCTAAAGAGAAACACTTTGTGCCCCTGCCTCAGGCTATCAGACTATTGGGACAATGGGCCCTAAGAAAGAGGAATTTTACCCCAAGAGTCTCATGCTGGGAAGGAAAAGGCTGGTGCCAGCCAGAGGGGGAGCTTGTCTCCTGGAAACTGATTTCCACACACTGCTGACAGCAAACATAGCTAACCTTGCACAGCTGACACTGATGCGTCAATGATGAGGAGGAACACATCTGGACCAGGACTGCTCAGTCATACAGAAATCTGGCCCTCTTCTGAAGCCTACACCAGTGTCAGGAGGGGG
>CM053742.1:110888600-110909316 GCA_028658305.1 Pachyuromys duprasi | reverse complement strand
AGCAACTCCAGAAACACATCGACTTGTAGAACTCAACATGAAAATTATCATCTCAAATACAAACGAAGTTTTATTAACAATATTTGTTATAGAGTAATAGAAATAATGTCTTTCCACTGAGAAATCACTATGCACACTGCACATCTTAATTGTGCAGACTACATAATTAAAAGATTAATAAAGATTGAAAAGTTTCTGAAAGGCAAGGACACAGTCAATAGAATAAAATGGCAGTCTACAGATTGGGAAAAGATCTTCACCAATCCTACATCTGACAAAGGGCTAATAGCCAAAATATACAAAGAACTCAAAAACTTAAAACACCAACAAACAAAATAATCCAATTAAAAAATGAGAGAGATCTCAACAGGAATCTCTAATGGGTGAGAAGGGATGGAAACAGATGCAGAAACCCACAACCAAACTTTGGGTGGAGTGTAGGGAATCTTGTGGAAGAATGGGGGAAAGGATATAAAGGATATAAGGACCCAGAGAGGTCAGGAGCACCACAAGAAGAGCAGAAGGGCCAACTAACCATGGCCCAGGAGGGCCTGTGGAGACTGAAGCACCAACCAAGGACAATGCATGGACTGGACCAAGGCCTCCTACACAAGTGTAGCTGATAGACAGCTCGGTCCTCATTTGGGTTTCCTAAAGGGGGATGGGGGCTGACTCTGACATGGACGCTGTTAACTTGCTTCTTGATCACTTTCCCCTGGTGCCAGGTAACAGGGGAAGAAGATGTGCTCAGTCCTGATGGAACTTGATATGCTGGGGTGGGTGGGTAAGGAGGGTACCTTTCTCTGAGGAGTAGAGGAGGGAGGATATGGGAAACGGGGAGGGTGGGGCCGGAAAAAGAGTAGAGAGGGGGCTATGACTGAGATGTAGAATGGATAAATAAAAATTAAAATAAAAAAATGCTCAACGTCCTTAGTCATCAGGGAATCAGGGCAACACAAATCAAAACAACTCTGAGATTCCATCTTACACCCAATCAGAATGGCTAAGATCAAAACCGCAAGTGGCAAGCTGGGTTCGGTGGCACATGCCCGTTAATCCCAGCACTTGGGGAGGCAGAAGCAGGAGGATTTCTGTAAGTTTGAGGGCAGCCTGATCTACTAGGCAAGCCCAGGACAGCCAAGGCTACACAGAGAAACCCTGTTACGAAAAACTAAAAATCAACCACCCCCACCGTCACTACTCCCACCCCCCCCAAAAAAAAAAACCCTCAAGTGACAGCATATGCTGGAGAGGATGTGGAGAAAGGGGAACCCTCCTCCATAGCTGGTGGGAGTGCAAACAACCACTTTGGAAATCAATCTTGAACTTTCTCAGAAAATTGGGACCCAGCTATACCACTCCTGGGCTTATACTCAAAAGACGCTTTTCCACACCACAAGGACATTTGCTCAAACTATGTCCATAGCAGCTTTATTCATATTAGCCACAATCTGAAAACAACCTAGTGTCCCACAATCAAAGAGTGGATAAAGAAACTCTGGCATTTTTATACAATGGAATACTACTCAGCTTTTAAAAACAAAGAAATCACGAAAATTGCAAGCAAATGGATGGAAATAGAAAATATCATGCTGAGTGAGGCAACCCAGAACCAGAAAGACATAAATGGTATGTACTTACTTATAAGCGGATTTTAGCCATGTAGTACAGGATAACCATACTACAACTCATAGACCCAAAGAAGCAAAGAGGACCCACAGGAGGATGATTAAATCTCACTCAGAAGGGGAAATAGAATAGACAGTGCAAGTGGCTGAAGAGAGGGATCAAGGTAGGAGAGAGGGCACAGAGAGAAATGAGGATATCAGACCTGGGGAGAGTGGGGGCAGGAAGACAGAAAACCTGCAGAGAGAAGAGAAATCTTGGCTGGAGATTTCTCTATGACAAACTGGAGATCTAGGATAGGTTAGGCTTCTGAGAGGATATGGGGGTAACTCTAGCAGAGACTCCTAGTAACAGGGGTCAGGGAGAATGAAGAGGATACTTTTTAACTAGACAGGGCTCCTAGTGGAGGGAAGGGAACTTGAACCCACCTACAAATACTTCAACCCAAAATTTAACCTGCCTACAAGATGTGCAGGGATAATGATAGAGGAGAAACTGAAGGAATGTCCAACTAATGCCTGGCCTAGCCTGAGACCCAACCAACCCATGGGAGAGAGAAAAGCCCTGACACTATTGACAATACTCTGTTATACTTGTAAACAGGAACCTAGCATAGCTGTCCTGTGAGAGGCTACACCCAGCAGCATTTCCAAACAAATGCTGAGACTCATATCCAAACATTGGACAGTGCATAGGGAGTCTTGTGGAAAAGTTCAGGGAAGGATCAAAGGACCTGGAGGTGACAGGAGCTCCACAAGAAGACCAACAGTGCCAACTAACCTGGGCCCAGAGGGGCTTGTGGCGACTGAAGCACCAACCAAGGACCATACCTGGACTGGACCTAGGCCTCCTACACAGAAGTAGCCGATGGGCAGTTCAGGTTTCATGTGGGTTCCTTGGTAAACAGAGTGGGGACTGTCTGGCATGGACTCTTGTCCACTTTTTCATCACTCCCTCCTAGTAAGGCTGCCTCGCCAGGCCTCAGGGGAAGAGGATGCACTAAGTCCTGATGTGACTTGATATGCTGGGGTGGGGCGGGATCCATTTTTCTGAGGAATAGGGGAGGGGGATGAGGAAGAGTGGAACAGGGAGGAGAGGAGGGAGCAGGTTACAATTGCGATGTAAAGTGAATAAAATAATTAATTTAAAAGATTAATAAAGAAAAAACTCATTAAGACACTTGCCCAGCTCTGGATAATACTCAAAGAAGATCTGGCCAAAATAGGTTTTTTGAGTAGTTGCTGGATTAATCTTGCGCACCTGGCAGCATTGTGCTTTTCCTAATGACAGCACAGGGGATTTAATGACAGACCAGGACTTAATGGTGGGTGTGACCTTGCACTGTCCCCTAGAGTTGCCCCTGAGAGGCTTGTTCTTTGATAATGGCTAGTTCTAAGTCAGGGTTGTCGTCTTCTTCTTTCTTCTTCTGTTTGATTTACTTATTTATTATGTATACAATGTTCTGTCTGCATGTATGTATACCTGCATGCCAGAAGAGGGCACCAGATCTCATTTTAGATGGTTGTGAACCACTACATAGTTGCTAGGAACTGAACTCAGGACCTCTGGTAGATCAGCTACTGATCTTAACTTCTGAGCCTTCTCTCCAGCTCCGGTTGTCTTCTTTTGTTATAGCAATGGACCCTAACTGGAGTTCAGTCTTTGTGAGTGAATTTAGCAGAAACTTTCCTAGCAACCCAAAACTAAAATTGTGGCACAGATTTTTTTTTCTCAGTTTCTAATATGTCTTTTTAGTACATTACTTATTTTCCAGTCTTATTTGAAGACGGCACTCCTTTAGTTAAATTCTATTTTGTGCAATTTAATGCTTCCTAAGAAATCTTATTTTTAAAAAAGCCTTTATAGCAGCTGCGTGTGGTAGCACATGCCTGTAATCCTAACACTCTGGGAGGCTGAGGCAGGCAGAGCTTTGTGAGTTCGAGGTCAGCCTTGTCAATAAAGTGAGTACAGGACAGCCAGGGTTGCACAGAGAAACCCTGTCTTGTAAAAAAAGAAAGAAAAAGAAAATCCTTTATAGCATCAGTTTTTACTACTTCAAGTTTCTCCTGCATCAGTTACATTATTTTTTTTTCTATTTCAGAAACAATGAGGGAAAATTTTAAGCATTTTATGGAGGTTATCTATGCTGAACTATTGGGATTCTGGATTTAAACAAAATACAATAATTACCTAATAATAAAGTAAACAACTTCAAATTCTGTATGAGGCAATATATTATCTCAATACAGAAAAATGGATACGATATACAAAAGGTGTTGTAAGTGGGGAAACTACTGAGAGGGATGTGTGCAAGTAGCTGGGTCATGTATAGTATTCTCCTGTCTATTTTGTTTGTGTATTCCAAAAGGACTACAATAAAAATTAACTGTTAGGTTATACATGATGGCCTAAGTTCAAAATTATAGCTAAAAAGAAAACTATCATTATAATGAGAATTCCAAGCCAACTTGGCTGCATGGCTAGACATTGTCTCAAAGCAATATGCAAAAAAGAAATAAAATGCCATTTTAGAGTAAAGGGTTAATGATGGAGTGAAGGAATGAGAAAAATGGCTTCGCCAGATTTTGTAAACTCCTATAACCCACTGGACAGATTCAAGGGAGCTGTTAGGCCTCTTCATGATGACAATGAAGGCAGGTTGTCAATGGACATATAAAAGAAGCATAATTTATGCTGGTCTTTCTATAAAACTGGTAACTTCTTTAAAGTAGAAATATAGAACAAAAGCAGTTAGTGAAGCAAAGACTTCCATTGTTAATGAATATGAAAGGGCTCACAATGGCTAAAATAAACGAGGCCAAAACATCAGAGTGAAGAAAGATTTAATACCTGCAATATGCAAGGAGAGCACAAGGGCTATTTTCAAAGCAGTGCCCTCCTGGAACAAAGGAAGCATGTGGATTTTATTCAAGGATTCTATACATATTTATGTAGGGGTGGGCCTATTCCTAAGTATATTCAGCTTAAGGTCATAGAGCACATGTCTGAAGACATTAAAGAGATGAACAGGAATGCTTCTCTCTAGGCAGGCTCAGCTTATACCATAAAGCTCTAGCTGAAAATAATGAAAGAGAACTTTTAAAATTAATGAGTCTGCCCCAGAAGGTACCTGTCTCACTTAGAGGCTAGCACCATCTGCTTTTATTATTCATCTCTTTGACAGTAGCAGAATCTCTTTCTTTCCCCCAGCATTCCACCCCCAGCAACTCTTAGCCCTTCCACCTATTCTGATAAAGAGAACAATTTCCACAGCTGTCATTCTGCCTTTCTCATAGGGGAATTTAAAATAATGTGCATGTTCAATGAGGGTACTGAATCAGAATACATGAGGTCCAACATTTCTACTGAGATTATAAGACAGGGTCTAATTGGGCTACATTAACATAAATTTCAAGATTAGGAGGAAACCAGACACTAAGACTCTAGGGCTAGCCAGGTGGCGGCACTTGCCTTTAATCCCAGCACTCAGGAGGAAGAGGCAGGGGTATCTCTGTGAGTTCTAGGCTAGCCTGGTGTAGAGAGCTAGTTCCAAGACAGCCAAAGCTATACAGAGAAACATCGTCTTGAAACAAAACAAAACAATGGTCCAGGGCAAGAGACTGGTCCAGTGGTTGCAAGTACTTGCTGCTCTTCCAGGGAATCCACATTCAGTACCTAGCATCTGCATCAAGTGCTCCACAATTGCTTGTAATTCCAGTTCTGACTCCTAAGGGAAAGAAACTGCACATACATGGTGTACATACATTCAGGTACACACACATACTCATAAATTATAAACATTCTTACAGTCCTAGAGGTATCTGCTTTCACACGTAGCGAGTTTAGAAAAAAAAAACAACAACTGGAAGTTAAGAGAGAAATCACAAAAATGAATTTTGTTTGAAATCTTTCTAGGTAGTTCAGGGAGACTTTATCAGGACACTGTGAAATGGGGAAATAGGGGTAAAATCTAGTGACAGAAAAGGTACATGGGGATGACATTTTTAGTATGAATACTTGCACAAAAGAACAGGGAATGTCTCAGTGGTAAAATGCTCATTTAACATTTTCCATGGACTGGGTTTTATGAGCAGCAGAAACGGTCACAGACTGCTATAGAAGCACAATTAAAGAGCAAAACTCAAGGAAAGTATTCACAAGTTTGTGACACCAGGGGTTCATTTCTATACTAGCAGCTATTATCTAATACCACGATATTTTAAAATCAATAAATGATAATGAGGACATAAAATACAAGCATTTTCATATAAAAGTACAATTTTCCTTCAGTATATACCAAACGTATCTGTTCTTAATACAATAAGTCTATTTCAAGAAACATATTATAAACAACTCATTATGTGAAAACCTACATACACAAAATATTCTTCATTTTTTAAAGAGGATACCTTTGAAAAATGTATAAATATGTTTTCCTGATTCACATATCTTTTATGGATTTCCTTACAAATGACACTGTTCTTTTTCTATTAGAAAGCAGAAATGGGAAGTTCTATATATAGCATATATGAACTATGATATTTAAAGAGTGTATTTGAGGCTGAGGATCATTTACCTCAGTTGGGAGGATGCTTGCCTGGCTTACACAAAGCCCTAGGCTTGATTCCAAGTCACACATAAACTGAATATGTAGAGTTGTAGTTGTTATCCCAGCCCTTCAGAGGTGGAAAGAGGATGATCAGATCATTCTCAGCTAGAGCTAGCTTGGGATATATAAGACTCTGTCTTGTTTTGTTCTTTAAATAAGGCATATTTTATCATAGTCTGAATTTAAAATAATGTCTACTTCACATTTTACCAAATATGAGAAATAATAATATGACATGTAAGATTGGCAAGAACCAAGCCTGCTAAGCTAACATGTAAGCCATCACTACGCAAAGCAGGTACTATTACTATCTAATAATGAATTATGTTTGTGGGAAACAGACCATACAGATGTGGAACTGATCATCATGAGTCTCTGGGCCCTGCAAAGAAATCAGAAGTGTCCACCCATGTCCCTTGATCTCTTATACTCTGCATTGTACATGGCTTTGCAAAATGCTTTCTTGTTGCTAAATACATAGGTGAAGAATTTTACATTTAAATATTTAAAGATTTATTTGTATGTGTGTGAATGTTTTGCCAGAATGTATGTTTATGTACTATGTGTGTGCCTATTGCCCATGGAGGTCAGAAAAAGAGGGCAAGGGAATTGGATCTCCTGAAAAAATAGTTATGGATTGTTGTAGGCCACCACGTGGGTGCTGAGACTCTTACCTGGGTACTCTACAAAAGCAACAAATGTTCTTAAACACTGAGCCATCTCTCCAGCCACAAAAGACTTCAGTATAATAACATATTCATGGCTTAGAACAAAGTGGTAAGTGGTAAGAAAAGCCACATCAAGTAACTGTTCAAACACTATAGAGCACCATGAAATGTTATGTTTATAAACATTTTTTAAATGTCAGTATGATGGCTCAGCAGTTAAGAGAAAAGTAATATTCTTGCAAAGGGCCCTAGTTCAGTTCCCAGCCCCCATGTTTGATGGCTCACAACAGCCTGTTACTCCAGCCCCAGGCGATCAGATGCCTCTTACCTCTGTGGGTATCTGCACTTATGTATACATACAAATAAATACACTTAGGTGCTAGTGACTGCACACACAATTGAAAATAAATCTTTAGGGGCTGGAGAGATGGCTCAGAGGTTAAGAGCACTGGCTGTTCTTCCAGAGGTCATGAGTTCCATCCCCAGCAACCACATGTTGACCCACAACGTATAGAGATCTGGAGCCTTCTTCTGGCATACATGTCTACACAATGACAGATATTGTATACATAATAAATAAACAAATCTTAAATAAATAAATAAATCCTTAAAACAGAGTCTTTTAAAAATTAGTCTGGAAGCTGGGCGCTGTGGCACAACCCTGTAATTCCAACACTCTGGGAGGCTGAGGCAGGCAGAACTTTGTGAGTTCAGGACAACAATGCCTACACAGACCAACCCTGTTTTAAACAAACAAAAAATCACTCTGGACTGGCTTATCAATGGAATTAAATAGAAGACCCAGAAATAAACCAACATATGTATGGACACTTGATTTTGATGAAGGATCCAAAACCATGCAATGGAAAAAAGACAGCATCTTCAACAAATGGTACTGGTCTAACTGGATGTGTACATGTAGAAAAATGCAAAAAGATCCATATTTATCACTCTGCACAAAACTCAAATCCAGGTAGATCAAAGACCTCAAGGTAATACCAGAGAAACTAAATCTATTAGAAGAGAAAGTGGGGAAGAGCCTCGAACTCATTGGCACAGGAGATAACTTCCTGAACAGAACACTAACAGCACAGGCTCTAAGATCAACAATCAATAAATGGGACCTCATGAAACAGAAAAGCTTCTGTAAAGCAAAAGACACTGCCAACAGAGCAAATAGACTGAGAAAAGATCTTCACCAATCCCACATCTGACAAAGGGTTAATATCTGAAATATACAATGAAACTCAAGAAATTACAATATACAAAATAACCCAATTAAAAATGGGGCACAGAACTAAACAAAGAATTCTCAACAGAGGAATCTGTAATGGCAGGAAGCACTTAAAGAAATGTTCAATGTCATTAGTCATCAGGGAAATGCAAATCAAAATGACCAAGATTCCAACTTACACAGGTCAGAATGGCTAAGCTCATAAACTCAGTGATAGCACATGTTGGCAAGGATGTGGAAAAAGGGGAACCATCCTCCATTGCTGGTGGGAGTGCAAACTTATACAACCACTTTTGAAATCAATCTGGCACTATCTCAGAAAATTGGGAATGGCGCCACCTCAAGACACAGCTATACCACTCCTGGGCATATACCCAAAAGATGCCCCATCATACAACTAGGACACTTGTTCAACCTATGTTCATAGCAGCTTTATTCATAATAACCAGAATGTGGAAACAACCTAGATATCCCTCAACCAAAGAATGGATATAAAGAAACTGGCACATTTATACAATGGACTATTACTCAGCTACTAAAAACAAAGAAATCAGGCACAAACTACTTCCCAGGCTATTTCAGTTAACTTGCCCTCGGCTCAAACATAAGCTATTATAACTAACAGGACTCACCCACCATTTTTCCTAGCTTCTCTGCTCCCATAGCCCTGGTACTTGCCTGTCTGCTCCTCTCCCTGCTTTTCTCTCTGCTCTTCCCTCTCTTTTGGAGAGGTAGCCAGGTAGATTCCCCCACATGCCTTTGGTTATTCTTATCTACTAAAAAAAAGTTCCACAACTTTCACTTAAGCATGGAGTGCCTTGTTTAAGGCACCTTGGTGCCTTTTATACTGAGCCCCTAGCTTACAACATGTAAATGAGGTGTACTGTCATGATCCCAAGTGTGTGTGCATGCGTTTAAGAAAACTCCTGGAAAGAAGCTGTGTCTGCAGAGACTGACTGACTAAATTAGAACTGCTGAGAACTGTGGAGAGATAGGGACATTGAAGGTCCAGAGGCTCATTACTTTATCGTGAGCTAGTTCTAGCCCTACAGAGGAATAGCCATTCCTTGCCCAACTCTATGTGGGAACATCTTGTGACTAACAGTCACATTTTAGAATCTGTTAAATTAGCAGACCACTACCTTCCATGAACCCAAGAGCTCAGATAGCGTCTTGGGCCTATAGGGAAGCTCCCCTCATCTCAACATACCTTTGATGTACCCTCCAATGTATTTTAAATTTGTCTTTGACTCATGACTTTATTTTCTAAAACTATAAAACTTCATGAAATTGCTTCCACATTGGAACATGACACCTGGGTAACCTAAATCTGTGTTGCCAAGACCATGGTCTGTCAAAACGGCTCCAGATAAACTATCTCTTATTTACTTTAAGATGAAAGCTGTTGTTTTTGTGTTGACATGTGTTTTTGTGAAAAGACAGTAAGAGCATCAAGACAGATATGTATCGCTATGTTTAAAATGTAGCTTTTATGGAGAAGAAAACCTGCAAGGCTATTGCTGTAAACCATAAACAATGATAGCCTTAGGATGATGAGAATGTAGTAAAAATTATTTTCATTACACGTTACAGAAAGCTCTAGACTGAGATGAAATTTAGTCTTTATTGCAAGAATATACTCACAGAGGTCCACATGACCCAGGACAAGTAAGGGAAATAATGACTAGGCCTTTCAGAGGAGAATAAATAAGAAGAAGCTGGATGTTTAGAATGTCCCACAGGAGAAATAGTGACTTTAAAAGTAAAGCATTCTGTGTCCATAGACTGAATTGTTGTGAGGGAACCTCCAGACTGCAGCAAATAGATCCCCTAATTCCAGCAGGCAAAAATACCAACTTTTTTTTAAGCTGGAAGGGTGGGTGAAGCTATGGCCTAGGTGGGGTCCTAGAGCAATATTGCCAACTAATGGTCACAGAAACTGACACAAGCTTCAGAAAAATGGCTTACTTTAAACTGGTTTCTGACTTGGATCACTGGAAATCATATCAGGGAATATGGCAAGATGACCAAAACCTTTACAAAATGCATTCCTAACTTTCCAGGTAGACCCAGAAAATGACCCTCATAGTAAAAGCCTTCCCTGCTGTGGCCCTAAGAATCGAAGAAACAGGAAATTCTAGATTCACCTCACCAGAACTCAGCTATCACTATCCAAGAATCAGCAGGCTTTGAGCCTGTGCAGAGATAGTCAGTGAGGTCGCTTCAACTCTTTCTCCTGGAGCCCACCGAGTTATACTTTCTCAATGTTGTAGTTGCCTATGCTGATGGTTGGGACTGCTGATCTCCAGGAACAGGTGTTCCACCCACCATTGTATATGGGTCCTTTGGACACTTGTCCCACTCAAGCCAGCCTTGGGACCCATTCCTCAAGAGCACTCACTGTCTTTCAGTCCTCACCCTAACTACCCACCACAGAGCCAAGGCCACAGAGCAGGAGGTCACTGGACACTCCTCCTCAAGAACCTTCCAGCTTCTCCTTAGTATATCTGCCCTTCATCATGCCATAGGCAGCAGGAAAGACTCTGCCTTTCTGTCACAGTTAGTAATGGACAGGTAGGTGCCCTGAATGTATCTGAGCTTCTAGATAAAGATAAGAAAGCTTTAAACTTTCTGAGTTATTTACAATCTATTCTCACATAACTGAAAAAAAAAAAATATATATATATATACTCTGTACCAAAACAACCTTTCACTTTAAACACATGGTTTTCTAAAAGTCGGGTCTTGCACCCAATTCATTTTCTTTTTTTTTTTTCTTTTCTTTTTTTTTCCCCGAAGACATGGTTTCTCTGTATAGCCTTGGCTGACCTGGACTCACTTTGTAGACCAGGCTGGCCTCGAACTCAGGAAGATCAGCCTGCCCCTTCCTCCTCTGGACCCTCTGTTTTTTCAAAAAGGAGGGAAAGCGAAGTGAGCATCCTAAAGGGGGGGCTGGTATGACATACTAGAGATGCAATTTGTCTCAAAGGATGGTGACACAAACAGCCCTGTGTCTCAAAGACTGCAGAAGGGCCCTTTCAATTCACTTTCCTCCTGCCTAGCATGACCTCTGTATCGGAATCAGTAAAAACTATGGAGACTTGAGTTCTCTTATTTCAACTTAGTGATATTCTCATGACAAACCTTTACCAAATAGCACATCATATTTTCCCTTATGTTTAACAGCCACTGGCCTACTAAGTTGTGCTGTTTTGTTACAGAGCCCTTTGTTTTGAAAGCAGGAAGGCTGCTAGCTGCGGTGAAGATAGACCAGCAGGAGGAAGGTAATAGTGACTGGGAGTAGGGCCACAGATCAATACAATGTAGTGTAACAAGGAAAACACCAGGCCACATAGCTGAACTTCCGTTCTGCTGGTGGTCCTCAAGGACTTGTGCTCTGTCCCTGTCTGAAATCTTATTTTGGAGGGATTGTTCATGCTTGTCCAAGCCAAGGTACCACAATTACTGCGAAAAAAATAATTGATTTTCACTTAATAGTTAATTCAGCAGAAGCATTCAAAGAATGATGATAAGACTAACTACCTCCACAGAAGGTAGCCACAGAAGGTACCTCCACTGAAATTTCTCTGTTCATTAGAGACCTTTCTAATGATGCAACCCTTTAATACAACTAATTTCACTAAGTTGTGGTGACTCCCCATCCATAAAATTATTTTCATTGCTACGTCTTTGCTGCTGTTATGAATCATAATATAAATATCGCATTTTCCAATGGTTGTAGGCAACCTCTATGACTAGGTCATTTGACTCTCAAAGGGGTCGAGACCCACAGTTGAGAAACCACTTCTCTAGAGCAAAGAAAATATCACATGAGTGAGGTCAGTCCCAGAGAAACTGGACTTTCCTCAAGAATCTTATCCTCAAAGAAAAGGCTGAAGAGCCTGGTACAAGCCAGAAGAGGAGCCTGTCTCCCAGGGATGGATTGCACACGGTTCTGACAACAGACTACCCTGTAAGAGAGACAGGATCTACACTGATGATGTGCCAAACACGAGTGAGACCACATCTTTTTCGTTTTTGTTTGTTTGGATTTTTGAGGCAGGGTTTCTCTGTGTGGTCTTTGGCTGTCCTAGACTCAACTCTGTAGATCAGGCTGGCCTCAAACTCAGAGATCTGCCTGCCTGTGGCTCCCCGAATACTGGGAATACAGGTGTGTGGCACCATGCCCGGTTGTGAGACCACATCTTAACCAGAGCTGTAGTTAGATGTACCCTCTTTATAAACTTAAATCTCATTCCAGAATCCTGAAGATGGACTTGGGCAGAAGGGCATCACTGGAGCTCTGCTTCTGTTCCCAGTGTGCCCATATATAATAAATCTCTCTCTCTCTCTCTCTCTCTCTCTCTCTATATATATATATATATATATATATATATATATATATATATATATCCTTGGTGACAAAGCATAGCTTATTATGGCTGTCAGGGTTTAGGCTCTGACCCTAACAACTCCAGTAACACTAGGTTCCAAATACTAAGAAGTAAGTTAGAAGTTTCTGGTTGCCAGAGTGATCCTTGAGACCCTTTACTTTACTATTACTTACTTTCTTATGCTTTGGCTAAATAAGCATAAGTTATGCTTATTATGTTTGAGATGAACTCAGGCCTTTGCACATGCTACACTACTGTCTCCTATTGAATCATGCTCCTGGCCCCAGTGTACTCATTTTAAGATACTTAAATCTTATATGTCTTTGTAAAGAAATGTGTCTCTACTTAAAAATGTCATGAGTATTGGCATACAAAGAAATCCAAGAAAAAAAAAAAACAAAATGAGAACTTAAGTGGATTTAACAAGTTGAATAGTATAAAACAAATTAAGAACACTCAACTACTTTTATATATCTGCAATAATTAGAAAATTAAAATTTTAAACTCAGTTTATAGTACGTGATGGACAGTTTTAACTGACAACTTGCCAGAAGCAATCACCTGGAAAGAAACTCTCAATGAGGAATTATCTAATCAGGATAGTCTATGAACATGTCTTTAGGAAATTGTTTTGACAGTTAATTGACATGGGAAGACCCAGCCCACTGTGAGTGGCACCATTCCCTAGCCAGGGGCCCTGGGTTGTATACAGCCAAGGCAAGCAAGGATCCAGATTTATTCTCTCTTCGTTTTTGACTATGGATGCGATCATTTAACTTCCTGCCTGGACTTCCCTACAATAACAAATTTTAACCTCAAATTTTAAGCCAAATAAATCCTTTCTTCCTTAAGTTGCTTTTAATCAGGATTCCCTTTTGAAGAAGCAATGAAACCAAGTTGTCAACGGAGAGAGGAAACAGGTGGGGCCCTGCAGCTCTGGGGGAACAATGCTGACTAGTGAAGTCAGAACTCTCATCTGCTGATCTTCTCAGCTCTCCCTTTAAACAGCAAAACCACCCCTCAGGCCTCTCTACAGGTCCTACAGGCCTCTCTACCAGAAACTCTTGACCCTTTCATCAATTCTAAGGAAGAGGCCTGTTTCCACAGCGGCCATCTCTGCTCTCATGGGGCTGAAAGCAATGTGCATGCTTGGGCAACTTACTGAACCAGAATCAGATAGGCCTAACACTTCTGAGAAGACAAAGACAAAAGTAAGGAGATTATTTAAGAACATCAAATTTGGACTTCCTCTCAAACATCACCAAGTACTTAAAGGTGGACATTCCTATGCAGTTACTGGGGGTTCTCTCACTCTCTTTTTTAGATTTTCAAAGCATTTTAATAGGGAGTTCAGGCAGGCCAAGTAGAAACTCAAAAGAAGAATAATGCTTAAAAATAAGTGACAGGAGAGGTAAGTCAGAGGATCCTTTCAGCTTTCTACATAAGATTAAATCCCTGAAAACAGGGGATGACTGCTGAGGGTATAGTTCAGTGGTTAGGCACTCATCTTACATAGTATAAACACCAGATTTTATCCCAGCATTGGGGAAAAGATCAGTAAATTTTGTTATAGAAAAAGAAAATATACATCTGAAAATGACAAATATAACTGTAAAGTTAAAAAAGTCAAAGATCTGCAATGCAGTGCTTCAGCAGCACAAACTTTATTTTAAAATTTTTGTTATTATAGTTTATTATAATTTATTCAATTTGCATCCTGGCTGTGGCCCACTGCCTCATCTCCTCCCAATCCCACCTCCTCCCCCTATGCCCCTCCCTTAATCCATTGATAGAGAAGGTCCTCCTCCCATTCCCTCTGACCCTAGCATATCAGGTTTCATCAGGACTGGTTTCATTGTCTTCCTCTATGGCATGGCAAAGGTGCACCCCCTGCCCCCCAGGGAGGTGATCAAAGAGACAGCCACTGAGTTCATGCCAGAGAAAGTCCCTGCTCCCCTTACAAGGGACCCCACTGAGACTGAGACTGAGTCTATGGGCTATGTATGATGAGTTTTGTGCGTAAGGATAACACTCAAATTTGTGAAATATTTTACCTCCTGTGGAAAAATTAATAAATTGACAATTCACTTTCAAAAATGAAGAGAATGAGAAGCAAGGAGGAGGAATTTGCAATGCAGTGACAGATGGTAGTTAATTTCTGTACCTGCAACTAATAAAATTAATAATATAACTACTTTTAAAAATTGCTGGAAGTCCTGGGTAGTGAGTCCCAGGACAGCCAAAGCTGTTACACAGAGAAACCTTGTCTCAGAAAACATAAAAAAAAAATTTCTGGGAGCAAAAACTTCAACCTAAAACGTACCCTGCCTACAAGATGTGCAGGGATAAAGATTAAGCAGAGACTGAGGGAATGTCCAACCAACGCCTGGCTCAACCCAAGACCCACCCCATAAGAGAGACCCAGCCCCTGACACTATTAATGATACTCTGCTATGCTTGCAGATGGGAGAATAGCATAGCTGTCCCCTGAGAATAGCATAGCAATGGATCAAAAAAGATGCAGAGATTCATAGCCAAACATTGGGTGGGATGCATGGGGTCTTATGGAAGAGTGAGAGGAAGGATAAAAGGACCTGGAGGGGACAGGAACTCCACAAGAAGACCAACAAATTCAACTTATGGAGACTGAAGCTAAGGACAATATATGGACTGGACCTAGGCCCCCAACACATATGTATCCAAAGGGTAGTTGGGTCTTCATGTGGGCTCCCTAATAAGGGGAGAGGGAGAGGAGGTGGCTGCCTCTGACAAGAACTCTGTTGCATGCTTTTCAATCGCTTCCCCATAGTGGGGCTGCCTTGCCAGGCAATCAAGGAAGAGGATGTGCTCAGTCCTGATGTGAGTTGATGTGCTGGGGTGGGTTGGGGAGGGATCTCCTTTTCTGAGGGGTAAGGGAAGGGGGATACAGGGGAGAGGGAGGAAGGGTGGGACTGGAAGGAAAGGAGGTAGGTGACTGTTATTGGAATGTAAAGTGAATAAGTTAATTAATTTAAAGAAGTAAAGGCTAGCAAGATGGCAAAAAAGAAAGAAAAGAATTTGCTGGGACCCAGGCAGTGGTGGCACACACCTTTAATCTCGCACAGCGTAGGCAGCCACAGGTACATCTCTGAGTTTGAGGACAGCCTGGTCTATAGAGCAAGTTCAAGTGCAGCCAGGGCTACACAGAAAAACCCTGTCTAAAAAACACCAAAAAAAAAAAAAATTAGGGCTGGGACTCAGTGGTAGAGCATTTCCTTAGCATGTATAATGTCTTAGGCACAATCCCCAGTACCACAATAATATCAATACTAATGATAATATATAATATTTACATTTAATAATTAATGTTATTAAGTTAAAATTTATCAGTTACATATAAGCATAAAGATTATTAAATATTTTAAAGTTAAAACAATTTAACAAATTAATATTTAATGTAATTACATATGATAATAGCTATTATTTATATTAAATATTAGCTTATAATACTTATAATTTATTATTATAAATCATACGCCAGGTGTGGTGGCTCAGACCTTTGATCCCAGCAATCAGGAGGCAGATATTTATGAGTTTGAGGCCAGCGTGGTCTATAAAGCAAGTCCAGGACAGCCAGGGCTCTATTACACAAAAGAAATCCTGTCTTGAAAAACCAAAAAAGAAAAAGGGTGGGTGGGGGGGCAGACAGTGGCCCACATCTATAATCCCAGCACTCTGGAGGCAGAGGCAGACAGTCTCTGTAATTTCAAGGCCTACAGAATTTATCTAGGACAACCAAGGTTACACACAGAAACCCTGTCTCAAAAAAGAAAATCATAGTAAAGGCCTAGTAAACAAGAATGCACATAGAATGTGTACTGAAACTTTCTTCCAAGAGTAAATAAACTGCATGGCCTTTGGATCTAATAAATCTACTTCTGGAAATGCATTGTGGATAATTGGAGATGTTGGAACAGTATGTAGGTACAAAAGCATTCTTTTTATTTTATGAGAAATTATCTTTAGGAAATATACTGATATGCTCTCTTCCTTTATATTCCCCTTTATATTCCTGTAATCCCAGAACTTGATGTGGACACTGTTTGTGTGTGTGTGTGTGTGTGTGTGTGTGTTTTGTTTGTTTGCTTGTTTTTGTTTTTTGGAGACAGGGTTTGTATGTGTAGCACTGGCTGTCCTGGAATTCACTCTAGGATAGCCTCGAACTCACACAGTACTTGGATTACAGACATGTGACACTGCACCCAGCTGAGGATGTGGACACAGGAAGGTCAGGAACTTTGGTTGTTCTCAGCTAGACTAAATAACCACTTCAAGGCTACTCTGGGTGAATGAAGAATCTGCTCAAAAAAAAAAAAGTAAAAATTAAAAAGGTATCCGCACAAACTAAAAATCTATTGGCCTATGTAGGCTGTCACCCTCTCAAGAAGGTTCTGATACCATTCAGGTAATGAAAACTGTGGTAGACATATATAGAGACAGTAACCAAGACTATCCAGATGAGTAAAGAGAGTACCAAAATTTGCCAACATCCCCATCACTGTCTAATCACACACTCACTTTGTAAAAATGCTGTGCTGCATTGAATACAAGGATGAGGGGCATGCTAGGCCTCGGCCTACCATGGAACAATATGTCCGGATCTCCTGATTTTTGTCTTTTCATTTTAAAAGAGAAGCGTGTCACTAAACAGTCCTAGCTAACCTTCAACTCACTGTGTAGCACAGGCAGCCCCTCAACTGCAACCTTTCTTACCTTAGTCTTCCCGGGAGGTAGATTGCAGGCCTGCACTGCCAGGCCTGCACCACCAGCCCTGCTCTAGCTCAGTCATGTTGTCGGTATAGAGAATGGCACACTCAAGAAATCAGGTGCTTTTTCAAGAAATCAGGCCCTTTGTTTAACAGCTACAAATGTTGAGAACACATAGCTGTTCCAAAGCTGAGCTGAAAATATACTGGCAAGTAAGCAGAAATAAAGCAAGGATGGTACAATCTTGGGCACAATATTTTATGATACATGACACTGATATAAGACAAAAAAATCGGTTATCAAATTGTTGTCACATTTGGAAAATTGTTCAAGTCTTTTTGTCATTTTGTGATTCATTTCTATCAGTTTTAAATTGTGTGTGTGTTTGTGTATGTGTGCATGTGTGTGCAGGTGCTCACAGAGGCCAGAGGCATCTCATCTTCTGGAGCCAAGGTGGGTGGTGAGAAGGGTTGTCTGCAATAGCTCTTAACTGCTGACCCATCTGTCCAAACCCTCATGTCTTTTTCAGGTCATTAAATAATACATAGACATGTCAGGAGGGTTCAATGTGATTCCATTTTTTTTCATTTGTTAAAGCAATAATTCAAATACTCATCTCTATGTGTTCAAAATATAGCCATATGGATGGCAAAAAAAAAAAAATCCCTGAATCAAGTTTCATAAACTATAAATAGTAAGCACTGGGTGATAGCTATATGGATAACAATTGTTTTCATTACCCACTGCAAATGGTTAAATGAAAGTACAGGATGTTTATAAAGATCCTAAACTCAATGTCAAATCAAAGGAAAGAATGACTTTCGGGAAGACAAAATATAAGTAAAGAGTGTCTAGGCTGCCCAACGGGGTTGGGGGGGGCGCCAATTTGAAGAACCAAGGGCTCCACTGGCAGGCAAAAAAAACAAGCAGAAGACAACCTGATGGAGGACGCATAATTTAGAAAAACTAGTTGTTGTTTTTTTTTTTTTTGTAAGCACAAAGGGCGGGGCGGAGTGGGCAGGACTACAATATAGCGTTAACATTGCCATCTAGCGGCCATAAAAGTGAGACTCACCCATACTGGTCAAAATTGTTTTCTGCTTCTTTTCAATCAACAGCTGTAGAAATGAAGGCTCTGGAAGGTTAGCGGTATGGAGAAGTCCGCCCAAGTCACTCGTACTTGTCTACGAGGGCACAGCGAACCTAACCGCGATGAAAGCCTGTATGCTTATCCTTACCCTAGGGAAACATCAGTCGAAGTCCCTCCCCTACCGAAAGGAAGCTGTCAGGCGTGGCCTAGGATTGGCTGATTTTACAGCATGCGCAGTGCTGCCAGTGAGGTAGCTACCATTCTCCCTAAGGAATGACAGGATGTACCTTCCCAAATTTTTACTATCGGCTCAGGGATGTAGCTGGTGACCGGCAGCGAGACAACCCTGGTCTCCCTAAATTCAAGCCTTTCAAGCCTGGACCTAAGTCTCAGGACGCGTTCCTCCCACTCAATTCAGCCTGAATCAATGTCTTTCTCGCAGCCCTTATTTATACCTCTAATCTTAAAACCCTTTTGGATGATTTTACCTGTACCCTAAAAGCACTGGGGGAAAAAATAACATCCTTTACCAAAATTAGGTATATTTTCAACATACATTTCTATTTCAGTCTTTGTTATTTTCCTGAAGTAGAGCTCCTCTGTTCTCTGGGCAGGCCGTTTCCATAATTGTAATAACTAGAAGCCAGACAGAGTTGCATCCAGGGAACAGAAATCACTGTCCAGACTCGCAACCCTCCCTTGCACTATATTTTTTCTCTCTCTAAAGCTTATTTTATTTAAAAACGAAGAGTACTGTGATTAAAATTCCCGAAAGGAAGCTATGCCTGGTTGTGTTTACATCTGCAGAAATTAATAGATCGATTGGAATTTCAGTATTATGGAGAGATTAGAACTGTTCAGGTTGAAAGGTTAATTGCTTTCTCTTGAACTAGTTTTAGCCTTCTGTGCCCAAATCTGTATCTGAACTAACACCTCATGATAATAAATAAAAATCTCTTAGAAGACATTAATGTAGAACTAACATTCCGTGATTATAAATAAAAGCCTCTTCGTAGCTATTTACTTAGTACTAATATCTTATGATAATAAATAAAAACCTTTTACAAGCTATTAACTTAGGAGAGTACTAGCTCCGCCCATCCCAGAGCTAAAACGTCATCAGATAGCAGTCCCATTGAATAGCTCAGCACATCTTGTTGTATATACCTCTCTCCTTTACCAACGTATTTAAACTTGCCTTGATTTCTGACTTTCTTTGTTCTGTAAAACTCTTTTTTAAAAACTCCGTGAAACTGCTGTCATGTTGGAACTTGGCATTGGGGCAACCTAATTCTGTGTTCCTGGACCAACGTCACTAAAAAGGGCTCCAGAAGAAAGTATCTCTTCTTCCATTTAAGATGAAAGCTGTGGCTTTCCTGTCAACTGTATGAAATCCACTAGTCTACATGGTCTCTAGATTTTCCTCTGCTTAGTGCCCCAGAGAGGAAAGTAAAATGACAGTAAAAGGAAGTCAGAAAATCAGATACTCCTCCCTTAGGAGTATCACAGACCTGAAAGTAACATATCTAAATGTCTACAACATTGTAAAATACTAAAACAACCTCTCCCTTAACAGATTATTTGTAAACCTGAAGGTGGTGGTCCATTTGGGAGGCAGAAGCAGGTGGATCTCTGTTAATTTGGACCATCCTGGTCTATAGAGTGAGACTACAGCCAGGGCTATACAGAGAAACACTGTCTTGAAAAAGATAAATAAATAACTTTAGAAAGAGATTATTTGTAAACAAAATCTCATATATTTAAAACTAATGTATTATTCTGTGTTGTATGTCTTTAATCCCAGCACTAGAGAGGCATAATCAGGTAGAACTCAGTGATTTTGAGGTCAGCTTGGTCTAGAGATCAAGTTTCAAGTTACCCTGAACTACATAGTGAGACCTTGTCTCAAGCATAAAATAAATAAATGATTAAAAGATAAAGCTAACTACTCAGCAATTAAAAAGGAGGAAATCATGAAATTCGCAGGCAAATGGTGGGACCTGGAAACGATCATCCTGAGTGAGGTATCCCAAAAGCAGAAAGAAACATATGGTATATACTCACTTATTTAGACCTATAGGATAGGAAGGTCAAGCTGAAATCTACACACCTAGAGAGGATATACAGGAAGGAGGACCCAGGTTGGTATGATCAATGCTTGTTTGGATGAACAAATGGGATGGTCATTGAGTGGAGGAGAAAACAAGCAACAGGACAGGAGCATGCCAAGGGGGGTCAATGTAGCGATGTATCAGAGCAGATATTAAGACTCGCGATCAAGCCTTTGGCAGAGGGCAAGAAATAATGATAGATCTGGGGGAGGTTGGTGAGACTTGGGGAGAACAAGAG
>CM053742.1:110864787-110888100 GCA_028658305.1 Pachyuromys duprasi | reverse complement strand
AGAGGATTATAGAATGGCAGAAAAACACTTAAAGAAATGCTCAACGTCCTTATTCATCAGGGAGATGCAAATCAAAACGACTCTGAGATTTCACCTTACACCCTCCAGAATGGCTAAGATCAAAAACTCTAGTGACAACGCATGTTGGAGAGGCTGTGGAGAAAGAGGAACCCTCCTCCATTGCTGGTGGGAATGCAAACTTGTACAACCACTCTGGAAATCAATTTGGCACTTTCTTAGACAATTAGGAATAGTGATTCCTCAAGACCCAGCTATACCACTCTTAGGCATATAGCCAAAAAATGCTCAAGTACACAACAAGGACATTTGCTCAACTATGTTCATGGCTGCTTTATTTGTAATAGCCAGATCCTGGAAACAACCCAGAAGTCCCTCAGTTGAGGAATGGATACAGAAATTGTGGTACTTTTATGCAATGGAATACTATTCAGCAATTAAAAAGGAGGAAATCATGAAATTCGCAGGCAAATGGTGGGACCTGGAAACGATCATCCTAAGTGAGGTATCCCAAAAGCAGAAAGAAACATATGGTATATACTCACTTATATAGACCTATAGGATAGGAAGGTCATGCTGAAATCTACACACCTAGGGAGGATATACAGGAAGGAGGACCCAGGTTGGTGTGATCAATGCTCGTTTGGATGAATAAATGGGATGGACATTATGTGTAGGAGAAAACAAGCAACAGGATAGGAGCATGCCAAGGAGGACCTTGGGGGGGTCAATGTAGCGATGTATCAGAGCAGATATAAGACTCGCGATCAAGCCTTTGGCAGAGGGCGAGAAGTGATGAAAGAAATGGGGGAGGTTGGTGAGACTTGGGGAGAACAAGAGCTCCACAAATTCCAAACTGAGCAGGGCACAGGGGTCTTTTATGAGACTGTTTCCACAACCGAGGACCATGTGTGGATGTGGCCTGGAACCCCTGCTCAGATGGGGCCCATGATAGCTCGGTGTAGGACTGAAGACCCTAGTGAGGGAAACAGGGACTGTTTCAGTCATGAACTTGATGGCTGACTCTTTGACCCTCCCCCATACAAGCCGGGGAGTGACAGACTGACTAGATCCCTTGGGGAGGACATTGCAGCCAGCCCTGAGGAGACAGGATGAGCTGGGGTTGGATGGAAGGGGAGGAGGTCCTCCCCTGTTGGTGGACTTGGAGGGGGTGGGGAGGAGATGAGGGAGGGTTGGGGAGGGTGGAAGGGAATGAGGGAGGGGGCTACGCCTGGGATGCAAAGTACCTAACCTGTGATTGATATAAAAAATATATAAATTTAAATAAAAAATAAAAACAGTTTAATTAAAAAAAAAAAACACCCAAACATATGGCCAAAGTAGTCCTCGCCTTACCACCTGCCAGTGGTTTACCAACAGGGATTTGTCTGCTCAGTCCTTTCCTGAAATCTCTGAGTTGACGTTTTGTTCTGACCTATACAAGCCGGGACACCAAAGAGTCAAAAGCAAAACAAAACAAAAACCATTTTTATTTTGCATTTTTGAGTCTTTTTTTTTTTTTTTGAGCACGGACTGTGTAGCCCATGCTGTCCAGGAACTCACGCTGTAGACAAGATTGGCCTTGAATTCAGACATCCTCTTGCCTCTGCCTCCTGGACTTCTGGTATTAAAGGCCTGTGACACCATGTGCTTTCTCTAACCCCTCCTCTTCTTGCTCCCCATCTCCCTCCACCTTTCCCCTCCTACTGGAGGATACTGATATCAGCTGAAGCAGCACTGAAGTTTCCATAGACAAGGATTAGAGTGACTGGTTAATCCCAGATTCTAAAATGCATGATAGGAGACACTGGGAATTTATGGTTGTTACAATGGTCCTTTGAGGGATATTTTTCTTTACTCATGTTTATTCATTTTACTTAATTTTAAAGGTACTGAAGATCAAACCCAGAGCCTCACATGTAATTGCAATTGTACTCCCACAAGTACACCATTTAAAACTGATATAATATGTGAAACTTTATAAATTCATTGTACACAGAATATAAAAGTAAATACATAGGCATTGAAGGTATTAAAAGATATTAAACCTAAAAACCAACTGACTGATGTTCTATTGAAACAAAAACAAATAATTCAAAAAGACATTTTAGGTTTGGGAGAAAGAAAGCCAAGATAGCTTACTACCCTTCAGAAGAGTATTATTCAGAGAGTTCAAAGCATCAGGCCATGCTCAGCCTTAATGTAGTGAAGAGAAAACCTTCATTTGCAAAGAACAAAGGGAATTTCTTCCTCCTGTTGGGTTGACAGGGAGGAGATTCTGTGCCTTGTGACATACATGCCACAAGTTATGAAGAGTTGAAAGGCACCTGATAAGAATTCGGGCTTTAATTCAAGGGCACTTTGAGCCTGGGCTCTGAGTGCTGGGGAAATGGGCACTGGGTATGACTCCACAGAGGCCACAGAATTTGCAGCTGTGTCAGAGATGAGGAGCTGTAAGGACACAGCCACTCTCTGTAGCCTGCTCTGAGAGAAGGGATGTGTGACCCTGTTTGGAGGAAAGGGCAGCTAGAGATTCTGTAACCTAACCTCTCCACATAAGGTAGCTTATCTAAAGTATGGGAATGGTTTGTTAACAGTTGTTATAGAGTACACAGCATTGTGTCCCTCACCTTTAATCCCAGCCAGCACTCAAGCAGCAGTGGCCAACCTCATCTACATAGCCATCTGCAGGATAGCCAGGACTACATATAGAGACTTTGTCTAAAAAGTTCTACAAAAAAAAGTTATAGATTTTTTTCTTTTAGAAACAATGTAAGAATAGTTACAGAAGATATATGTTTTAGCCACTGTTCTGTTGCACTGAAGGTGAAAAGACATCATGACCAAGACAACTCTTATAATGGAAAGCATTTAACTTGGGGCAGGCTTGCAGTTTCAGAGGCTTAGTCCATTATCATCATGGTGGGAAGCATGGCAGCATGCATAGCACTAAAGCAGTAGCTGGGAACAACATTCGGATCCAGAGGCCACAAGAGGGAAGGGGACAGGGCCTGGCATGGGCTTTTGACACCTCAAAGCCCACCCTCAGTGACATACTTCCTCCAACCAGGTCACACCTCTTAATCCTCCTAATCCTTTCAAAGAGTTCCACTCTCCAGTGACTAAGCATTCAAATATATAAGCCTATGGGAGTCATTCTTATTCAAACTACCACAATATATGTTCTAGACTATTGGCAAATTTGAATCTCCAAAACATATATAAAATACCTAGTGTCATACAATGTAGTTTCAGAATTCAATATTAAACAATCTACTATTTCAAATATGAAAAATGAAGGTGGTAGTCATATTACTTTTAGATAGATGCATATGAATATTGAGTTATGACTACTCCTTTTATTTATTCTTTTCTGTCTACAATATAAATTAATTGCCAGGTATGGTACAAGCCTATAATCCTAGCATTCACAAAGCTGAACCTGGAGATTATAAGTTCCTGATCAGTCTGGTCTATAAAATGAGACTGTCTCAAATGAACAAAAGCAAACCAAACCACCCTAAACAAAACCAATACAAAGCAAGTGATTACCTTTTTAGAGTATGTGATAAATAATACAGTGGAAACATGAAAAAGTTTTCTCAGCTTACCCTGGAAGTCTCCAGGACCTCTAGAAAGAATCAAAGGAGCCCTCTAGAGGAGACAATGATGTTAGGTTGTCAGAGGACAGAGAAAGCAAGTAAAAGTCAGTGAAGTAAGTATTTAAGCAAAACTGACTGACTTTTTCATGTAAGAACAGTAAAAGGACTGCAGCCAATGAAGCCACTACTGTTACTGGGAGACATGGGATGCCTTTTGCAGATTCTTGGCCCTACAGATAAAAGAATCCCAAAACAATTCAGCATGGTGGCATATGCCTGTTCTGAAAAACTTAAAAACAAACTCAGAAGGAAACTCTAGGATAATGCTATTGGAGGTTGATAAAGAAAACAACATACAGGCAAGCTGGAGATCTTCAAAATGGAGAGCAAAAAGAAACTTAAGCTTTCTAAGTTAGAAATTATGGAAGCGGGGAGATTTAGTGATGGCTTGATGTGGGCACTTCAGAGCAAGCAAGCTTAGGCTTTGGACCAGTGTTGTGAGAAAGGAGACAGAAAGGGGAAAGAGAAGGTTCAAATTCGGAAAGAAGACTGGCTTAGCAGTGAGGATATGCAAGCAACTGAATGAAGGAAGGGACCTCTGGGGTATATAATTTCATAGCTGTCTTAGTTTGCTTTTAAGTGCTGGGATAAAACACCACAACAAAAAGCAACTTGCAGAGGAAAGGGTTTATTTCAGCTTATATCTTTCCTTAATACATTATTAAGGAAAGCCAAGGAAAGAACTCAAGGCAAGAAGCTAGTGGAAAGAACTGAAGCAGAGACTATGGAGGAATGCTGCCTATTGCTTTGCTCCCATGGCTTGCTCAACCTGCTTTTTTTTTTTTTTTTTTTTTTGGTTTTGATTTTTTGAAACCGGGTTTCTCTGTGTAGCCCTGGCTGTTCTGGACTCGCTCTGTAGACCTCACAGAGATCTGCCTGACTCTGCCTCCTTAGTACTGGGATTAAAGGCACACGCCACCACTGTCTAACCTCAGCCTTCTTTTTATACAGCCTAGGACTACCTGTGCATATGTACCCTCCACTTTTGGCTGGGCCCTCCCACATCAGTCATTTATAAAGAAAATGCCACCAAAGGCTTGCTCACAGCTCAGTCTGGTACAGGTTTTCTTAATTAAGATTCCTTCTTTCCAGATAATTTAATGATGTTACATTAATAATAATAATAAAACTAATTAATCAGCAAAACAGATAATTAAGGAGACAGGGTTTTTCTGTGCAGCCTTGGCTGTCCTGGACTCACTTTGTAGACCAAGATCGTCTCAAACTCACAGAGATCTGCCTGCCTCTGCCTCCCTCAGTGCTGGGATTATACTCATGTGCCCAGCTCCCCTTCCATTTTCTTAACTTGCATTTAGATATATCATATTTCTTTCGCCTTCTGCTTTTAGTCTTATTTTCTTTGGGTTATGAAACAAGATTTTCTCATTAGCTCAGGAAATCTCTGTGCCCATTTAGACAAAGAAAACACCTGCTGTTTACATCATAAGCCATTTGGCCAAGCCATTTGTATACGTGGTTACTGACCATCAACCTTTCATATGTCTGTAAAGAGATTGACCAGGAAGGCTCGTACTATCTACAGTCTGATGTTATCAGCCATGGATTGTGCTGTATAACAGATGATGCTGACAGTGATATTCACTTGCCCCAAATAGTATCTGGAAAGCAGCTGAGAGCAGCATGGTCCTTTTCTTTCCCTTACTTCCAGTCTAGCATTCCCCACTACTTCGACTACATCTCATCTCTTCCTTCAATAACAACACCATCCCTTACTTGTTTCTGTCACGCCACCCCCAGCAACTCTTGGCCCCATCATGTATTCTGAAGAAGAGGTCTATTACCACAGCTGCCATCTAACCCATCACATATCCAAAGATTGAAATAATGTTGTCTGAACCCAGACACAGAAAGAGACACACAGTATGTATTCACTTATAAGTGGATATTAACCATAAAGTACAGGATAACCATGCTACAATCCACAGACTCAAAGAAGCCAAGTGAGAAGGAGGGGTCAAGGGAGGATACTTGAATCTCATTCAGAAGGGGAAATAAAATAGACATCTGAAGTAGATTGACGGAGGGAACAGAGTAGGAGATAGGGAGGGGATAGGGAGGGCTTGGTAATGATGGTAGGGATCAGGTATGAGGATAGGGAGGAGAACGAGAAGGAAAATCAGAGGGAGTTGGGCATCTCTGGGACAGGGGAGACTCATGGAAGTTTATGAGGTAACCTTAGCTAAGACTCCGAGCAGTGGGTGGTTAAGGAGCCTGAAGTAGCCACCTCCTGTAGCCAAGTGAGACTCCCAGTGGAGGGAGGGGGACACCAACCCACCCATAAACTTTTGACCCAAAATTTGTCTTGCCTACAAGAATGTAGAGATAAAGATGAAGCAGAGACTGAGAGAATGGCAAACCAATGACTGGCCCATTTCAAGATCCCTCCTATGGGAGAGAGCCAACCCCTGACACTATTAATGATATTCTGGTATGCTTGCAGACAGGAGCCTATCAAAACTGTCTTCTGAGAGGCTTCATCCAGCAGCTGATGGAAACAGATGCAGACACCCATAGCCAAACAATAAGCCAAGCTTGGGGAGTTCTGTGGAAGAGTTGTGGGGGGAAGGGGGCATAGAGGGAACCCTAGGGGTCAAGGACATCACAAAAAGATATACAGAGCCAACTAACCGGGGCCCATGGGGGCTCACAGAGAGAACCACCAACCAAAGAGGATGCATGAGCTTGACCTAGACCCCTACACCTATATAGCAAATGTGCTGCTTCATCACCATGTGGGTCCCTAACAATGGGAGTAGGGGCTGTCTCTGACTTTGTTCCCTGCCTCTGGCTCCCTTTTCCCTAACTGGGATGCCTTGTCAGGCCCCAGTACGACAGGATGCACTTAGTCCTGCTGAGAATTAAGATGCCAGGGAGGGTTTTTATCCTTTGGGGCATCCTTTTCTTTGAGAAGGAGAGGGGAGAATGTGGGGAGTAGGAGGAGAGGAGGGAGGGGGCTGGGATCAGGCTGTAAAGTGATTAAATAAATACATAAACAAAAATAAATGAAAAATGAAAAATAAAGAAATTATGTTGTCTGGGTAGCTGAATAAATCAAAATTTGTAAAGTCCTGCCATTAAGACCTAATCACAGTCATGACTATGGATTCTGAGGAGGGGGCAGGGATAGCAGGGTGTGAAAGAGACCTCAGGCAGCAGTGAGAACAGGGAGAAATAGGCTTCCCTGGAGGCCGCTTAGTGAGATCAATTAATTGGGGGGGGGGGGGAAATAAAGGCTATTTAACCTTGGTGTGCGAGGTCCAGTAGGGGCTTTCAGGGTGAGTGTACATCAATGGCCAGGTCTAGGATGCTAGGGATGCCTCATTTGCATGAGGAGGAATTCCAGGACATAACATGACTATCTGTGGGTCCAGGAACTATCCTAGGGTGGGGGTGGAGGATGGGTCCTACTTCTGAGGTTCTCAGGACAAGATTGCCTGGGTTTGGACACTGCTTGACCCATCTTGCTCTGGGTGGGCTCCCTGTACGCTCCCCTCCATCCAGCTTCCTGGCCCCACAGGATCCTTTTTTTTTTTTTTTTTTTTTTTTTTTTTTGGATGAGAAAGCTAAGACCAAAATGGAGTGAGATTAACAGAGGAATATTTAAGTGATCTAAGTTGCAAGTGCATAGACTCAAAGCATGTATTAGAGTCCTGGAAAGATTAGCCTTGGAAGTAATAGGAAGTCGTTGATGAGAGAAGTGCTCTTTAGATGCTTGTATCAGATCTCATTAAGAATCAAGAGTCTTCCTCCTGGAGTCTAAAACGGATTTCCACTTTCTGTGCCTTCTATCTGTCTGTTGTCTGCCTGTGGTGTGTGTCTGATGTCTGTCCCTGTTGTTTATCTCTCTGTAACAAAGGGACTGGTTCTGTATTTTTGAATAGCATAAAAAAAAACATGCTATGGGAAGAGAGAGGAGGAATACTTTATGGAAATCCTGAAAAGAGTTTTTCAAGAGAAGAGGTTACTTTACTCCAATTGTGGAGCATTCAAACACTCATACAGCATCACAAACTTATATCCACATATTGTTTGTAATATTTATGTGATACTTGTTTTCTTTAAGGTTGCTTTCAAGTTTTCAACTTATTGGCTGTGTTCATCAAATGGTTTTGACACACACACACACACACACACACAGAGAGAGAGAGAGAGAGAGAGAGAGAGAGAGAGAGAGAGAGAGAGAGAGAGAGAGAGAGAGAGAGGTTAAATGTAAAACAGGCCAGGCATATAGGCGAGCAGATGAATACCTTGTTTTAAATGGTCTCAAGACTTGGTTGTGAGGTCTGGCAAAAGTTCAGTTTCTGAAAGCTGTCCCTGTACTGTCTAATTACTGTGGATTTTCATTTGTGTGGTATCTTCAAGACATTTTAGAGCAGAGTTTAGTTGAGATACAGGAAACACCAGAGGAGACAAGGATAAAGGTGAATGACAGGTAGATCAGGAGGGAGTGTTTCAAATGTATGCCAAGTGTGAAGCCATAGAAACTAGCATGTGTGGCTAGTTTCATGTGTGGCTCATCCTGAGCTTCATCTCAAATGCTGAGAAAATGAAAAAGGCCATCGACTACTGAAAAATAAAACCATTTAAAAATCAGACAACCACAAACACAATTAAAACCAAAGGATGAGAAAAGTATTTGCCATTTGTGTTAGCAAATATTTAATTCTGATGCTTACAACTGCTGTCATTAATAATGTAGGTGTTCCATGACTTTATAAATAATGGCAAGGCTGTTAAAACAAGAAATCTCCTAGGATAACATTGCAACATTAATGTGTGCTGTTTTTCAGAACGTGGAGCCACAGAGAAAAGTATTTGGCATTTGAATTCAATATCTCTGCTTTGAGAGCTGGCTGTGATGGCACATGCCTTTAAACCCAGGCAGAGGCAGATCTCTGTGAGTTCAAGGCCAGCCTGGTCTACAAAGTGGGTCCAGTATAGCCAAGGCTATACAAGAGAAAACCCTGTCTTGAAAAACAAAACAAAACAAAATCTCTCCCTCTAGAAGTCTGAAACTGGAGGTTGTTTGTTTGTTAAATACACAGGTATTCTTTTTGTTTCAAAGGGGGGAGGGGTATCTTTGAGCAGTTTATCAGTTTCTTGACTGATCTCCCTAGAAGCAGCATGATGCCTTCTCTAGAAGAAAGACAGAAACTGAAAACTCAAGAGGGCATATCTTTTTAAAATTTGATGTTTGAGGACTTTGTCTGCATGTTCGTAGCGTATTCACCATGTGCATAGTGTGCCCTCGGAGTCCAGAAGAAGGCATTGGGATCCCTGGAACTGGAGTTGTAGATGGTTATGAGCCACCACGTGGGTGCTGGGAATTGAATCTGAATTCACTAGAGCAGCCAGTGCTCTTTTTTTTTCACTTTTATTTTATGTTAATCACAGGTTATGTACTTTGTATCCCAGCCATAGCCCCCTCCTGAATTTCCTCCCTATCCCCCCCTTCCCTCTCTCATCTCCTCCCTGCACCTTTCCAAGTCCACTGATAGGGGAAGTCCTCCTCCCCTTCCATCTGACCCTACCTTATCAGGTCTCTTCAGGAATGGCTGCAATGTCCTCATCTGTGGCCTAGCATGGCTACTCCTCCCTCAGGGGTTGGGGAGGTTGAAGAGCCAGCCATTGAGTTCATGTCCAAAATAGTCCCTGTTCCCCTTACTAGTATACCCACTTGGGTATTGAGCTACCATTTGCTACATACAAGCAGGAGTTCTAGATTATAACCTTACATGGTCCTTGGTTGGAGAGACAGTCTCATAAAAGACCCCTATGCCCTGATATATTTGGACCTTGTGGAGCTCCTGATCTCTCCAGGTCATACTAACTCCACCTTCTTTCATATGATTCCCTGCACTCTGACAAAGGGTTGGTTATGATTCTTAATCTTTGCTTTGATACCCTGCTAGGAAGAGTCTTTCCGAGGCCCTCTGTGGTAGGCTCTTGTCTTGCTACTTGTTTTCTCCTCTTAATCATTGAGTTATCTCTCCAGCTCCTTTGGCAGGGACTTTTAAAATAATATATTTTATCACATTCACTCTAAAACAAAACAGGCTTATAAATCTTTACATACAGACAGTAAGAGATCCTTCTATGCAAGTACAAGGAAGTGAGATAAAACTCACCAGCACCAGCACCCACAACAGACACATGGAACCCCAGCTCTAAGCAAGAGTGCAAAGGTTGCTAGGTTTTGCTGGCTGCCAACCTAGCTACTGGTCAAATGACTGTATCTCAAGGGAATAAGGTGGAGAGTTACTGAGCAGGATACCCAACATCTCCTCTAGCCTTCCATGCTCACTGAGTCATATACTACATGAGAACATATCACACACACATACATACATACACAGAGAGACAGAGACAGAGAGAGAGAGAGACAGAGACAGAGAGAGAGAGAGAGAGAGACAGAGAGACAGAGAGAGAGAGAGAGAGACTATCCATGCAGTATCTATATAAAGCAAATTACAGTAGGCCATTTACCCTGTGGGGACACAATCTAAGAGCTGTTGGGGTATTTATATAAGCTATTGTCCCCTGACACAGGTGATATCAACATCTCAATTCAGTCTTATAGATATGGTGCTACACATGGCCTGTTACACTCTAGAGTACATGTGTTTACAGAATGCTTTCCTGCTCCTGACACAAGAATGAAAGAAAGAGCATGCTAGGAGAAGAATCAAAACAGCAAGGAACAGGCATTTTTAAATTATTATTTTATGAACATGAGTGTTTGCCTGCGTGCATATATGTGCACTACATACATACTTGGTGCCTGCTGAGGCCAGAAGAGGGTGTCAAGTACCTGAGGTCTATAGTTATAGATGGTTGTGAGCCACCATGTGGAAGCTGGAAATCATAACAGGGGCATCAGCAAAAACAACCAGTGCTCTTAACCTCCTAACCAAATTTCCAGGCCCAGATATTTTAAAAATAATTCTAATATTATATGCATTGCTCACCCATAAGTATTAAATGAACCCAGAAGGTCTATCCTATGGCTATCGGAATCTGCTGTAGATGCTCTCATTTGGGTTTTTCAACCATGAAGGAGAACCCATGATCTGCTGGCATTGGGAGATGCAGACACCAGAACACTGCAGAAGCCAAGAAACGGGTTCTGTCTATCACATGTGCACAGCTAATGAGATGCCTCTCTTGGATCAACTGTCTCCCTATGACTTGCAGGTGGTGGGGGATCCTTAGGCAAGATTCCAAGATCGCTGATGTTAAGGATCACTGGTGTTCCTCACTGGTGTCCCCTGGAGACAAGGGCTGTGAGCTACGATTCTGTAAGAGCCAGACTTTCCTCCAATTGGAATTGCTGTCACTCAAGAATGAGGTCATTTATTTCTTTTCAAAAACGTGGGTGTAGTGACGGGGGTGAGGGTAGGGATGCCCAGACCCTGCTCAATGGAATTTTTAGAAAGATAGTGCTAGAGAATTCTAGAAACCTTGCCTCCGTGGGCCTTTTAATACCTGTACATATTTAGTTTTCTTTATTTTAATTAATTTTATTTACTGATTAGTTTCTTTTGGAGATTCTTATGGAGCCCATGCTGGCCTCGGCCTCCATATGTAGGAAAGCTAACCACTGAGCTAGATCTCTAGATGCACCTAGTCACATTTTTTAAGCAAAGCAGAAAATGCCATGAGATATGATGAAACAAGAGATAGTTACCACATATTCAGGAGAGAACCCTTACAACTGCAAAGGGTATGGCAATACACCTAACTCTCCTTACATGTTAATACCACAGAACTTACCCTGGCGTGAAACTTTGAAAACACACAGTATACGGCAACGTTTTAAAATATTTTGTGCCTTGCTTACTGAACAGTAAATACATACTGGTGAGAAACCATAGGTATGCAAAGAACATGCCACAGCATTTACAGTTTCCTAAGCCAGAAAATTCAGACCTAAAAATATACAGAATGTGGCAAATCCTTTCCATTCTTTACACCTTAATGAACTTCAGAGAGTCATATTACAGAGAAACGCTACAAATTAGAAAAAAACACAACAGAGCCTTTACAAATTTTGCATCCCTTCTCAACATTTAAAATATCATAACAGAAAGCCAGCCACAGTGGCGCACACCTGTAATCACAGCACCCAGGAGGCAGAAGCAGGCAGATCTCTGGGAGTTTGAGGCCAGCCTGGTCTACAGAGCAAGTCGAGGACAGCCAAGGCTACACAGAGAAACTCTGTCTTGAAAACCAAAACACACAAACATAATAATAATAATAATAATAGAGAGAAACCCTATAAATACAAAGAGCATGACAATTTATATGAGGAGAGGAGAGGAGAAGGCCTTTTATCAGAACTTATTCCCAAAGCAGATATGGTGGTTCAAGTTTATCACCCCTGGACTTAGTGGTGGCAAGAAGATCAGGGCCGAGCCCCATCTAGGTAATGAATTTGAAGCTAGCCTAGTTTGCATAAGACCACATTTGGGGGTGGGGAGAGCAACAACAACAAAGTCCAAAATCAAACAAACAGAAAAAAAAAACCTTACTCAGAACAAAACCCTTATTCCTTATGCAACCCCATAAAACTGAACCCCTACAAATGTAAATGTGACAAAGCCTTTGTGCTGCCTAGTTTCATATCAGCTTGACTCAAGCTAGAGTCATCTGAAAGGAGGGAACCTCAACTGAGAAAATGTCTCCATGTGACTGTGCTGTAGGCAAACCTGTAGGGCTTTTTTTTAATTTAGTGAATGATGGGGAATGGTCTAACCCATTGTGGTTGGGTCCTCCCCTGGGCTGGTGGTCCTGGGTTAGATAAGAAAGCAGGTAGAGCAAACCATGAAGAGCAAGCCAGCAGCACCCTCCATGGCCTCTGTGTCAACTCCTGCCTCCAGGATCCTGCCCTGACTTTCGTGGATGATGGACTATAAAATACAAATTTAAATAAGTCCATTCTTCCCCACATATTTTTGGTCATAGTGTTTCATCACAGCAATAGAACCCTAGCTAAACCAATCTTTAACCAAACTTGAGTCCCTCATCACCACAGAATTCACAACAGAGAGAAAAATTACAAATACAAAGAGCATGACAAGGTGTTCAACACGTTCAGCATACACTGTGCCACATCAGAGCACTCCAGAAGAAGTAAAGACTGCACCTCATTAAACTGCTCTTCACACCTTAGTGGGCATTAGAGACCTCATCTCAGTGAGAGTCCCCACAAACTTAGAGAATGGGGCAGGATCATTCATGGAAACTTGATCCTCATTCACCACCAGCATGTTCATACTGGATAGAAACTTTATACTCAAGGTCCTTCTGGAAGGACCTTGGCTTATGAAAAGAGTTTCATCTCAAAGTGAATAAGAGATGAGTGATATAGCCTGATCTTTAGGTTAGCTCAAATACCATCACAACTTTGTTAAACTTTTTTGTTTTTGTTCTTGTTTTTCGAGACAGGGTTTCTCTGTGTAGCCTTGGCTGCCCTGGACTAGCTTCGTAGGCCAGGCTGGCATTGAAATCAGAGAACCACCTGCCTCTGCCTCCCAAAGTGCTGTACTTTGTTATACTTTTATGACATTTTGAATATTAATAGAAGAAAGTCAGTCACAAATCAAGCTATTTTGCAAGGATATTGGTGGAAACATCAGGTAGCCAGGGTCCAGCAAAGCTGAGGAACCGTTGTGATAGGCCTCAGGTACTGATGACACTCTTTGACTTTTAGTTGGTCGAAGCTGGGAGTCTATTGATATTTACTCCATAGTCACAAGGATGTTGGGTCAAATTCAGGTGGCCAACAAATGGCTCTTGTGAGTTTAAAGAGAATATCAGTGAATTCGGCTCTATACCCATAACCTTCTAATTGTGGAGGATCACAGATAATCTCATCAATCAACCAGCCTTGGAAAATCTTCCACACAGGGAGGTTTTGTTTCTGGGAACTTTATAGACATTACAAGAACAAAAACAGTGTAGCTGTGAACATAGTATGAAGCCTTTATTCATGCCTCAGCTGTCAATGGACAAAAAGAATCAGTATAGTTAAAAAGATACCCTATAAATATATGGAAATATTAAAACCTTGAGCTCTTATCTATAATAATTTACCAGACATTATTACTTAAAGTAATAGAAAAAAATCATTACAGATTTCAGAATCATACAGATAAAGCATCTCTGAAAGAATACCAATTTGTTGTAAATTTAAATTTCCATCAGGTATAGTGGCATACAGTTCCAGTCTTAGCAACTAGGAGTTGGCACCTGGAGGATCCAGGGCTCAAGGCCATTCTCAGCTGATAGTGAGCTGGAGACCAGCATGAAGTACTTGAGATTTTATTTCAAAAGACAAATGTGTGTTCCCTCTCCATCTCCCCACCCCATCCCAAGGCAAAAGAAGATCAGTTCTCATATGTTTGTCTCAGTAGAACAAGAGCAGTACCTAAAATCTTAGTCTACTTTTTTTTTCTCTAGAGACCATACAGTAGATCACGAGACTATGTGTGAGCATTAATTGTTTAGACAATGATGGTGCTAGTGTTTAGCTGTCGTTGTTGTGTTGTTTTGGTGTGTGTGTGTGTGTGTGTGTGTGTGTGTGTGTGTTTAGTATATATGGAGGGCAGGTGTTTTTCTCCACCTTAATTTTTAAGACAGGGTTTCTGAGCCTGGAACTCACTGGCCATAAAAATCCAGGAGTCTTGTCTCTACCTGCCCAGCACTAGGTTAGAGATCCATGCTAGGAGGCCCAAAAGAAACTAAAAAATGGCTATCTGTGGTACCTAGTAGCATACCAAAGTTCCTGCTGACTTAAAGATACTCACTCTCAATATCATTCAGTACTCTGGTTTTTTAACTCTGCCCCCACCCTATAATACACTTCTCCAGCACATTGGGCTTCCCTCCCCTTCAGCTTCTCATTCTTATATAACCCTGTCATTTGGCCATGTCTGTTCTCTTGGCCCCTCTCTTCTTTTAAAAAGAATTAATTTATTACAATTTATTCACTATGAATCTCAGCTGCTTGCCCCTCCCTCATCTCCTCCTAATCCTACCCTCCCTCCCTCTTCTCCTCCCATGCCCCTTCCAGAGACCACTAATAGGGGAGGTCCTCCTCCCCTTCCATCTGACCCTAGCTTACCAGGTCTCATCAGGAATGTCTGCATTGTCTTCGTCTGTGGTTAGTAAGGCTGACCCCTCCTCAAGAGGAGGTGATCAAAGAGCCAGATATTGAGTTCATGTCAGAGACAGCCTCTGTTCCCCTTACTAAGGCACCCACTTGGATACTGAGCTGCCAAGGGCTACATCTGTGCAGGGGTTCAAGGTTATCTCCATGCACGGTCCTTGGTTGGAGTATCAATCTCAGGAAAGACCCCTGGGCCCAGATTTTTCGGTTCTGTTGCTCTCCTTGTGGAGCTCCAGTCCCCTCCAGGTCTTGGTATCTCCCAGTGAGTCTCAGCATCTGCCTTAATACCCTGCTGGGTAGTCTTTCAGAATCCTTCTGTGGGAAGGCTTGCCATATATTGCCTTTACTATGTTTAGATAAGTTCATGGCTCCTCTCTTGTTCCTTTTTTCCTTTCCTTTTCTTTTCTTTCTTTCTTTCTGTTTTTTGTTTGTTTGTTTGTTTTGGTTTTCTCTTTTGGTCCTCTTCTCCTTCTCCCCCACCCCCTTATGTCCCAGTCCATTCTGTTAGCCATTTTTAGACTACGACTTTCTCTTCCTGATCTGCATTTTATTCTTTTATATCAGTTATTAAACAATTTTGTCACATTAGAAGAAAAAAAGTCCAGCCTTTAAATATGTTTACTAAGAGAAGGAAACATAAAATAGGGGGAAAATTTAATGTTTCACATAGCAATTATTCATGTCAATAGGATTCAGTGTAATGATTTCATAAATATGATAAAGCAATGGTGCAAACACTGATGTTCATGTATTTTTAAATATAATGTTATAAATGATAAAAAACAAAACAATTCTAACAAAATATAATGCTGGTCATGTAACACTGGGAATGTGTGTAAGAATTTTCATCAATAAATTTCTATAAAAATGTCAAGAGGTTATGTGAAGCCTATCTTGAAATAACTGTCCCTAGATCAAAGGAAAAGTTGAGAAAAGGTTGGCAAGGTCCTTTCAGAGAAATCCAAAGCGGAGGAGGTAGGGTGCTCACGGTACCCAAAGTGTGTGGGGGTAGAGGCATAGTGAGCTATCCCAGAAGCAGAAAGACACACATAGTATATAATCACTTATAAGTGAATGTTAGATATATAATATAGAATAAACATACTAAAATCTGTACCTAAAGAAGCTAAGCAAGAAGGAGGTCCCTGGGTAAGATCATCAATCCTAATTCAGAAAGACAAATGGGATAGACATTGAAAGTAAGTGGAAATAAGGAACGAGACAGGAGCCTACCACAGAGGCCCTGTGAAAGACTACCCAGCAGCAGATGCTAAGACTCACAGCCAAACTTTGGACAGAGTACAGGGAATCTTCTGAAAGAAGGGGGAGATAGAAAGACCAGGAAGGGACGGGAAGCCCACAAGGAGAGCAACGGAACAACAACAACAACAAAATCTGGGCACAGGGGTCTTTTCTGAGACTGATACTCCAACCAAGAACCATTCATGCAGATAACATAGAAACCCCTCACAGAGGTAGCCTGTGGCAGCTCAGTCTCCAAATGGACTCCCTAATAAGGGGAGCAGGGGCTTTCTCTGACATGAACTCAGTGGCTGGCTCCTTGATCACCTCCCCCTAAGTGGGAAGCAGCCTGACCAGGCCACAGAGGAAGACTCTGAAAGACATTCCTGATGAGACCTGATAGGCTAGGGTCAGATGTAAGGGGAGGAGGACCTGCACTCTCAGTGGACTGGGGAAGGTGTATGGGAGGAGATGAGGGAGGAAGGGCAGGATTGGGAGGGAATGAGGGTGGGGCTAGAGCTGGGATACAAAGTGAATAAATATATAATTGCAATAAACAAATATAGTTATAAATAATAACTATATTTATTTACAATAATATTTATAAATAATAAATAAAATTATATTTAAAAATCAATAAAAATTATAGCCTAAAAGGATTTAAAGTAAAAAAAAAAAAAAAGCATAGGCGGTGTTTTTTAGACAGTAAAATTGTTTAGAAAGACAAACTCCAATTGTGTCAGATTAGCAGGCCCTATCCAACCAAGCCAGGAGGAAGAAAAAAAAAGTGTTTTAAGAAGAAAAAAGTAGTAGCCACATCTTTTTTTTTTTTTTTTTCCAAGCAAATGGGCAGGGGAGAACCAAAAGCCAGGGGTGAGCACTGGGCAGCACTGCCTTCTACTGCTCAGAGAAACCTAGATTCAATGACACCCAAAGGAAAATTGATTACTTTAGTTCTTTGGGCCACTGTCATAAAGGCAAGGACTAGGAGAGCTAGACTGGAAAAATAGAGGGACCACAGAATGATAGTTTATAGGTAGTAAGAGCACCCAGGAAATTTTCAGAATACACACTTATAGGCAATAAGTGCACCAGGGAACTTCCAGGGCAAGGCTGCCTTAGTCCCGCCCTTGGAGCCAGAGAAATAGCAGGAGGACTGGCACCTATGAGACTGACAAGGCTAGCATGTCTTTGGATTTGCTGGTACTGCACTGCCACATAGTTCTCCTGTGAAGTCTTCTGTGTTTTCCTGCCTTTTGTTTGTGCTTTTGTCCTCTGTATTCTTTTTCACATGTAGGCAAGGGCAGGTGACATTGTCATACCACCAGAGTTGCCCCATTTTCAATCCCTATGTTCCTCATACCACACCGCCCACAGTCCCTAAAAACTCAACTTAGTGCCCACATTGCTGAACAGTCTAGCACCTCAGCCTTTCATTCTCAAGGGGTCTTGTGCTCTTCCAGAAGTTTCATTTATTTAAATCAAAGTGGTTGCCATCCACCTACATATTTAAAAAGTTCTTTGTCTTCTTTTTTTTAATATGGAGACCTCATGAAAAGTGGGGGAGTCAGGATGCACTGAATTCCATATTTCCATGTCAAGGTTGCTTACAGTTTGCAAAATGAGACAAAAAAATAAAAATCTCTTATTTGCTTTGAGGTGACAATTGCTTTGTTTGAACACTTTACAGATTTTTTAAAAACTCAGTAAGAGAATCATTATAAAACATAACAAATGGGTAGTGGGAATGTGACAAGATTCTTATTTTCTTTAGGAGCTTAGTATCCTCTTCCAGGCTGCAAAGTGTCATCTTTCATTCTGCTGGGCTGCTGCAGCTTTATCTCTGGGTCTTAAATCCTAAAATGCACAGAAGAAACAATTTTGGGGATATGGAAGCCATTTTTAGTTTCTCTAGCCATTAGGTGGCGGTGCTCTATACCACAACAACTGCATAAACTTCCTCCTCCATCCTTTACTTAAAATATATATAAATATGTATTCCCAGAGACAGCCTTTTTTTCTCTTCTTTTCTTTTTTTCTTTCTTTTTGCTATTTTTTTGTGTGCCAGCCTGGAATTGAGGAGAGAATAGAGTGCTTTCTGTACAGTCCTTTGCTTTTCAAACTGGAATTTTTCTTATGGAACTTTTTCCTAAGTAGTCCTGAGTAGGAAAACTGAAATATTTACATTAAGATTTGTAACAGTAGCAAAATTATTTATGAAATAGCAACAAAAATAATTTAATGGATAGGGGCGTCATCACAACATGAGGAAGCATATACTGGGGTTGAGAACCACTGCTCTAAATGGATCTAAGGTAACACACAGACACCTACACACCCATGGTGATCCTAGCACCAAGGCAGTATGCAAGAGAGACACTTACCCATCCATAGCTTGCACTGTGCTATTCACAGTAGCCAAGGAAATAGAATCAACCTAGCTGTTCACCAACAGATGAGCAGCAATAAAACTGTACACACTCATAAAATGTGAAGAAAAGTGAAATTATGACACTTTCAAGAAAATGAATCAGACTGGAGATAATAAATCATGTTAAACAAAATAAGTAAGATACAGAATGACAAGTACCACATTATCTCTTCTATGTGGAATCTAGATTTAAATATACTTACACACATGCTTATGTACAGATATACATACACGTGAAAATATAAAGGGGTCCATGAAATTGGAGGAACAGGTATAAAGGATGGGATGAAGGGGATGAGGAAGGGGAACACATACATATCTCATGAAAACAGAAAGTACTATTTGGAGGAAGAAGGAGGACCAGCATGGGGGGGGGGGTGATGGGTGAGAGCTGTGGGAGAAGCAAATAAGAAACATCTAAAATTTAAGGTGAAGGATATCAGTGGAGTGAAGGATACCAGTATGGAGGAATTTAATTTTTTTAATTTTTACTTATTTTGTGAGAATTTTGTATGATTACTGTATTTCCACCATTCCCCCTTCTCCTTCCAGAGTTGCTTGTGACTCCTCTCAAATTCATGACCTTTTCCCCCTTTACCATGTAACACACATATATATTCATTAGGTAGCATTTGGTTACTTACCCTCAAGACACATGCCACTATTGCACCGTGCTAGCCATTGTTGTACTTGGTAGGCTTTACATCTGGGTAGGACTGCTGATTACTCGTCTCTCATGGCAGCTCTTTCTGATACTATGAGAGCCAGCCCTATAGACTAGGTTTTCAGGGCATGTAGCTCAATTCCCCTAGGTCCTATGTCTGAAGTTTATGTTTTCTTCAGCAATAGGAACTTATCTTCAGATCCTGGAAAGCTACCAAGTGAAATGGTAATAGTTTATATTGTCGGGGGGGGGGGGGTCTCTTCGCCTCCTCTGACTCAAAACTCAACAGAAGGAGGAAAACAATCTTTCTGATACATTCAACATTATGTGGTAACATTTCTTTCAGAGGGAAAGTATGAATGCAAACTCCTACTATGATAGAATACGTTGAGTTTTCTGTATTTAGAGAAATTGCAGGGCCAGCACAGAGGAAGATGGATAAGCCTCTTCACTTTCTTGATCATGGGATTATCCCTGCTAATTAAGTATGTACTAATACTTTATTTTAAAATTCATATAGAAATAAATATTGGTAAAATTAACACGCTATTTAAAAATGCAACTTTAAAGCCAGTCAAGGAAGCAAGAAGGCTAACTGCAAACCTTCACATCTTCTGCTCCTCCAAATCCAATCCACTAGGCTCATCCCCATCTCTTCAATAGAACACCTGCTTCCCCTACCTCCTTCCCCTACCTCCAGTGGATCCCACAGACCTTCCCCTTCAAATTTCCTTTATCCCATCCATTGCTTTATCCTAGCCCCCAACTCCAGCGGGTACTCCCTGGGAATCCATAGGCCATTCTGTCCAAGGAAGCAGGTCTGACTACAGACATTCACCTTTCCTCCATTCTTCCAATTCCAACTCCCCAGTCTAATCCTCAGCTGTGTAGCAGACCCTCTGCTGTGACCTTGCCCTCAGGGAATGAACTGAGGAGAACCTGGAACACCCTGCTTTCCTCCCTCTTGTGAAGCCCCTCTACTGACCCCAGCCCATGCCTATTCTTTTGTTTTTGTTTTGTTTGTTTTTGGTTTTTTGAAACAGGGTTCTCTGTGCAATCTTGGATGTCTTAGACTTGCATTGTAGACCAGGCTGGTCTTAAACTCACAGAGAGCCAAGTGCCTCTGCCTCCTTGAGTGCCACCATAGCCTGGCCCCATGTACATTCTTAAGTGTCAGACTTCAATACCCAGAAACACATTCTGCATAAAAATCTCAGGGTCCACAACTATCAGGACCACATAAGGTTTTCTTACAGGCAACACATAGAGAGCACATTCTCCTAAAAACCACAAGGAACAAAACATCCACCCAACAAAGTAAAGATCAGATATTAGCACCTACATTTATGCTTTTACCAAACCCAGATTGACTTGATGCCAAGATAAAAATACAATCAATAACAGCCAGGACATTATGTCTACACTAGAGCCCAGCAACCCTACCACAGAAGGCCCTGAGTATTCCAACATAGCTAAACCACACATACATGCAAAAACATCTTAAAACAGCCTTTATGACTATGATAGAAGTCCTCAAAGGAAATGAATAAATCCCTATCAATAAATAAAACCCAAACTGAGAAAAAAATGGAAAGAAAAAATTAGGAATTCAAACAGGAACTACAAAAGCGAGTTTCACCAACACAATACAAGAGATGGAAAAGAGACAGGTATTGAAGACACAGAAGAAATGCATACATTGGTCAAAAAATGTTAAATCTAAAAAACTCCTGGCACAAAACACCCATGGAATCTGGGACACTATATGAAAAGAGCAAATGTAAGATTAGGAATAGAGGAAAAAAAAAAAAGAACTCCAGGTCAAAGTCACAGAAAATGTTTTCAACAAAATCATAAAAGAAAATTTCCCTAACCTAAAGGAAGAGATGCATATCAAAGTATAAGAAGCATACAGAACACCAAATAGACTGGACCAGAAAACAATGTTCCCCCCAACACAAAATAACCAAAACACTAAATGTGCAGAACAAAGCCAATGGCTGGCTCTTCAACACTCCCCCTTCCCCCCACCGAGGGAGGAGCAGCCTTGCTAGGCCACAGAAAAGGACATTGCAGCCAGTCCTGAAGAGACCTGATAAGCTAGAGTTAGATGGAAGGGGAGGAGGTCCTCCCCTATCAGTGGACTTGGAAAGGGGCAGGAAGGAGATGAGAGAGGAAAGGGGGGGATAGGGAGGGAATTCAGGAGGGGGCTATGGCTGGGATACAAAGTACATAACCTGCGATTAATATAAAATAAAAATGTTTAAAAAAAGACACAAACTAACAGAATGGATTTGAAAACAGGATCCATCCTTTTTTGCATCCAAGAAACATACCTTGACATTCAAGGACAGCTATCATCTCAGGGTAAGGGTTGAAAATAGATATCCCAAGCCAACTAACCTAAGAAAGAAGATGGTGTAGTCATTTTAAGATCTGACAAAATATACTGCAAACCAACACTAATCAGAAGAGATAGGCTAGGATACAAAATTCTCAAAGGAAAAATGCACCACGAGGACACTGCAATTCTTAACATCTATGCCCCAAACACAAGGGCACCAAAAATTGAAAGTGAAATACTACTACAGCTTAAATCACATATTACACACTGATAGTGGATGGTTTCTATACCTGACTCTCCCCAATAGACAGGGCATCCAGACAAAAACTAAACAGAGACACTGAAGCTAACAGATAATATAAACCAAATGGACCTAACAGATATTTACAGAACATTTTACCCAAACTTAAAAGAATATACCTTCTTCTCAGCATGTCATGGAACTTTCTCCAAAACTGACTACATTCTTGGACACAGAACAAATCTCATTAGATACAAGAAAACTGAAATAACACCCTGCATCCTAACTGGCAACCATGGATTAAAACTGCATCTCAACAACAACAGAAACAATAGAAAACTTACAAACTCATGGAAACTGAACATCTCTCTATTGTATGAAAAATGGGCCAAGACAAAAATAGAGAAAGAAATTAAAAACATTCTGGAATCCAATGAAAATGAATGCACGACATATCCAAAAGTTGGAACACGATGAGGGTCATTTTAAAAGGCACTACATGCTTACATAAAAAAAAATGGAGCCAAATGAGGTGACTCAGGCCTGTAATCCCAGTACTCAGGGAGGCAGAGGCAGGCATATCTCTGTGAGTTCCAGGCCAGCCAGGTCTACAAAGTAAGTCCAGGATAGCTAAGACTACACAGAGAAACCCTGTCTCAGAAAAGATCTCATACTAGCAACTTAACAGCACAATTGAAAGGTCTAGAACAAAAAAGAAGAAGTCATACCCAAGAGGAGTAGAGGAGAGAAATAATCCAACTCAGGACTAAAATCAATAAAAGAGAAATAAAAGAAAACTATACAAAGTATCAGTGAAAGAATTAACTCTTTGAAAAATCAATAAGACCTACAAACTCTTATGCAAATTAACTAAAATGTAGAAAAAGACTATCCAACTTAACAAAATTAGAACTGAAAAGGGGACAGAAAAAAAGACACCAAAGAAATCCAGAGAATCATAAGGACATAGTTTAAATACCTATCCTCCATTAAATTGGAAAATCTAAAAGAAATGAATAATTTTCTCATACACACCACTTACTAAAGTTAAATCAAGATCAGAAAACCAACCAAAACAGACCAATAACCCCTAGTGAAATAGAAGCAGTCATCAAAAGATAACATCCACCATGACCAAGTAGGCTTCATCCCAGGCATGCAAGGGTGGTTCAATATACGCAAATCCATCAATGTGATCCACCATATAAACAAACTGAAGGAGAAAAACCACGTGATCATCACTCTAGATGCCGAAAAAGCATTTGATAAAATCCAACACCCATTCATGTTTAAAGTCTTGGAGAGACTAGGGATACAAGGCACATACCTAAACATAGTAAAGGCAATATACAGCAGGCCTATAGCTAACATCAAACTCAATGGAGAGAAACTAAAATCAATCCCACTGAAATCAGGGACTAGGCAAGGCTGCCCATTTTCTCCATATCTCTTCAACATAGTACTTGAAGTCCTAGCTAGAGCAATAAGACAACTAAAGGAGATCAAGGGGATACAAATTG
>CM053742.1:110847691-110864287 GCA_028658305.1 Pachyuromys duprasi | reverse complement strand
TGAGGTATCCCCAAAGCAGAAAGAAACATATGGTATATACTCACTTATATAGACCTATAGGATAGGAAGGTCATGCTGAAATCTACACACCTAGGGAGGATATACAGGAAGAAGGACCCAGGTTGGTATGATCAATGCTCGTTTGGATGAACAAAAGGAATGGACATTGAGTGGAGGAGAAAACAAGCAACAGGACAGGAGCATGCAAGGAGGACCTCTGGGGGGGGGTTCAACATAGCAATGTATCAGAGCAGATATTAAGACCTGTGATCAAGTCTTTGGCAGAGGGCGAGAAGTGATGATAGAAATGGAGGAGGTTGGTGAGACTTGGAGAGAACAGAGCTCCACAAAGACCAATTTGAGCAGGGCACAGGGGTCTTGTATGAGACGGTTTCTACAACCTAGGACCATGTGTGGATGTGGCCTGGAACCCCTGCTCAGATGGGGCCCATGATAGCTCAGTGTTGGACTGAAGACCCTAGTGAGGGAAACAGGGACTGTTTCAGTCTTGAACTTGATGGCTGACTCTTTGACCCTCCCCCACACATGCTGAGGAGTGCAGACTGGCTAGATCCCAGGGGAGGACATTGTAGCCAGCCCTGAGGGGACAGGATGAGCTGGGGTTAGATGGAAGGGGAGGAGGTCCTCCCCCATTGGTGGACTTGGAGTGGGCGGGGAGGAGATGAGGGAGGGTTGGGGAGGGTGGGAGGGAATGAGGGAGGGGGCTACACTTGGGATGCAAAGTACCTAACCTGTGATTCATAACAAAAAATAAATTAATAAAAAAAGACAAAAAAAAAAAGAATGGAAGACACACACACAAAAAAAAGTCTCTCAAACAAACAAACTAAAAGGGACACTGCCCATTAATTTTAGAAGGCCGTGGTTACGCAGAAAACCAAACCACAAAATGATTCAATAAAGAAAAGGAATTATTTGGAGGGGGCGGGGAGAAGGGAGATGAGGGAGAGAGTGGGAGGGTAGGAGGGACTGAGGGAGGGGGCTACGCCTGGGATTCAAAGTACCTAACCTGTGATTGAGATAAAAATAAATAAATTAAAAAAAAAAGAAAAGGAATTGCAAAGTTATTTCCCTTATAACCACACGTACTCAATAAAACACTTGTAAGCTGAATCTAAGAAAACATCACAAATATCATCCATCTAGAGATAAAGGGATAAACTTATATATATATCAATAAATGCATTTCACCATATAAACAAACTAAAAGAGAAAAACACATGATCATTGCGTTAGATTCAGAACAGGCACTGACAAAATGCAACTCACCTGGAGAGATTATGGATTAAAAGGGCCATACCTAAACATAATAAAAGCAGTTTACAGCAAGCCAATAGCCAACATAAAATTAAATGGAGAGAAATTCAAAGCAATTCCACCATGAGACAGCTCATGGTGGCAAAGTTATGAAATAAAAGGAACATTCATTCATTGCTGGTAGAAGTGCAAACTTATATAGCCACTATAGAAATCATTGTGGCAGTTCCTCAGGAAGCTGAGAATCGATCTACTTCAGGACTCAGCTATACCGTTCTTGGGCATAAGCCCAAAGGAGACTTCACCCTACCACAGAGACACTTGTTCAACCATTTTCATTACTGCTTTATTTATGATAGCCAGAAATAGGAAACAACCTAGATGTCCATCAACAGAATGGATAAAGAAAATGTGGTGTAGTACATTTATACAAAGGAATACTACTCAGCTATAAAATTTGCAGGCAAAAAGATAGAAGTAGAAAAAAAAAAAGCATCCTGACCGAGGTAACACACACTCGTAAAGGTGAGTGGCACATATTCATTTATATGTGGATATTAGCTGTGAAGTCAATGATAAGCAAGTTACAATCCATAGAACCACAGAGGGTAGGTATAGAGTAAAAGACTAGATGGGACAATAGATGTTGTTAGAAAATAGAAATAGAATAGGTAAGGGTGGGGACTGGAATGGGAGGATCACGTGGGGAAGAGGAGGGGAGTACCTGGTGTGGGAGGAGATACAGGGAGAGACAGCTACAATTATGCGGCATTTGAAGGGGAAATATCATAATGTAATACAGTAGAAACTTACTAAAATATATACATTTAAGAGAGCAATCTAAATAAAACTGACAAATAATGGGAGAGACAGATTCCCAACTAAATATCTCTTGTCAATAAGTGAAGCTTCCAGTACTGGGATTGGGTTACATTTAATTGAGTTGTTGTCCAAAGAGGTCCCATGGGAATTCCCAAACAATCCAGGCTGTTGAGAAGACTATACATTGTTCTCTACAAACTGACAGCAAGGCCCAATTGCTGAAGACAAAACCTACACAAATCACTGAACAGGGTAACTTGAGCAGGTGCCTACATAGAGCCTTCACCCCTATGTTCTAGTGTCTTTGGATAGGAATGTGTTCTACATACTTTCAAAAGAAAAGCATAAAAATCAAGGAGCAACAAATCCTTTATCTACTATGGTGTCCTGCCTGCAAGATATGGTAGTGCAATGGAGGCACAAAGCTCATGGAACTAACAAACCAATAACCAATGACTTAAGGACCACTCAATGAGATGGAACCCATACCAATACTGCTTAGATGACCAAGAATCTGAGACAAGGTGGCCCAGGGACCTAGGGTAAAATCAAATACCACTGTTCATAGCAATAAAATTACTAAGAGCCAGAGGGGATAGAAAACAGCAAGAAAACAAGGCTTCTAAATCAACATGAGCAAAGCTCATACAAACTCATAGGGACTTGAAGCAGCATGCACAGGTCTGCATGAGGTCCTTTGTAGTATATAGTATGGCTTCCAGTCTAGCATTTTTTGGGACTCCTGAGTTGGTGAATGAGTGGACCTCTGACTCTTGTGCCTTCTCTTGAGCTCTTTTCTTTCTGTTGGTTCTTTTTGTATAACTTCAATGTGATATTTAAAAAATGAGTAATTGAATGAAAACCTAGCACCTAAGGTAAAATTAACAACCAATCTGGAAGAGAGAAAATCGTTCCCCGCCCCCCAATGGAGTGATAATGTGTTTATCAACCACTCTACATCACATTTCATGTTCAGGACTAGTTGACTTGGACTCCACATTGGTTACAGTTTGGTGTGTCCTTATTCTTTTGGGGTGTTGTTTTACTTTGTTTTCTTGGTTTGGGGCTTTTGTTGTTGGGTTGCATTTTTTCACTGAGCAAGAACTTAAAGTTAGGTGGATTAGGGAAGTGGGAAAGATGTGGAAGGACTTGGGGGAGGAGAAGAATATAATCAAAATGTATTTAAATTTAAAATTGCTTTGAATAATAAAAAAATACAACTGAGGTTTCCTGGCTCTGGTCCTTGGTCTACTTCCTAAATTATTTTAGGGTTTCCTCTTCTGATGAAGGTATGTTAGAAAAGCAATAAATGTTCATTAAAGGAAAAGTCATGGTCAACAGAACGGAATCTCTGGCCTGGGTGGACTAACATTGAAGCTGAGCAAGTTAAACATCTGGCCAAGGGCCCAGAAAGGAGGGACCACTGCTAGGAAGGCAATCTCACTGTAAGTCATTCTAAAAACATATAGAGAGGTCTGGGCAGGGTGGTGCACACCTAAAGGCATAAAAAAGACATAAGGTGTACTACTTTTCCTTCACTGACATACTATTCTTTTTATTCCAACTCTCCCCACCCCCCATCCCCTTAGTACCTACAAGCTGCCAAGGAGGTCCTTTTTTGTCTCTCTTTCAAATGTCTGCCAAAGCCTAAGAATGCGCTTTTTTTTTTTGAAACTTCAGGAAGTCTTCCCCTCTCTCTTGTCACCATGTATCTGCTTATCTGCCATGTGTCTGACCTCCATTTTGCTTAAATCAAGCAGCATGGCCTCCTCTTCACCCCCTTTTTTTCCTCCAGGTAGCTTCTAAGATCTACTGCTTACCTACTTTTCCCAAATCTGTCTAACATGCTATACATTTTTGTATTTATTTACATTGAGCTAGGATCTCAATATGTAACCCTAGGTGACCTGGATCTCACACCACTATGTAGTCCTGAAGCAGCTAGCCTGAAAGAAAGATGGAATGGCCTTTTGAAGACAGAGTTACAGTGACAATTAGGTGGCAGCAGCCTAGAGTGCAGGGGCAGGATTCTCTAGATCCCAGCATACGCTTTGAATCAGCATCCAATATATGGTAGTTTTCCCCATAGCCAGGATCCATTGTGCAGGAATCAGGGGGCAGAAAAGAGAATAGTTCCACCCCTAGTGACCCACTAGAAAAAAAAAATTCTGCTTCCTGTCTCCATCATGACCTTAAGTTCTGCTGGCCTGAAAATTTTTGTTGGAGGGGACGAAAATGGCACATACTCCTGCCAGAAGCAACAAGCATTCCATTGAACTGGAAGCTCAGACTTGCCCCTACAATTGGGAAATTGAATGGCTTCTCCATAATGGAGGTATGAAAGATTATGTCTGGAGTGTGGGAGACCCTTTATGATGTCTCTTGGTGCTACTGCGTCCTGTCAGTAAACTCAATGAGAAATTAAAACAACCTAATCCAGGCAAGATTACAAAGAACATCAGTCCCTTCAGGCATGAAGATACAGGCACTCCTAAAGGAAAAGAGCCAAGACCTGCTGTGGGTGGAGACACAGAGTGGTTAATAGAGGAAGGTTGCTATAAATACCAACTAAGGCCACATGACTAGTTGCAGAAACTAGGATTAAAATTGGCACAAATGTTTCTGCTATATTTTTTAAGAATGTGTTTGTGCAAATACTTGTGTTTTCTTTCACTGATTTCTTTATCATGTAATGTAACATTAAGAGAATACCAGGACAGTCACGGTGGTGCACACCTGTAATCCCAGCACTCAGGAGGCAGAGGCAGGTGGATCTGTGTGAGTTCAAGGCCAGCCTGGTCTACAAAGCAAGTCCACTATAGCCAAAGCCACACACTGAAACCCTGTCTTGAAAAAACAAAACAAAAAGAGAATATCAGTGGCTCATACACATATTTAAGCTTTGAGATACTAAAAGAATGTCCCTCAAGGGACACTCTAAAATATAAAATGTGTTTTCAGTTGTGCATGGGATAGTTATATCACATCAGGTATAATGATGACCTGATTATTGTTTTCATTTGTAAATGAAAACATAAGGAGATAGGATCGTGTATCAAGTTTGACGAGGGTAAATTTGTGGTGGATATTCTTGGTTGTCTGTCAACTTGATTACATCTGGAATAAACTCAAAGTACCAAAGCTGCTGAGTATACCTGTAAGGAATTTTTCTTGATTGGGTCATTTGGGGTGGGAAAACTCAGCTTAAATCTGGATGACACCTTCTGGTGACAGTCTATGTAACAAACATGGAAGAGGGAAGCTTTTTCTCTTTGTCTTCTTGGCCTCACTCTCACTGGCAAGTTCGTTTCTTCACTGGTGTTAGAGCCTATTTCTTCAGGATTCTAACATAAACTGAAAAAGGGCCTCAGACCTTAGCACAACTGATTCCATTAAGGATGTAAACCTCAGCACATGGACAACACCAGCTGCTAAAACTAAAACAAAGACCCAATGCATCAAAGTCCATAGTTCTAGGAAAGTCTCTAAATGTACTAACCTTGCTTTTTGGCTTCTGTAGTTATGCTGGCTAACTGTTCTTGTTAGCTGAAGTGTGTGAATTCAGAACACAGTTTTGTACTTTGATCAATAACTTCAGAGGGTTCTGACAACTCCACTCTGAAAGGAAACAAATTATAAAGTTACCTTGTATGTCACCTTCGGAGGAAGTAGGTCTGAATAAGGCACCTTTCTGTTTGGACACATAAAAGGGTTTGGACATGGCTGCTGATCCAGTGTCCGTGATCTATGTGAAAAGTCACTGTATCCTTCCGTGTAGGTGCATAGATGTGTGGTATATGAATGTTGGTTGTCTTTACTATGTGTTTCTGTGGGTGTGCCTCTATGTGTTTCTGTCAGTACTGCTTCCATGTATTAACCAGTGACTTTCTTTGGTGTGAGAAACACTCAGACCCTTCCCCCCAATTAAAAACTCATGTGTCCCCTCTCATTGCAGACCTGAATTCTTTTGGCTCACATCATCCAGAGAAGCCCAAAACATCAAACAAACAAAAACACCACCAACAACAATACCTCCGCCTGTCCTTATAGAATGCTCTCTTGTTTCATGACTTGACTCCTGTTCATTGTCAGAGTTGGTCCTGTTCCCTGTGTGAAGGTGATCAAGTACCCTGCCATCTAAGCTGAATGCACATGGGGAGGAAGAAATAGTTCTCCAAGATACACATTCCCTAAGCAGCCCCAGGGAAGGGGAAATGTTTCCCTAGGCTGACACCCCCCCCAAAAAAAGAAAGTTCCACTTCTTTCTCTTTTATGATTTATGTCTTCATTTCAGCCAGTAATCCAGTTAATTAAAAACTCAAAACTCATCATTCTCTGAAGGAAAAAAAGTAGTAAAAAACAAACAAACAAAACAAAACACCCCAAGCCAGGTACGGGGATCTCTAACGGACAATGAAGAGTGGACCGAATGGATTTCCCATTCTCATGTCTGATTCTTCCAGAAAACAGGTGTACAGTGTCTTGGACCTGAAAGATACATCTTCAGCCTCCCATTGGCAGAGGTGAGTCATCCCATCTTTGCTGTTAAATGGAGAGACCCAGAGGGAGGATACAGCAGACAACTTACCTGGACCAGGTTGCCCCAGGATTTAAAGACACTAAATGCAGACTTCCTGCCATTATGTCAGAGCTTTCCTGGGAATATAGTCATAAGAGAGCCACTGAGGGGCAGCTGCAAGAGCTACAGTGCTTGGGCTACAAAAAGATAGACTAAGAAAGCCCAATTTGTATAAGGCCACCTATCTTGCTACCAGCTGAAGGGAGATAAAATGAAGCTGCCTCAGAGTAGGATTGCTGCCATCCTCTAGATCCCACCTCCAAAGACTAAGTGATGGGTTTAAAAGTTCTTAGTTGCAGCTGGATGTTGCTACCTCTCAATACCAGAGTTTGTAGAAATAACAAGCACAAGGCAGGGAGGTGGGGTTACTGAGCCCATAGTCTGGAGTGAGACTAAATGAAAGGAATTTGAGGCATCAAAATAGCTCTGACGTCAGCTCCAGCCCTAGAACTTCCAGGTATCTCAAAACCTTTCATCTGTTTGTTAATGAAACAAAAGACAAGAGGAAGTTTTAACCTAAACTTTGGGGCCATGGAAATACCCTATGACATTTTTGTCCAAACAATTAGATCCTATAACCACAGGATGGCCTAAGAGCTGCGGCAGCTACTACTAGTGGCTCTGAAAAAACAAACACGTTAATTCTGGGTCAAGAGCTTATACTCATAGCACCTCATGCCATCCTCCTTGGAGCACCAGAACACTGGCTGTCTAGTGTTTGTGTGACCCAGTACCAGGCCCTCTCCCAGCCTACCCTGGTGTCTAGTTTAAGAAACCCATCACCAAAAACTTGCTACCCTCTTACTCGAAGACAACCAGCAAGTGCTTAAACATAACTGTCCTGAGATGAAAGGTAAAACGAGGTATGTGGGAGCTGCTAAAATCCAAATGATATAGACCCAAGGCAGGCACTTAAGCCCAAAGAGAACTGACTGATCTGACCTGAGCTCTCACATGGGGAAAAGGAATGTCCATCACCATATACACAGAAAGTCACTATGTTTTTACTAATGTGCATAACAACATGATGTATAGAAAAAAGGGGCTTCCCATTGCTGGAAAAAGAACATTAGAAAAATCTTGGGCCTCCTATAGAGTATTTGACTTCCCCTATAAATTGCTATCCTCCACTTCTGGGCCACTGATCTGGCTGCCCAACAAAGTATTGATATTCTGATGACATACCATGACCTGGTGTTGCCTAAGACTTCATGATAAAGAAGAAATGGACAGCTCATACCCACAGGTTGACAAAGGACACCAGAGGGAAATACCATCCTTCCAAAGACAACTGGCAGGACTGTCGGTAACCATTTACCAGGCTACTCATCTGGGGTCCAATTGACCAGACTCAGGTATGCTATACCTAGACTGGACAGCCTAGAGTGGGATGTCTCACCCAGATGCCAGGTTTGTGCTCAAATGAATCTAAAACAGAAAGCCCTTATCCAGGAAGGGGTCAGAACAAGAGACCAAAACTGGCAAACTCTGGGAAAACTGACCTCACCAAGATCCAACCTGGGGGGTGGGGGAGGAGAATAACAGTACTAGTTTTTATAGATACCTTTTATGGATGGAAAGAAGTGTTCCCCACCCACACAGAAACTGCTCAAATAGTAGCTAAAAAGTATCTCCAGGAACTGGTCCTCCAGTTTGGCCTCTGCCTAGCAATGGGGTCCAACAGTGGCCTGGCTTTCATAAACAAAACCTCTCAATTAATAGCTAAAGCTTTCGACATAGATTGAAAACTTCATTGTGCATATAGAGTTCTGTCCATGTAAAAAAGAATAAAGAATACATTTAAAAAAACCCACAAATACTCTTAACAAAACGTTCACTGAAGTATATAGAAGGATGGATAGATCTACTTCCTTTGCTTAGCTTCAGCTTGCTGTACCCGATATATGGAGAAATTTGTCCCCATGAGATTATGTTTGGAAGACCCCCCACACACACACACACACTGCTTCCCAGGCCCAGAAACCAGCAGTTGGAAGAACATTCTAGCCATTCCTTCCTCAAGTTCTCCATACAGGTTATTCATTAAACTATCTCCATACAGGTTATAAGGCTCTTCAGTTCTCCATACAGGTTATTCATTAAACTATCTGAGAGATCCAGCTGACCTATGCGCCCACCACCAATTTTCCCTTGGTTGAGTCCAGCGATAATGTCTAGGTCAAACAAATAGACAAAGGGACGCTGGAACTAACCTGGAAAGAACCCTACGAGGTGATTCTCTTCACTCGTATGGCAATAAAGGTAGCTGGCATTACACCATGGATCTGCCACACCCGGATCAAGAAAGTGGAGGCCACAGATGCTGCTGACAAATGGACCCATTGAAATTAAGTTTTCATTCGACCCTGCCACTCCCTGCCCCACTGCCTCCTCCTGAGTCTTGTGTTTTGCACAATGGGTATGAATACAGGGTCATGGTCCAACCCACTGCCCTCCACAGGCCTAGCATGGAAACTGAAGAAGACAAATACAGGGAAGCTATTAGCTAGGGTGACTACAATCAGCCCATATTCCTTATTAACCGTTATTTACTGACACCTACTATAACTTTCTGGTTGTATGCGGGAAAAAAAGGGAGACTTTATCTTTTGAGATAAGAATACAAAGTTTATAGTTCTATGAATGCCCAAAAGCTGAGCCCCGCTTATACAAGAAAAAAAAAAAAGATAGGAAAATTTATCTTTTGAGACAGGAATACAAACTTTACAATTCTATGCATATTTTATGCATGCCTTGCATCTGAGCCCCCTAGTTGCCAGAATCAAGTGAGTTCCCATTTCAAAAATTTGGGTTGTAAAACTGAGGCTTCTAAAAAAAATTCCTTTAAAAGATTCTGGCCTTTAGAAAACAGGAAAAATCTGGGGAATCAGACTCTATGCCACAGGAAGAGACCCTGGGGTAGAGTTAATCATTCCCAGCCAAAAATCAGCCAGGATTGCTGGTTATGCTTAGACACCCAGTACTCACACAGGGATAGAACTATCAGCCCACTGACTGACAAAACTCACTGTACATGTGGGCAGCACAAATTATCGTTGAAGGACATGTAAGGGGCTAAAACTTGTCTATTATCTAAAACCTTTAGTCTAGGCACTTCCCCTTATTCTGATGCCTGCTATTCTGCCTTGTGGGTTAACTCATCTGGATAACAGCAATACTACCAAGTGCCTGAGACTACTTGGTGGGCGTGTACCAATGGTTTGAGTAAATGTCCCTCTTCTGATGTTTCCCAAACTAAGCAGACAGGTTGATCTGGACCTTAAATAACCTTAGATTCCCTTGCAGAAATGGCCCTACAAAATTGTAGAGGTGTAGACTTTCTTTTCATGAGATAAGAGGAACTATCTGTGGCTCTGAGAGAAATATGTTGTTTCAGTACTAATCAATCCTCACAGAGAAAATGGCTGTATGCTTCCATTGTCATAGCAACAGCAGTTCTTCTCATCTCTCCTGAATGACTCAGCCTAGGCAGGGACATGGTGCTTAGCAACCGGGAACAGGTAATAGCCTACCTTCCATTGTTGTTCTGTTCCAAGAGGCTGAAACAAAGACATAAAAATCGTTGCCAGGGAGACTAAAGTTGAATTTATCAAATCCATGAGGGAGAAACTGTCAAGTATGATACAAAATGAATGGTAGATCCATTTTGATGTGGCCACAATCATGGATTGAGACTCTTATGTGTTCATTTGAAGGGCTTTTACTGTGTTCACAAAAGTGATTATTCTTGCACAGATAAGCACAGGACATAATGATCAGAGAAAAAAGATACAGGAAAAGTAGAGAAGCCAGACAGTAAATGGGAGAAATATAGTATTTTAAAAACATGCATTTCACCAGGTAGTGATGCCACACATCTTTAATCCCAATGCTTGGGAGGAAAAGAGTGGCAGATCTCTGTGATTTTGAGGCTAGCCTAGTCTACAAATCAAGTCCTGGACAGCCAGTCTATCTAGGGCCCCTATTTGAGGGAATAAAGGCAGATAAGGATAGAAGACACTTGACATCCTCCTGATGTATGCACAGACACACAACCCCACATACATAAATGCATACACCACACATATGCACACAAAGAGTAAAAAAGTAAAAAGTGGGCTGAGGATCTAGCTTAGTGGGAGAGCACTGTACAAGGCATTGGGTTCAATCCCAATTAAAAAAAAAAGTATCGCCTTTAATCCCAGCACTTGAGAGGCAGAGGCAGGAGGATCTTTGTAAGTTTAAAGCCAGCCTTGTCTACAGAGTAAGTCCAGGACAGCCAGAACAGTTACACAGAGAAACCGTGTCTCAATGATCCCCTCCCCTCAAAACATATCTCAGCATGGTACAGATACTTAGACCAATATATTATATATTTAAAAAAAACCCACAGAAATAAATCTGCACATCTCAGATGCTTCCACCAAAAATTGGGACAGAGTGAAAAAGAATAAAATCAAACTATCCTCTCACCCAGTATACAAAATCCAACTCAAAACTCATTAATGACTCATACTTGGGACCTGGAACTAATAGAAGACAACATACAGGAAAGCTTCTGGACACCAAAGAGTTTCTGAATAATGAATAATCAACATGGTGCAAAACCAGTCTCCACTACCAGAGAATACATGGCATAGCACAATTGCTTACTTTACAGCAGCCAGGTAGTGGGGGTGAGGGCGAGGGCCAGGGCCAGGGGCAGGGCAGAAGCAGTGAAGAAGGGTATATCCTCAGAAACCTACTTCCTCTAAATAAATACACCTCCCCCACCCCCTTTTTTGTTTTTTTGATACAGGGCTTTTCTATGTAGCCTTGGCTGTTCTGGACTCACTTTATAGACGAGGCTGGCTTCAAACTCACAGAGATCTGCCTGCCTCTGCCTCGCTGAGTGCTGGGATTACAGGCCCACTCCCAGCTATATGCCCACCTCTTTATAGTATCATCATCCTACAAAATAAAACCTTTATCTATTGACTAGGTTATAGAGCTCTGAGCACCTAATCACTGTCTCAAGAGCCCATCAGAAATGTTCTTACAGAACATGTGTTAATATGCAATATACCACATATGACATCAATATCCTAAATGAATATGAATAATTTACACATATCAATAGTGATAAAAAGAAGACAGGTAAAAGTGAGCAGAGAGAGTTGTTATTATTTGAGAAATGATGCATATAACAGATATTATATGGAAGAGGTTTATTGGATGGAGATGAAGAGAGACATGATATAGGGAAGAGGTGACCTGACCAAAAGAGAGAGAAAGAGAGAGAGAGAAGAGAGCAGGAAAGAGGGATAAGTGCAAGAGTGAGCAAGTGAGAGAGGTAAGAGGCAGGTGTCCATTCATAGCTCCTGCGTGGTTGAACTGTATCTGCCATATACCTGGCAGGCGACACATGAAGACGTCATCCGTTACTAGGCAACCCAGGAGCAGGCTGCCTAAATGCTAACAGAAGGGGCCTGCGGGCAGAGACAGACCGCTTACCTAGCACGTAAGAAGCCTAAGTTCAATTCCCAGCTCAGGAAAAATGAAGGCAAAGGCAAAAATATGTCCCCACAGACTCATGTGTTTGTACACTTAATCTCCAACTGGTGGTGATATTTGGGGTGGGGAACCTTTAGAAATAAGTGCCTTGCTGGAGGAAGTGGTTAAATGGGGATCACGACTTGAGTGTTCTAAGTCCTTAGTCTCAGTCTGTCTACCACCTGCCCCCCCCAACCTCTGTTTGTGTGTGTGTGTGTGTGTGTGTGTGTGTGTGTGTGTGTGTGTCTTTCTCTCTTCTCCCTCTCTTCTTCCCCCTCCCCTTGCTTCCTGGTGTACTATGCTATAAGCCACCACAGCCACAAAACCACTCCTGCAGCCACATTTTCTTTACAATAATCGACTACATCCTCAAACTGAGAGGCAAACAAAATTCTTCTTTCTTTTAATTTACATCTTCTCAGTTATTTGCTTACAGTGATGAGAAAGTGAAACAAGGACCTACAGATTGTTAATATGTATTAAAATATGCTTGAGATATACATTTATACTTGTTAGAATGGCCACCGTCCAAAACACAGAAGATAGAACAAGTGTTGGTAAGCATATGGAAAAAAGTGAACAATTGGATACTAACTCTGGGAATGTTAACTAGCATTATGGAAAACAATATGGGGTTTACTAAAAACTTTTAAAGCTGTTGAGCCCCATAGTCCAGGCCTATCATCCTAGATGACAGGAGGCTAAGGCAGAAAGATCATCGGTTCAAGGCTGGAATGGATAACTTAGTGAAACACTGTCTCAAAATCAACAACAAAATGGTCTAAGGACATAGCTGAGGGTTGAACACTTGCCTAACATGGAAGGCATTAAGCTCAATGCATACATATGTATATATCCAACCAAAAGCGTGCTATAAGGGGAATGTTCCTGAGGGATATGTCTTGCCATGTGGTGAGCTGCTGTGCTCTATCATGGCCTTCTGCTATGACACTTTTCCTTACCACAGCCACAAAACAATGCCCACCAAGCCATGGACTCAAGCTACTTAAACTAGGAATCAAACTGAATGTCTCTTCTGCACTGTCTCTCCGGTACTGTTCAATAACGAAAAGCCTAACACACATCTATCATGTATTGTCTGTCATCTGTCACATTTTGTTACAGCATCCTTAGCCGGCTAATCTTTAAATACTAGATTATCATCTGAATTAATTTATGAGTTCCATAGGCACTCAATGAATCTCTCTCCCTCTCAGTGTTGAAAAGATTGAGTGAAGAAGCAAGCATGCACCTGCTGGGGACAGGTCAGTTCACTTACATATCCATTTCATGTACTGCATAAAGACATCTCTTTAAACAACAGACTACATATGTGATGGTAGTTCCGTAAGACTATATCAGCTGGTGATGTCATAGTACACTCTAGGATATTTACATAGTGATGAAATCACCAAACAGCACACTTTTTAAAACATATACCAACATTTATACAACACATTACAATGTAGTGGTCTTTTGATATATATTTTAAGATTAACACTCCCGATCTTACTGCAAGAGGGAAGCCAAGGAAATGGACAGGCAGACACAGCAAGGTGTGGTTTCAAAGCACACACTTCAGAAACAGGAAGACTTAGGTTTGGTTCTTTTTCTTTTTAATTTTCAGATAGTACCTCATCTATAAATCAAGGAAGATAAATGTCTATATCAGACAGCTGGTGGTAAAATTACTGCATAGACACTGACCCTGAGCCTTGAAAATAATTTTTCCTACCAGAATTTCCTGCAAACTACAACAGACTATGAAAACTAAAAGTATCAGAGAAAGCTTAGCATCAATAACATTTCTGTTCACCTTTCCATTCACAAGAAGTTAGTCTGAGAGAGTCAAGTACTTTCCTTGATTCTTGCAAGAGCCAGCTTTGTAAAAATAACCCAATTTATTGCATGATTATAATATTCAAATAAAATTATACAAATTCTAGCAAATCTTCCAGAGTACAATACATTCTTATCACTGTAAGCTCATCCTCTTGGCAAACACAGACACACACATACACACATACACATACACACACACACACACACACACCTACTCAAAATCAAGTGTTTTGTTTACTAGGACAAGTCTTCTGATCTTAGATACTGTAGACAGATATGAACATACTTTGTTTACCTAAAACTTCAAAGCAGGCTTCATATTAAGTTCCAATTTCCCTGGGTATTACATTATTAGAACATGTTTGACATCATCACAAAATTTCTGAAGTCATTTCAGAGTACACACAGGATGGATTTGGTAAAAATGAATACTGTTTTTCATATATACAACCTTTACAGATTATTCTCCCACAAGAAGAAAAAGGCTGACTACCTTTTTTGGTCTTTCATAACAAAATCGACTAACAAATATATCTAACCATGTTGAAAAATACAGACACAAGTCTAAAGCTCTGAATAGAATATTCAAATGGGGGCGGGGTGGGGGGGGGAGGCTTTAACCTTCTTTACCAGTCCAGAAGGTGCAATTGCTATTTGCTACACTAGGGGCACCAACGTATAAGGAATGGCAAAGTATTTAACTATTCCAATTACAACTGCATAGCACTGTGCTTATTGACAAAATACTAATACCTATTAATTAGCCATTTGAAAGATCAATAGTTTGGTTCTATTTTCTCATTTTAAGAGGATTTCTTGGGAAATGTTTTGGTTCTGGGGTTCATATCTTTGTTGCTTTTAAAGCAAAAAAGAAATTATGCTCCCACCCTTAGCTCCTTCCCCTGTAGCTGACTCCATGATGAGACAGTTTTACTAGGATTTCATCAGACTCAGGAATGAGAGATTAACAGTAAGGGGCCAGCAGAAAGAATATAAGATACCTGGGGTAGAATTCAAGGTTTTTCTGAAAAGTGGGTGTTAATTAACCCTGCAGGAAAATCTGTTTTTATCTTATTTGTGTTTGTGTATTTGTGTGTGTGAGTGTGTGTATGACCACAAATGCAAACATAATTGTAAGGATTCATAGATGCCTACATGCTTAGTATATGCCCATCCTCCACAAGAGCTTACATTTTGAATAGCAATTTTGTTTTTATCTCAAATTTCACCAATCAAGCACTCTCAGCTTCAGTTTCTATGGTAACCGACCTCTGCTTCCTGTCTAGACTTCTGGTCATGAAAAGAGAGAAAAGGAAAAATACAGGACTAGAGAAAGCAGGCTAGAAAATTTTATTTATTCTATGCTGTCACTCTTCTTAATGCAGCCGATTTCTCTGCCACTGCTCCCCACACACAAATTCTCAAGTCTGTTGGTGAGGTAGAGAGAGATGCCATCCACCTATATGTATCTTTCTTTGCCTTTATCTTTGCATCAGTTTGGTCCTAATCAGTCAAGTCCTTAGCAGAAGAGATGTCGTTCTTTGTACTTCACCCCACCTCTCTTTATTTCTGGAATATATTCTTATGATTAATTATAAGCATGATGCACCACTTTCTTCTCTCCTGCCCCTTTTCTTTCTGTCTTACTGAAATGAGCAAGGGCAAGAAGAGACATGACCCACAGGGGACACAGAGGCGGGTACTACTCATGGAACCCCTGCATAATGGCTTTGTAAAACCCATGCTTTGGGGACTCCCACTACTGCATCCTCATTGAACTCTGAAGGACACACACACATACACACACACCCTGAGTCTGATGAAATCCTAGTAAGACTGTCTCATGGAGTCAGCTACAGGGGACAGAGCTAAGGGTGGGAGCATAATTTCTTTTAGCTTTAAAATCAACAAAGATGTGAACCCCAGAACCAAAACATTCCCCAAGTTATCCTCTTAAAATGAGAAAATAGAACCTAACTATTGATCTTTCAAATGGCTAATTAATAGGTATTAATATTAGGTCAAGTAGCAGAGTTCTATGCAAATATAATTGAAATACTTAAATGCTTTAAAAAATTAAAAATTAAAAATGTTTTGATCTATTTTTAAATGTAATTTATTTATTTTTATATCAATCACAGGTTAGGTATTTTGTATCCCAGGCGTAGCCCTCTCCCTCATTCCCTCCCACTCTCCCCATCCCTCCCTCATCTCCTCCCCGCCCCTTCCAAGTCCACCAACAGGGGAGGACCTCCTCCCCTTCCATCCGATTCTTTGCTTTCTTAAACAACTCTTTCAAAATGTACACCATTCTTAGCCTTCCATCTGACCCCAGATCATCTTGTCTCCTCAGGGCTGGCTGCAATGTCCTCCCCTGGGATCTAGCCAGGCTGTTACTCCCTGGCGTGTATGGGGGAGGGTCAAAGAGCCAGCCTTCGAGTTCATGACTGAAACAGTCCATGTTTCCCTTACTACGGTCTTCAGTTGGACACCGAGCTACCATGGGCCACATCTGAGCGGGGGTTCTAGGCCATATCCATACA
>CM053742.1:110825471-110847191 GCA_028658305.1 Pachyuromys duprasi | reverse complement strand
TTTTTTTTTTTTTTGTCTTTTTTTTTTTCCATAGCTGAGGACCGAACCCAGGGCCTTGCACTTGCTAGGCAAGTGCTCTACCACTGAGCTAAATCCCCAACTGGCTCTTACAATTTTTAAGGCCCCTCTTCCTCAATGTTCCCTGCGTAATAGATGCAAGAGCTGTGTTGAGTGTCTATCTGTTGGGGCCAGCCTCCCAACAGATTTGTTGGCCTCTGCATTATCTCCAGTTGTAGTTTTCTTTAAAGGTCTCCATTGGCTGTAAAGAAAGGTTTCTGTGATGAGAAGTGGTAGCTACACTTATCTATGGGTAGAAGGATAAGACTTAGAATGTAGAAAGAATTATGCTGGTCTAGCAAAGTGGTGGCAGTGGATTCTTTTCTAAGGTCCTTGTTAGCTAAGTTTCCAGTACCAGAAATTATTTCTCTCCTGTTGAATGGGTCTTAAGTTCAATTAAACAGCTGTAGGTTACCATCAACATGTGAGTTCCACTTATTTTTTGCATCCTTTATGTTATCCTTCCATGCTGGTAATTGCCGTGGTTCATAGGTGTTGTGGTTTTGTGGGACTGTTTAATAGCTTCCCTTCCTTGGTAGCTTACATAAAATATTTTCTGAAACAGTGAAAGCTAGACCATAGGAAAGAATCTTTAAGCTCACATCTAGCTCAAGTTACCGAAGTCATGTGTCCTGAGTATGTGGTATTGTCAGCAATAGGGGCCCACCCTCCTAAGCTCTGAAAGGCAATCAGGGGCTACATCTATAATCTGTATTGTTCAAGAAGTCACTGGAATTACCATGTCCAACTATTTGAAAGGAGGATTCTCATGCCTGGTACTAGGATTTTGGTAGTCTGTGGTTCTTGTGGAGAACACTGTCAATCCAAGGGGCTTAAATTAACTTCCTTTAAATCACAGACACACACTGCATAATTTTAGGTCAATATAAAGTCTTAAAATTTGAGGCTTTAACAAACAAATTTGTTATCTGAAGGAGAGCCCTGCCCCCATCCTCGCAGGCCCAGCATAGGTTCTCATTTGAAATCACCCCACCCTACCCTTCAACTCCTCTAGCTCTATCACTAACCCTCCCACAACTTATCTCTCTGTGGTGTTTATAATATTCGTAGAGGGTTTCATACAAATCCGACTTTCTAGCTGGGTTTAGTGGTGTATCACTGAAATCCCAGAACTGGAGAGATAGAAGCACAAAGACCACAAGTTCAAGAACATCCTGATCTACATACTAAGACCCTGCCTTACCCTCTTTCCCCCACACAAAATGAACATCTTAGTGTGACGGTACATAACTTTAATGCCAGCACTTAGGAGGTGGAAAGAGGAGGATTGTAACTTCAGGTCTACTTGAGATATACACCAAACAAACACACAAAGAAAACACACAAAACAACACTTATTACGATATGCCTCAATGCTAGCAAGCCCCAAATCTGTTGTTCTCATGGCTCTACACTTCTGGGATCTAATACTCAGTTGCCATAGGAAACACTCAGGTCCTCTACTTATTGGTCTAAATTACTGCTTCGAAAAGGCTCTATGTTTTTGTCCTGTGTGGCCACACATGTGGTAAAGAAAACCTACCTTTCCTGTCCCATCCAAGGAGAAGCCTGGATTTCAGAATTTCTACATTTTCTGTCACCTCTCTCATCTCTTATGTAGTCTCCTCCCCAATTTTCCTAGTCCCAGCATCCACAAGGCCTTCGGAGGGAGACACAATAAAGATAACACTACCGAAATCTTCCCACTCTTGTGGAAAGTTATTCAAAGGAGAAAGCTGGGGTAAGGGTAAAGCTTGACAATATTATGTCCCTGATGTTCTCCTCACCTTCAAATTCCAAATGACATAGGCACTTCTACTTATACAAGTCTATTGCTGCTTTGACACTCAGAGGCTCCGAGGTCTACACCCACAGATAATAAGAACTAACTTTTCCGAAATTATCCAGGGACAAACATGAAAAGCTTTTAAATATTACATTTAAATTCATTTAGTGTATGCATGCAGGCAGGCAGATGGTGTGTGCATGTGCGTGCGAGTGTGTATGTCTATGTGTGTGTGTAGGAAAAAATTCAGTAGTCAATTCTTACCTTCTGCCACGTGGGTTCTAGAGACCAAACTCAGCCCTCAGACATGGCTATAAGTGGCTTTATCCACTGAGCCATCTTACTAGCCCCAAACATGATCATCTAAAGTTGTACTAATTTGAATCAATGTCAATTTAAAAAATACAGAATTAGGTGAAGCATCTGGGTCTATACTCAGCTTAATTTTCCTTTTAAATCAGAAAAAGCAAAAGTAAATAAACTGCATTTTCAAAATAGTACAGCAGACCAGCAAGTGCCAGTAAGATGGCTCAGTGGGTAAAGGTACTTGACCCAATGCCTGAAAACCTGAGTTCTATTCCTCTAATCCATCTGGTCAGAAGAGAAAACCGACTCCCAAAAGTTGTTCTTATACCTCCACACAAGTCATAACATACATGTGCCCACATACAATTATTTGTGTACACATACAAATAAATGTATAAAATTCATACAGCAAAGTATTTCTTTTTACATTTTATTTCTTCTTTTTTATATGTTCTTTGAGAATTCCACACCATGTGTTTTGATCACATTTACCTTGACTCCCCCAACTCCTCCTAGATCCATTCCCACTCCCTACCTACCCAATTTTATCTCCTCCTGTTTTAGAAGCCATCAAGTCCAATTTGTGCTGACTATAAGTTCTCAGATGTGTGGCCTTCTGTTGGTGCCTGGTTGACCAACCAGAGGCCACAATTGTAAAGAAAACTGCCTCTCCCTTTCCCACCAGCTATCAGTTGCCAATAGCTTCTCATCTTGTATGGCTTATTGAGCTTGCATAGCTATTATGTATGCTGCTGCAACTGTTATGAGTTCTTTTGATCAACTGTCCTATTGGGTCCATAAACTACAACACCCTTATAGTTATCCACCACCTCTGGCTCTTTCTGATCTTTTTTTTTTTCCTGAAATGATCTCTGAGCCTTGGGAATAAGGGTGGTGGTACATATGTTCCAATTAGGGCTGAACATTCTGAAGAGTCTTACTCTCTGCACCATGACCAGTTGTGGATCTTTGAGTCAACTGTCATTTCCTACAAGTAAAAGTACCTCAGATGAGGGTTGAGAGATGGATTAATATATGGTCATAACAATAAGTCATTAGGAATTGGTAGAATATGATGTCCACTTAGCAGAATAACACTACTAGGTTCTCCTATGGGGCTTGTGCCTGTATAGCCACAGGTTCTTGGTCTTGATAATGGTGCCAGGATCTTCAACTTGTAGAGCAGACTTTAAATCCAGTCATAAAGTGGTTGACTATTACCAAAATGTCTGTGCCACTATTGCACTGGTGGGCATGTCTTACTAGGTCAGGCGTTGTTATAGCTTTCAGGGTTCACAGCTATGTAAGTTTGTTGATTATTTATCTCCTCTGGTAGGGAGCATAGCATCTTCCAGCACTATGGAAGCTAGCCAGGAAGAATGAATCTTCTAAGTGAAAATCAGCTTGATTTCTCTATATTCTATGACCCAATTTTATGGTGTCTTCAGCAGTAGGCACTTATCATACAGTTCTGGAGAGTAACCATGAAAGCTGTCAAGAGCCTGACATGTATGGGAGTCTATGGAACCTCACTGGACAGAAACTCTAAAAGATGTAACTGTTTCCTGGCACTGGCATTTTTATTTGTTAGCCTATAAATCTAGTAAGGCTGTTGTCACTCTGTTATAGGGTAACTGTTTTAACTCTTTTTTATTTATATATTTTAAGATATCTTCTACAACAGTGGTTTTCCACACGACCTTTCTGAAGGCTCTTTACATTTCTTCCTCTACCCTGCCTTGATTTTTATTCACCTCTAATCTTTGAACTAGAGCTCACCTCCTTTGAAAGCCACCCCAACAACCTATGTCCCATTACCATTTTTCTAAGCTCTATAGGTATTCCAAATGAGACAAACATTTGGAGATTCAATGTTAACATCCACAAATGAGAAAAAAAAATGTGATGTTTGTCTATCTGGGTCTGGATTATCTAACTCAGAATAGTTTTTTTTTTCTAGTTCCATCCATTGACCTGTAATTTTCATGATGCTTTTAAACAGCTGACTAAAAGTTAATTAGATAAATATACCTCATTTTCATTAATCATGCATCTGCTGATGGACACCCAGGATGTTAGCATTTCCTGACTGTTGTAAATAGAACAGCAATGAATATGAATGGGAAAGTACCTCTGTAGTAGAGTCCTTTGGGTATGTGACAAAGAGTGGTATAGCTGGATCATATGGTTGATATATTTCTAGTTTTTGGGGGGAGCCTCTGTACCGATTTCCATAGTGGCTGTACCAGTTTGTACTCCCATCAGCAATAACTAAGTATTTTCGTCTTTCCCATATCTATACCCATATTTATTGTTATTAAAAAATCAATTTAATGATTCTGATCGGAGTAAGGTGAAGTCTCAGAGTAGTTTTAAGTACATTTCCCTAATGGCTAAGGGTGTTGAACATTAAAAAAAAATGTTTCTTAGCCATTTTTTCATCTTTTGAGAACTCTGTTTAGCTTCATGCCCCATTTTGAAATTGGGTTGTTTTCTTGATGTTTGGTTTTTGAGCCCTTTGTATATTCTAGAGAATAACTTTCTGTTAGTTATATATTTGCTAAATACTTTTCCCATTCTATATGCTTCCTCTTCACTAGAATGATGGACAGAGTCTTATCAGTAGACCTGACAGTCATGGGACTGGATATGTAGAGCAAGACGGCCTCAACCTCATAGAGATCCACCTGACTCTGTCTCCCAAGTGTTGAGACTACTGCAGCTGTTTTGCCACCATGCCTAGCTTTTTGTTTTAATTTGGTTTTTATCCAAAATATTCTTTTTATTGATTCTTTAGGAATTTCACCTCATACATCTCATCACACTTACTTTCTAGTCCTCCCATGTCTGATTCTTGCCCTGTGACCACTGGTCCCAAATAGGATAAGAAAATTAAATTTAAAATAAACATGTCCAATTTGTGTTGTCCAAATACTTACTAGAGCATGGTTATGTGCCCAGTGGCCTGTTTGCTAAGGAAAACTGAGTCCTTCCCTGCCTGCACCTCCACTGCCTGCACCTCCACTTTTGTGCTGATCTTTTGGAGGTAGGGTCTCATATATCCAAGGCTGACTTTGAACTGGCTATAGATTGCCAAGGCTGGCTTTGAACTTTTGATCCCACCTCAGCCTCCCAGTGTCATCAACATGTCCAGTTTTATGTGTTCTGGCAACTGAACCCAATAATTTGTACACCATAGATGAGCACTCTATTATGTGAGGTACATCACCAACAAGGAAAAAATGACAGGAAAAAAAAAGAAGTAATCTTTGCCTTAGTAAATAAAGAAACAATTGATAACCATTTGGGATAAAAGTGTTTTATAACTATTTCCTGAGATATATTAAAAATGCCAATTTCATTCAGAATTTTTCCAAAAAACCTAGAGAAAGTCTACCTGATCAGAAAATAATTTATTAGAAAGGAAAAAATCCACAGTGTAAATTACTGATTAATTTTTTTGAGACAGAATCTTACCACATAGTTCAGGCTGACCTTGAAATCAAGGTTGTCTTGTTTCCCTCCTTCTAAGTACTAGAAATTTTTGATCAATTTTATTTATTAAGTACTGATAAAGAGGTGACATAATAAAAATCTTAATATACTATTATTAGCAATGTTAACTTATATACTGTCTTTGAAACACTATTTTCTAGGGCCTATTAAGATCAAGAAAACATACAATATATAAGTAGACATACAGCCAACTAGAGTATAGACATATTTGTCACAAAATGTGCTTATGAAATTCAAGTCACACAACTAATCCTCAACTAGACACTTCTTAAATGTTCATCAACAATAGTATAGACAAATAAAATGTGGTATATTTGCACAATGGAAAACCACATAATAGTGAGAATGAAAGAAACTACATGTAATCTGGAACATAATGATCCCCTAAAAGGAAGCAGGTACAGAAGCATGAGTTCTTACTATTTAGTCTCACTTTTTAATCACCCAACCCATGAAACTAATCCATGGCCTCAGAAGTAAAGGTAAGAAAATAGTATATCTTTGTGAAGGAAGTGTAACCGTCCAGCATCTGTGACTGTCTTGGCAAAGATCAGGTTGCCTACCTTCTCCAATGAGAATTACAAAGCCTCCAACAAAAAGGTATGCAGTTTTATCTTTTGTCAGCCATAGGCCCACTTTTTCAGGTGGCAAAGACCTTTGTGAAAAGAGTATAATCAAATCAGCCAAACATACAAAAAATAGTAAAGGATCTTGAAAAATAGAAAATAATAAGACATATGTTAGATGTGGTGATACACATTTTTAATGCTAGCATGGAGAAGGCAGACACACATCAATCTCTGTGAGTTTGAAGGCTGTTTGGTCTACACAGTGAGTTCCAGGCCAGACACAAGGAGACCCTGCCTCAAATCAAAATGAAGAGCCATATAATATCCCAAATACTTAGCTATTTCTTCCACTAAATGTCTATATTGATCACAATTAAGTCTGTCTTTGATAAAACATGAGATCACAGACGCAAATCAGCAAAATTTCTGTTCACTTTGCAATTATGATGATTAACATTTCACACACGCTTATGCACACACTTACATACACACACACACACACCTTGAGAGATTTGAAGTGCTTTCTTTAGTTCTCATCTTTTAAGCCCTTACCAGAAGCAACCACTCTAGTTTGTTTACAAGAATACATTTTTTTTTAAATGAGACAGTTTTTCTGTGTAGCCCTGGCTGTCCTGGACTCACTTTGTAGATTAGGTTGGCCTTGAACTCACAAAGATCTACCTGTATCCGCCTCCCTGGTGCTGGGATTCCATGCATGCACCACTTCAGCTGGCAGAACACAGCTTCTTAAGCTGCTCCTGCAAACTATTCCAGTCCTTGCTCTCCTGTTTCTAAAGAGGATGCCACACCTTCAGTTATTTGTGATGACAGAACAGCACTCTCTGTATCAGAGATGGGGCAATTTGTTAACAACAGATATAAATAGATATAAATAATACTTTCTCATAATTCTAGAGGCTGTTAAGGTCAACATGAAGGTCCCAGTAGGCTTTCTGTGTGGTGAGGGATAAGGATGACTTCTCAGATGGTATTTTAGTGTCTCATCTTTAGAGGGGAAACATCACATGGCAGAAAAGATTGAAGGGGCAAATGCAGCACTTTGTGCCTTTTTAAATTTTCTTTATAAAGACTTACTATCATTATTTTTATTGTAATTATATTCATGTGTGTGAATCTGTGTGTGAGCATGTACATGCAGGTGAAGGTGCTCACAGAGGCCAGAGGTATCAGATCCCCAGAACTGGAATTACAGATGATTGGGAGCTAGATAGTAGGTGCTAGGAACTGAATGGGATTCTCTGCAAGAGCAGTGTGTGACATCACCTCTCCTCAAGACTTCTTCTACAAGGACAATAATACATTCATGATGGTATAGCCCTCGGTCTGATCATCTTCTAAAGCTTTCATCTCATAAAACTGTTATATTTAATATCAAGTTTCAATATAAATTTTATAGTGGACAGAAACAACTCAAATTATAGCCTAACTTTAGAAGCCTTGCCGGCTAACTACTGCTACACTCAAAGTCAGGGTTTTAGCATATGAATCTATTGGCAGAAGACACAAGAATCCCTTTTATAATAAATTATGATATAGAACTTTGATGCTACATGTTGTGTGAGAGACTTTTCCTGGAAAAATGAAACACATACTTTTACTCACCTCAGAGAGGGAGCACGTGACAGACTAAAGTATTGATTGTACCAAAGTCCAATTTTGTAAACCAATGAATTCTTATTGGGATGCTAACTGTAGCAGGGATAGCTCAAAGGCAGTGAATCACTGAAAAGCCCACCCCAACATAGCTGATGACTCAAGAAAGCTACATCTGTGTGTAGAATCATTTATTCTATTTTATAAGTTTTTTCCTATAAGCCTACCTATTATACAGAGGAGACAAAGTCAGCTATACCAACTAGTTAAGTGCCTTATCTCCTACAAAGGAATGCCTTGCAAACTATCACCCCTCAAAGGAAAAATGTAAAGCAAATCCACTCCCTGATTCTACACAGGAATGCACACATACACATACACACACACAGAGAGAGAGAGAGAGAGAAAGAGAGAGAGACAGAGAGAGACAGACAGAGAGAGAGAGAGAGATGGAGACGGAGACGGAGACGGAGACGGAGACAGAGACAGAGAGAAGAGAAGAGAAGAGAAGAGAAGAGAAGAGAAGAGAAGAGAAGAGAAGAGAAGAGAAGAGAAGAGAAGAGAAGAGAAGAGAAGAGAAGAGACTTACAGACAGACAGACAGACAAAGGGAGAGAATGGAGAGTTTCTCCCAGTTTGGGAGTTGATCCCAGAGGATCCCAGTTTGGTCACCAGCAGTCACATGATAGCTTACAACCCTCTATAACTCCAGTTCTAAGGGATCCAACTTATTTTTCTGACCTTTAGCACATGAGGCATGTACATGGTGCACATAAACAGACATGTAGGCAAAACACTCATACACATTAAAATAAATAAATCTAAAAATCTTAAAGAGAAGGAAGGAGTGATGGCAAAATAGCAGACTAAAAAGCTTGAAACTCTTTTTCACTACAGAAATTTCCAGACAAACAAGCAGAAGAAGTTTGAATGAACTTTGAAAAACATTGTGTATGTTATATTGTCATAGGTTCCCAGACCTTAGCACAACTGACTCCATGTTCCATTCAAGCTGTGTTCCTCTGGAGGAAGTTCTTTGTTATTTTGAGATTAGAATTACATCGTTTCTCCCTTCTCTTTCCTCCCTCCAAACCCTCCCATATATCCCTCCTCACTCTTTCAAATTCATGGCCTCTTTTTTCATTTAATTGTTATTACATGCGCATATGTAATATATCTGGAGACTGTTAATGACAACCACAACCAATCAAAAGGCACAAAAGAAGAAACTGTATGGAGACCATGCACTAGCTGTACTAAGCAAGTGGTAGGAACTCCTGGGATTCAATTTTCTTCTCTACCAAAAAACTTGTGATGGTGGAAATTCTTATAAATGAGCAGGAACATTAATATTGCAAATAATAAATGAACCAATCATATTTTATGAAGACAATATCTGGGGAGGGGAGAGTTTTACCTGGGGATCAAATTTCATAAACCTCAGAAACTTCGTAGGTGTGAAGAAGACTTCTATGCACTGAAAGGCCTCAGGTCTTGATTAAACATCAGCAATCTGAAACAGAAAAAATGTGAGCTGCATGTACACAGTGAGTCTTAATCAGAAGGACAGGTTTATTAATAACCAGCAAATCCATAAAGTAAGTCATTGAAGAGATACTGTGAGTATTGGCTCATACTAATCAAAGCTTCATGAATTTCTTTGGTCAAACTCTCCACTGGTTTCTTTATCTATAATTTCTGGGTTTTGTTATGATTAGAATGTTCTCTTCAAAAACAATAATGGGTATAATGTAAGCACAATAAATAAGCTATGAATAAATCGGGCATTAGAAAAGGGTGCCCATTCCTCTGTAGTGAGCAGTGAGTTTCTACAATTCAGTGAGTAACAGTAGGACATAATTTAGCACTTTGTAAGTCATTCCCAATTTTGCTGAACACAGCCTTTGTTAGATGATCCTTTTTCTTGTGCTGACTGTAGCCTATGCTTTACTTCTTAGCAATTATCACATATACAAATGTAGTTTTATGCATTCGCTTTTCTTTTATATTAAGCCATTAATTTCTGGAAAACAGTGATCATTATAGATATTTCAGTGGCATTTTGGAAAAGAATAAATGTCAACGTTGGCAAGACACAGTCGCAAAGTTTCTTATCCAGGCTTGGATGACAGGACCATTTATTGACATAGGAGATATGACAGCCTAAATTTGAGCTGAACAAAGACAATAACAACAGACATGACATGGGAAGAAGACCATGAGGAATCAGCAATACACAAAAAACTACAGGCAACTAAGGAATGCTTAGAACAGGAGAAATAATCTTCCTAGGGAAGAACATACCAACTGATTATCCAGTACCAAATAGTCAGCCCTGAAAACAAGTAAAATTATATGGGCTTATCAGGTTATATTTAAATATTTAGAAATATATAAATGTGCATTGTATAAACAATTAAAAAGAGGCCAAGAATTAGTGAGGGATCAAGGAATTCATAGAAGGGCTTGGGAGGGAAGAAAGGAAAGGAGGTAATGTAATTGTATAATTTCCAAAAAAAGTATTATAAAAAAGTCATTTTTGCCTGTATGGGATATATAGACAATGAAAAACAGAGATAGACAAGAGATCTTTTAAGAACTTAGAAATAGGCTCTCAAGAACCACAGAGACTAGGGGTAGAAACACATGTATTAGGGACTGATGATAGAATTCTAAGTTTGGGACACTTAAGGCACTGTCACATCCAGAAAACTCTGTGAACCCTCCTAAGCCTCAGATAGCTAGCCATTGTCAAACCATTTTATGTTCTTTTTAAAAACAAAATAATATATACACATTATTTTAACAGACATCTGTTGAATGCTTACTATGTTGTACAATGTTTTAGATGGTTACAAATACAAAAAATGACACAAAACACAAGAGCAAAGAAGACAGTCACAGGTTTGATGCTGGGACAGAAAGACTCTAAGAGCCAAAGGTGATGGATGACTTCAAAGAAATAATATTTTCTAGACATGACAGGGTAATTCCATATATGAACTCATAGCATTTGTGACAGCATGCACAAGGCCTGGACAAGCTCAAGACAGATAGAATCCTAGCATGGAGAGGGGAGGTGGACATTAAGACCCATCCCTAGCTGAGGGGCTACTGGCAATGAGTAATCAGAGGGTGAGTCAGTTTTCTGTAAGGGTATGGCCTCAGATAGGGTACCCACGTTTCAATGTAAGACCATACATCTGAGCGTACATGAGTAGCACAGATTAGACTTTATTTTAAAAAGTACACAAAGTTAGGTGGGTAGAAAGGTGGTGATCTAGAAAGTGTTGGGTGAGGATAGTGAAATGATCAAAATATACTGTATGAAATTCTGAAAGAACAAATGCTAGTAAGAAAAAATAAAATGACAACAAAATAACAATAGCAGCAGCTGCTGAAGCAAAAAAAGGTACATGTACATGGATAGAACCAAGGAGGCACAGAGGTATCACATAGAAACAAGTCAAGGATAGTCTCTTAGATGGATGGTAGTTGAAATGAGTATGAAAGTGGGATTTAATAAGCTAGTCTAAATGACAACAACTTTTTAAAAAGCAGTTCTAAGCAGGAAGAAAATGTTAAAAAAAAAAACAGTATAAAAAGAAGTATACTTGGATTCAGGAAATGTGTGGGAGAGTGCCAAAGGTAAGATATAAGAAACTACAAAAAGTTCACAAAGTCTGTTTACAGACTACTAGAGAAGGCATCTATGATAGATTTTTATGTTCAGATTTCTAGGATAGCATAGCAACAGCTAAGAGGGAGGATACAGTTGATGAAGTATAAACTATGGCAAGGACAATGTAAGGTTTGCAAAGATTCAGTCTTGTACACCTCACCTACACAGTTGGACTGCAGGTTCCACATTCTTAGAAATTTCTCATTCTTACAATGGCATGCCAAAGAACTAAGGGCGTAGTTCACCCACGAGAAACTGAATTAGCAGATAATTCCAAACTCTCCTTTCTCCTTCAACATCTAGGGAAGTCATGATTCCTGTATCACAGTAACCACTTTGATATTTCTTTGATTTTCTTGCTATTACACACTATCTGGATTGCCCACATCCCTCTTTGTTATCTGGGGCATTCATGCTTTAAACACTGTTTTGAAATATCTGTCCCCTGAGCACAGGAAATACTTTCAAACATTTTCTTGTATCCATATGGTTCCCCCTGCTTGTTCAATATGGGATTGAGAGAGAAAGCATGCACCTGCCAGGGAAGCAGGTGGGCTAACTGCAGAACTTCAACTCTCCTTTTACCATTGTAAATCCAATCTCTCAGTCTCATACTCACCTCTGCAGAATAAAACCTGTGGCAGCATGCCTCCATCTCATCTCTGGTGGATTCCACAGATCTTCCACTTCAAACCTCCCTCCCTCATTTGTTGTTTTGCCCCAGCCCCCAAATCAGGTATTCCCTGTGTAGCTACAGACAACTCTGATCAGAGAAACAGGTAGGCTAACACCACCTTCACCTATCCCTCAGATCCTCCAAATCTAATCCCCCAGTTTCATCCCTAGCTCTGTAGCAAACCACCTGCTAAGGCCTCCCCTTTCATCTTGCCCCCACCTCCAGTGGATCCCATAGATCTACCCTCCTAACATCCCTCCCACAAATCTCTGCTCCAACCCCTTCCTCCAACTCCAGCATATACTCCGTAGGCACAGACCATACTGGACAGGTAAACAGGTAGGCTAACTGCAGATCTTCAACTCTCCCTCTGCTCCTCCAAGTGTAATCCCCCAGTCTCATCCCCAGCTCTACAGCAGAATGCCTGTTTCACTTTCACTTTCTCTCCTGGTCCCATCTCCAGTGGATTACACAGACCTTTTTCAAACTTCCTTCCACTGAACATTACTTCATCCCAGCCCCCAATTCCAGAAGGCAATCCTGGAAATCCACAGGCCACTCTGACCAGTAAAGGAAGTAGGCTGACTGCAAACCTTCACCTCTCGCTCTATTCCTCCAAGTCCAATCCCCTAGTTCCATCCCCAGCTCTGTAGCAGACCTTCTGCTGCAACCTCTCCTCTCACCCTGCTCTCATTCCCAGGGGACCAAGCAGATCCTGGTAAAACACCTTGTTTCTTCCCTCCTGTGGAGCCCCTAAACTCCCCTAACCCATCTCCATTCCTATATGTCAGCTCCTAATACCCAGAAATATATTTTACATGAATCTCTCAGTGCCCAAACATATCAAGAACCCAGAAGATTTTCCCACAGGTAACACACAGCCACCACACTCTCCCAAGAACCAGAGAGGAAACAGAAACCAAGGAACAAAGCATCCACCCAACAAAGACAAGACTAGATATAAGAACCTAGAATTACAGTCTTCCCAATCCCAGATGACCAGACGCTGGTGTAAAAACACAAATAATAGCCAGGACAATATGTCTCCACTAGTGCCCAGCAACCCTTCAACAGCAAGCCTCAAATATTCCAACACAGCAAAAGCCCAAGGGGAAAAAAATCTTAAAATAGCCTTTATGTACATGATAGAGGTCCTAAAATAGTAAAAGACTAAATCCCCTAAAGACATCTATGAAAACACATACAAACAGTAGATGGAAATGAAGGAAATTCAAAACCTGAACGTAGAAATAGAATCAATAAAGAAAACCAAAATTAGCCAGCCCTGAGGAGACAGGAAAAAAAAAAAAGAAAACCAAAATTGAGATAAAACTGGAAATGAAAAATTTAGGAACTTCAACAGGAACCAGAGAGGCAAGCTTCACCAGCTGAATAAAAGAGATGAAGAGAGAGACAGAGAGAGCCTCAGGTACTGAAGACATGGCAAAAGAAATGGATCCATTGGTCAAGGAAAATGTTAAATCCAAAAAACCACAAAAAACAAAAAACTTCTCCCATAAAGCATCCAGGATATCTGGGACACTATAAAAGGAATATATCTAAGAATAATGGAAATGGAGGAAAGAAGAAACACAGATCAAAGACACAGAAAATATTTTCAACAAAATCACAGCAGAAAATTGCCCAAACTAAGGAATGAGACTGTAAAAGGAATTTTTATTCTCCTGTGGCAACTGCTATATCAGCGGCTTACTGCCTTTGTCTGCTAACCTAGACCTAGTCCTGGAAGCTTCTAGCCTCTGCACAATCTGATCTAGGCCTGGAATGTTTTCAGCCTCTGAGACTTACTGCTGAATAAGCTCACCCTTTCTTGTTTTTACCGAGCTCTGAGCTGGCTGGTTCAAGTCAGTTTTTCTTGCTCAAACTCCTCTCCCAGCTGACTTGGTCAATCTGGCTTCTCTCTTGGTCCCGGAATTGCTCTTCTTTACCTCAACCTAATTCCAGCAATCTTTTCTAATCGTCTGGATCCTTCTCATAGTCTGGCTAGTTCTGCCTTCAACCTTTCTCTGTAAAACTCCCCTGATGAAACTGCATCCTTCTCCCGCTCATTTTCTGTGTTAGTCCCTTAAGTAGCTTCCTTTTCCTCTCAGTTCTCCTAACAGTTGGATATATCCTATTCTGTCAAATCTTCTCTGATTTGTCACTCCTATAGCTGATAAACACTTTCAGCAAAGTAGCTGGATATAAAATTAACTGGCAAAAATCAACAGCCCTCCTATATACACATGACAAATGGACTGAGAAAGAAATCAGGGAAACACCTTTCACAAAAGCCTTAAATAATGTAAGATATCTTGGGATAACTCTAACCAAGCATGTGAAAGACTTGCATGACAAAAGTTTCAAGTCACTAAAGAAAGAAAATGAAAAGATATCTCATGCTTATGGATTGATAAGATTGACATGGAAAAAAATGGCCATTGTAGTCAAAGCAATCTACAGATTCAGTGCAAACCCCACTACAATTCATACACAATTCTTTATGGATCTTGAAAGAAAATCTTCAGCTTCATATGGAAATACAAAAAAAAAAAAACAGGATAAGTAAAACAATCCTGAACAACAACAACAAAAATACTTGAAGGTTTCACCATTTCTGATCTCAAATTGTGTGACAAAACTATAGTAATGAAAACAGCACGGTATTGGCACAAATACACTTTGATCAATGGAATTAAAATGAAGACTCAGCCATAAATTCACACATCTATTGACATCTGATTTTTGATAAGGAAGCCAAAATTATACAATGGAAATAACACAGGGTCTTCAACAAATGGTGCTGGTCTAACTGGATGTATGCATGTAGAAGGATGTAAATAATTCATATCTATCACTCTGCACAAAACTCAAATCCAAGGAGATCAATAACCTCAACCTAAACCTGGATACACTGAACCTGATAGAAGTGGTGAATAGCTTTGAACTTTCTGAACAGATCTCCCTTAGGGCAAGCACTAATAACAACTAATAAATGGGACCTTGGGAAAGTAAAAAGTTTCTTTAAGGCAAAGGACACTGTCATTCAGACAAAGCCTACAGACTGAGAAAAGATTTTCATCAACCACATACTTTTTATTTATATATCAAAAATATATAAATTATTCAAGAAAGTATCTATCATAAAAACAAATATCTGAATTAAAAACAAGGCAGAAATCTAAACAGAATTCTCAATAGAAAAACCTCAAGTGGCTGAGAAGCACTTAAAGAAATGGTTAGCATCCTTAGCCATCAGGGAAACACAAACCAAAACTACCTTGAGATTTCATCTTACACCTGTCAAAAAGGCTAAGATCAATAACATAAGTGACAGTTTATGGTGGTGAGGATGTGGAATGCGGGGAACACTCATGTATTGCTCCTGAGAACGTAATCTTGGGAATCAATCTACCTCAAGACCCAACTGTGCCAATCTTGGGAATGTGCCCAAAGGATGCTTCATCTATTACAGAGAAACTTGCTTGATCATGTTCATTGTTGCTCTATTCATAATAGCCAGTCTCTCTATATCGCCTTGGTTGTCCTGTACTTTATAGATCAGGTAAATTTCAAACTTACAGAGATCCACCTGCCTCTGCCTCCCAAGTGCTGGAATTTACACAGGGTGATTTGGCATCTTTGTCAAATGTCAGGTAACTGCAAAGCCTGGCTCCTGAGGGGCGGGGGGCGGGGGAAATGGTACTTGAGAAATTACCATACCAATTCTCAAGTTGAATTATGGATGGATCTATTGTGTAGTGGTTTGAAAGAAAATGACACCCACAGGCTCATTAGGAGGTGTGTTCTTGTTGAAGTAGTTATGGCTTTGTTGGAGGATGTGTGTTTTATTCACTTCTGATGCTTTCGAAACAAGATGTAGAACTCTCAACTCCTTCTCTGGGACCATGCCTGTTGCCATGCCTTCACGCCTCCATGCTTCCCACTATGATGATAATGGACTAAACCTCTGAACTCTAAGTCATCCCCCACTAAACGTTTTCCCATATAAGAGTTGCTGAGGTCATGGTGTCTCTTTACATCAATGGTAACCCCCAAAAAGCATACAGTAACAAAAAGCATCCTGTGCTGGCACAAATCAAATATATAATCAAGGGAACGGAATAGAAGATCCAATTCTTATGCTGCATATTCCAGGGTGCCTGACCTGTAAACTTTGGGGCTCTTCTGTCTCCACCTCCCATTTCACTGTAGGAATGTTAGATTTACAGATGCTTACCACTGCATCAAGCTTCTTATGAGGGCTCCAGGAATCAAACTCCAGTCATTAGGCTTGCTCAGCTAATACCTTAACCCACTAAGCTATCTCCCTGAATCAATAATAAGAATTTTAGAACAATTATTTTCATATATTATTCATTTTTAGTTTTTATTTTATGCACATTGTCGTTTTACCCATATGCATGCCTGTGTGAGGGTGTCAAATCCCCTGGAACTGGAGTTATAGACAGTTGTGAGCTTCCATGTGGGTGCTGGGAGCTGAACTCAGGTCCTCTGGAAGAACACCCAGTGCACTTAAGCACTGAGCCATCTCTCCAGCCCCTTTAGAGTTAATTTTATTTTATGTATATAGGTGTTTGGGCTGCAAGTAATTCTGCACATCACATGTGTGCAGTGCCTGTGGAGGCCAGAAGTTGTCATTAAATCCTCTGGAAATGTAGTTACAAGTGGTCTTGAGCTATCATATGGGTGCTAGAAATCAAATCTGGGTACTCTGCAAGAGCAACAAATGTTTTTAACCACTGAACCATCTCTCTAAACTCAAGTATTTTTAAAATGAGATCTGCAGCCCTAGATACCCTGAAACTTGCTATGTAGATCAGGCTGGCTTTGAATTCAGAAAGATTTTTCTGCCTCTGTCTCCCAAATTCTGTGATTAAAAGTGTGGGCCACTACACTGGGCTTATTAAGAACTCTTTCTTAGCCTGTCATAGAACACCTTAGCTCTAAGTTTATATACCCATGAAGCAATATTTACAGCACTTTGAGTGGAAAAAGATTAAACTTTGCAATTTTATACATACCTAAGAAAAATCACAAGTGAACATGCAGTATTACTCCATGCCATTTTTAGAACATGTATTGCTACAATTAATAAGAGAAGAACATATATAAAGAATCAAGGACTTCATGGGAAAAGTTGTTAGAGATCTAACTGCCACTACAAATGTCCTGGCTATCAAATAATTTTACTGGCTTATTCTATCAAATTTTATAAGAACAAGTGCATTATTTAAATTAACCTAGAAATTACAGACCAATTTCATAAGAATAAGGAACACATCAGAAACAGGATTGTAAGGAACCATGACATTTTACCCCAGAATCTGCGTAGGCATTCAAGCCAACAAAAGCGAAAGACAATAGTGTGTCTGGCCCACCAGGGTGCCCCAACAATGCTCCATGTATCTTTTTCAACTCTGATTTGTCACAAACTACTGAGTCTACACTACAGCTTTTCAAAGAAAGAGTCGATGACATGTATAAGAATCTATAAAAATTTCATATCCAGAGGGACATGAACAAAACAAAAAAACATGAACATGGAAAAATGATTACTAGTGAGGCAGGGGTAGACAGGGGAGGGAGAGAGATAAGAGTGTGGAGGGTGAGAGCAGTTGGAAAGCATAACATGTATTAAATTGTTAAAAAAGGAATTTAATGTACAAAATGTTCATATACTTTAAGCAAATCATACCATTCCTAAAAAAGCAACAGTAATATTTGTATATTGGAGGCAGTGATTGTGCAATTATATAAGTTTACAAATAATCATTTAATTTTGTATTTAACACAAGTTAAGGTTTTATTTATGTTTGATTTATGTTATAAATCAATGCTTTCCTTATGGTATTTCCATACACACTTTGTTTTGATTGATTCTATATGTCTTCTCTCCCATCTCTCTCATCCTCTATTTTCCCACTGTATTCTTTAACTTCCAATATTCTCCTTCTACTTTAATAATTCATCTGTTCTATTGTTTCCACACCCCGCCTCTTAAAGCCTCCTTTTTTCTTTCTATCATGAGTTAACTTTATAGTTCATAACCTGTGCTTCAATAAGCTGCTGGAAAATTCATGCTAAAAATAATATAAAGTGCAGACAATACTTCGAGTACTATGATAGTCACTGCCATAAACTAACTGTACTATACATAGTTGAAAGAGGCTGATCACTAAAGTCCATTCAACCTACAGCATCTGAACAGCCAATTTTTTGGCCAGGTGAGACCAGAAATGCAGACATGAATGGCACCATGACTCTGAACATAGAGTAATTTTCATTCAGGGAGGAAGGCAACCTAAACATACGACAAGTTAATCCCAGTAGGGCAGGAAATGTAGAAAGAAGTTAGCAAATGCCACCCAGAGACCTGGGAAGGGAATTTGGTATGTTCTCCAGACAGCATGGTCTATTAAGGAGGTGAGACTCACATAACCAGTAGAGAAAGAGGAGAAAGAGAAGAAGAGAGTGAGACTGGAGAGGAAGAAGAGAAAGGAAAGGAAAGCAAGGGGAGGGAGGGAGCCACTCATTCTCAAATATTTACCTAGACCAAAAAGAGTACAAAGGGGTCCTTGAATTACCATATGAGTGCTAGGAATTTAATCTGGGCCCTCGGCTGCTGAGCAATAAGTGCCCTTAACCATGAAACCATCACTTTAATCTCCAGTAATTTTTTATGAGGCAGGGTCTCACCATGTAACCCTAGATATCCTGAAACTTGCTATGCAGACTACCTTGGCTTTGAACTCAGAGAGATCTTCCTGTCTCTATTTCCAGAGTTCTGGGATTTAAGATATGAGCGATCATATTGGGCTTTTAAAATATTTCTATTAGGTATATAAATTACTTAGAAAGTAAGCTTTCTTAGTTTGCCACGGAACACTTTAGTTTCAACTTAAGCATCTTTCCCAATAACCTGTGAAGCTAAAGTTTCTACTACTGGGTCACTTCTCTTTACTACTGGAAGTTTGCCAATCTGGAGGGGAAGATTAGACAATATGCAAATGAATACAGCAAGCCTCAGCCCGCCCCCTCTTTTTTGTTTTTGGGTTTTTTTCAAGGCAAGGTCATAATATGTAGCCCTGACTGTCCTGGAACTCACCCTGTATACCAGGCTGGCCTCTAATTCACAGAGATCCACCTACCTCTGCCTCCAGAGTACTCAGACTAAAGGTGTGCACCACTACTGCCTGGACTGCAAGGCTTTATATGAGTCCCTTTTGCTAATGATTTTCGGCCCTTCTCAGGTTGCTTAGGATCTGATGAAGAAAAAGAGGTAAAATAATTTAGTGAGTACAGTGTGATAAATTCTGGAAGGGGAGACATTTTAAAAGAGGGAACAGAACCAGTGTGAGATTAGAAAGGGTTTCTCAGGCATGATAATCGGAATTCAATAGCCAATGCAGCAATTGGTTCACTAGAAAAAAAAAAACAACCCTGGAGATTGAGTTAACTATAGATCTATTTATTACATTGACTGATTGATTGCTTGATTTTATGTGGGGGGAAACCAAACCACAACCCATGTGTGGAGTAGAGAGGGCAATTTGCAGTAGTTGGTTTTCTCTTCCTACCGTATGGTTCTTGGGGATTAAACTCACTCATGAGGCTTGGTGGCAAACACCTTTATCCACTGAGCCTGCTTACCTACCTACAGAATCTCTATTTTAAATACTTTCTCGAAGAATTGGAAACCATCTTCAATTTTTAAGTGATGATTAAAGACCACTGTAGGCCCACATTTTCTAATTCTGTGCAGCAGGATTTTCAGCTCTCACCACAACAATGCCACAATGTCATACTGGTTGGCAAACAACAAACATTTATTGAATTAATGAGTGAACCCATACTGGGAAACAAATATCAAAGAAAATAAGTTTTAATAGATGTGTTAGCTAGGTTATTCGGCATAAGCTAGAGTCAGCGTGAAAGAAAGAACCTCAATTGAGAAAATGCACCTACCAGAGTGGCCTGTGGGAAAAACCTGTAGGACATCTTCTGAATTGATGACTGATGGAGGGTGGATCTCAATGTGGATAGTACCACTCCTGAACTAGTGTTTCTGGGGGCCATAAGAGAGCAGGCTCACAGAGGGATCAAGGAGACCACAAGAAAGTCCACAGAATCAACTAACCTGGGCTCATAGGGGCTCACGGAGACTGAACTGACAACCATGGAGCCTGCATGGGAGTGACCTAGGCCCTTTGTGCATATATATAACAGTTGTGTAGTTTGGTCTTCTTGTGGGATTCTTAACAATGGGACAAGGGGCTGTCTCGGACTTTTTCTGCCATTTTGGGGGGCTCTTTTTTTCACAATCGGTTGCCTTCTCCAGCCTTAATATAAGAAAAGGTGCCTGGCCTTAGTGCAACTTGCTATGCCATGTTTAGTTAATATCCACCGAAGGCCTAGAGGAGTGTTTGGGGAAGGGAATAGGGAGGGACTGAGAGGAGAAGAGGGAGGAGAAAGTGTGGTTTGGATGTAAAAAGTAAAAAAAAAAAATTAAGAAAAAGAGAAAGGAGGCTGAGCAAGCCAGGATTACCAAGCTAGTAATAAGCACTCCTCCGTGATCTCTGCATCAGTTTCTACCCTGAGTTCCTTCCCTTACTTACTTCAGTAATGGTAATGGACTGTGATGTGGAAGTGTAAGATAAAATAAATCCTTTCCTCCTCGAGTTGGTTTTGGTCATGGTGTTTTATCATAGTATAGAAACCCTAACAAAGACAACATATATACTACTTAAAGGACTGCTATAGCTAACAACCTATAAGCCTATAAAATACAATAATATGTGCACAGTGGCACATGCCTATAATCCCAGTACTTGTGGAGGCAGTGGCAGGTGGATCTCTGTGAGTTCGAGGCCAGCCTGGTCTACAAAGTGAGGCAAGGACAGCCAAGGATACATAGAGAAACCCTGTCTCAAACAACAACAACAACAATAATACAGTAGTATGAATGATACATCCTTATAATAATCTTACAGTGTATGTGCTGTGTTAGTCCCATTTTACAGAAAAGGAATCAGGAGTCACTGAACCACACTAACATAAAATAACATAGTGTGGGTGAGTCTGACTCCAGAACACATACCTTTATACTGCCAACTTATCCCAACAAGGGGAAAAAGTAAATTACATGGTTCAAATGAGGAATAGGCAAACGATCAAGAAATACATGAAAACTGAGCAGGGCACAGGGGTCTTGTATGAGACGGTTTCTACAATCAAGGACCATGTGTGGTTGTGGACTGGAACCCCCGCACGGATGGGGCCCATGATAACTTGATGTAGGGCTGAAGACCCTATTCAGGGAAACAGGGACTGTTTCAGTCATGATCTTGATGGCTGACTCTTTGACCCTCCCCCATACAAGCGGGGGAGTGACAGACTGGCTAGATCCCAGGGGAGGACTTTGCAGCCAGCCCTGAGGAGACAGGATAAGCTGGGGTTGGATGGAAGGGAAGGAGGTCCTCCCCTGTTGGTGG
>CM053742.1:110790466-110817078 GCA_028658305.1 Pachyuromys duprasi | reverse complement strand
CCAAGTTATCATGGGCCCCATCCGTGCGGGGGTTCCAGTCCACAACCACACATGGTCCTTGATTGTAGAAACCGTCTCGTACAAGACCCCTGTGCCCTGCTCAGTTTGGTCTTTGTGGAGCTCTTGTTCTCCCCAAGTCTTAACAACCTCCCCCAGATCTATCATTACTCTCGCCCTTTGTCAGAGGCTTGATCTCAAGTCTTAGTATCCCCTCTGATACATCGCTACATTGACCCCCCCCCCCGCCCCCAGAGGTCCTCTTTGGCACGCTCCTGTTCTTGCTTGTTTTCTCCTCCGCTCAATGTCCATCCCATTTGTTCATTCAAACAAGCATTGATCATAGTATACATTTCTTGATGGGAACTCTTAGCCTTCTGTAGGGAAGCCATAATAGGCATTTGATTAGATTGTGCACAGAAGCACCAACACATACACACACACAAACCCCTATAACTTGCAGTTGTCGGTCTAAAATGGGCCCTCCTCTTTCCCCAGTAGCTAAATGGAATCTAAAACATTGGGATCCCAATTTAAGCAAGACCATACTATGAGAGTCTAGGTTTGTATAAATGAAAAAAGGCAGAGGATAGATACATCCTTTAGTTTTCACACAACATAGTCCATTAATTAGCCTTTACCACCCCCCTCAAGTACCTTGCATCATCAATTTTATTAAAAACAAATTCAAATACAGTTTTTTTTGTTTGGTTTTGTTTTACTTTCAAAAAGACAATCTTTATAAGGGTACAGAGTTCAAGGGCAACCTGGAAAGGGCACCTAAGACAATTATACTTAAGCAATGACCATACTATTGACATCTTTCATTAGGCACTTTGAGTTATCACTAAGAACAAAAACATTTAAGACTCAAATTTTAAGATGTTCAGTAGAGAAGACTGATGTACACTAGTCTCCCAAGCACAGGAGCTAGAATGCATACCCTGGTTACCTTACACATATGGTAGTCCCAGTGGGAAGTGTGAATCCCCTTAAAGGTTTCTAGACATTCTAGAGGTTGCTACTGGAGAGATGAATGCACATTTACTTTGCAGACATGTTGTCCAGTAGCCTTGCATACTTTACAGCTTGAATTTCTATATATTACACTGAATCTAAGGAGGACAGCAAATACTGTCTTGTTTTCTCTCTGTATTCCAATGAACTCCATATTCCCTCTCAGACTTGATGAGCTCTTTGGATTCAACCACCTCAAGCCAACCATTCCCTAGTTTCCAGGACCCAGAGCAGACTGAAGGGGCAATTACCCACCTGGTTCAGAACAATATGACTGGTGAGTTTGCCAAGATGGAAATAAAAGGTGTGGGAACAGTGCAGTGATGCTGAAAGGGTGGGTGATATAGGAGAAGATAGGAAATGGGAAGATTTTTAAGCCAGAGAGATTTTAAAATTAAGTTTTAGTGCTAGAGTTGCTAGATCTGTGTCTTCTGTCATTAATTCACTTTACTCAAACACTTACCTCAGTAGTTTATGATAAGGAAGAATAAAATGACATTTATAGCAATGCAATGTTTCTAGGTTGTCACAACATCTAATTAAAATTTCGGTTCCCTTCATTATTTCTTTTCCATATTCCCCTCAAAGATTTTTACCCTTCAAATTCCCTTTCTGTCTCCTATATTTTTATTAATATAATTTGCTCCATTTATCTAATATAGGAATAAAAATATTTTAACAGATACAGGAAGATAAACAATACATTGCCATCTACTATTAACTTTTTGTTATCTTTTCTCCCAGGCACATCTTCCTATTGCTGCACACACACTTGCACAAACATACACTTGCATGTATGCTTAAGTGCATGCACAAAATTTCCCATCCACTCTCTTCATCATATTCATGTTGTTTTTCAGAAATCTGACCTTACTAACAATATGTGACCTCATATCACTTATCACTTCATTTCTATCAACACAGAACTGCATAATGATTATCAGTGGCTGAATTGTGTTCTATAGTGTGGATACATCATTATTCATTTAATCTAGAATTTATAATTTAGGTTGTTTCTATTGCTTTTATATTCTTCCATTTTAGACTGCATACTAGTTTTACACCCATATGAATACATTCAAAGAAAATTCATTGTTTTACATTTTCCATTATCTAAACCAATATGTCACTTACTGGCTAGGCATTTACCTCCTAGATGACCTTGGTCAAGTTAGCTGATCTTTTCATTCCTCAGTTGCTTCATCTGTAAAATACAGATACTAATAGAACTTTCCATATAAAGTTGATGTCAGAAATAAATAAAATAGCATCTTTAAGGTTCCTGGAAGTAGGTTTTATATGTATTAGGCATTCATTAATGCCAGCTTCAGTAATACAAGATACTAGCTATTTTTAATTACAACTACTATTACTATCATTATGCCTCTGATGATACTATCATTGCTCCACACTAATATTAGTGCTGTCATCAGATTTTCACAACTCAACAAGAATTCTATTTTTAATTAATATTTTTATTCTATGTACATTGGTATGAGGCTGTCAGATCCCTTGGAACTGGAGATACAGACAGTTGTGAGCTGCCATGTGGGTGCTCAGAACTGAATCCAGGTACTTTGGAAGAAGAGACTATGGAACCTCCTGAACAAGAATTCTAAACTCCATTCTACGTATAAGGACATTAATGCATACAGAAAAGATTTTTTTAGAAAATAAAAAAATAAACTTAATTGTTTTGGTTGGCATAGAATGTAAAGGGTTTCACAAGGCATCATCATATGTGTGTTCTTCTCTCACCTGGTTCTCTTTCTTCACCTAGTTAGCTCTCCTTTTGCTTTCCTATTATACATGTTCTATTGCCCTCTCTATTTCTCACTTCCCTTAAGATCTTTTCCTCCACCTATGGTCCCCTTTCTAATTTTTGACCTATAAATATACATGTACAAACACATATACTATATACACAATTTAAAATTTAGTTCCCATATGTGTGTATGTATCTGTGTGTCATTCTGTCTGGCTTATATTGTTTAATATAATGGTTTCTATTTTCCAGAAAATGTTATGATTTTTTTACAGCTGCACAAAATTACATTGTTTTATATGTATCGCATATTCATTATCCATTCATATGTTTATGGACATCTATGCAGGTTCAATTTCTTAGCTATTATGCATAGTGTAGCTATAAGGATGCTCAGGAGTGATGATTCATGTAGTAGGTCTCTTTCAAAAAGTTTTATTTTATCATGCTTAATTATGCATGCATGTGTCTGTGTTAATGACCTTGGAGGCCAGATGTGTCCGATCCCCTGGCGATGGAGTTAAAGGCAGCTGTGGGCCACTTGATGTGGGGACCGAACCTAATTCAGATACTCTACAAAAACAGCATGGACTGCTGAGTCATCTCTCTAACCCCTGTTGTTTTTCTAAAGAACTTCCACACTGCTTTCCATAGTTTCTATACCAGCTCATGTTCCCAACCTTGGTGCATATGGTGTATATGATTTGGTTGTCATTGTTTTCCTGACAATAGCCATTCTGACTGAAGTGAGACAGAACTGAAAAGTAGTTTCAATTTGCATTTTCCTGATGGCTAAGGATGTAAAGTATTTAGTGTCCATTTGAATTTTTCTTTAGAAAATTGTCTATTTCAGTTCATCAGCCCATTTACCAAGTGGATGGTTTGTGGGTTTTTCAGTGTTTAATTTTTGCAGCGGTGAGGATTCTTTGTTGGTCACATAGCTATCTGTTGACATGACTAGAAACTAGGTCTAGCAATATTTCTTTCTCTGGACCTGAAGTGGCAACTCCTGTAAGGCATCATCCACCTTGATTCTGGAGGGAAAGATGAGACCAGGCTATGAATAGAAAGCCTGATTAAATTTGTGAATCAATTACTGAGTTAATGAGTGAGTAAGCAAAGGGATGGCTAAATGAAATGGCAGAGAATTAATGTGAACCAGGGCTGGGGAGATAACTCTGTGAGTAAAATGCTTGCTCTGCAAGCCCAACAACCTGAGTTTGAGTCCACAGCATCCACATAAAAGCCAGATGCTACACAGGTATTGATAATCTTAGTATACCTCCAATGAAATCGTGGAAGGCAGAGACAGACAGAAAACTCCCTAGGAACCTACGGGAAGGCTAGTCTGCTGTATACCATAATGAACAAGAGGCCCTCTCTCAAAGTGGAAACAAACTGACATCTGTGGCTGTTCTCTGCATTCCACATATGCACCATGGCATGCATGAACCTGACCATGTGCTCATCCATACACACATATTATATTAAACTAGAGAGGAAAAAAAGACAGTGAATGAAAACCAATAAGTCACTTGTTGAACAAATAAATGAATACAGAGGAAGACAAATTAGAAAACTCAAAATCAACAGCATGAGTAAAATAAACACTGCCTAGGAAGAGATTTGACTTAAATTATTCTTATTTCTATTTCTACTCCTGCAGGAGGCCAGAATTTTGGTTATGACCAATTTTTCAGAGATAAGATCATGGAGAAAAAACAGGACCACACCTATCGTGTGTTCAAGACTGTGAATCGCTGGGCTGACGCCTACCCCTTTGCCCAACATTTCTCCGAGGCATCTATGGTCTCAAAGGATGTTTCTGTTTGGTGTAGTAATGACTATCTGGGCATGAGCCGGCACCCTCGTGTGTTGCAGGCCATACAGTGAGTAGTAGAGTGTAGACTATGAGTTGTGTATCACATTTAAAGATCTAGAGCCACACTAGCAGTGGACACCTTGGTTCTACTACCACCTCTTTTGTACAAGGTCCCCCAGTATATCTACTCCTCATATAGGAACTGAGACAGTCAACATATCACACCTTCTAAATGACTATTTGGTGTGAAAGATGATAATAGAAATTTAGAAATGCTCGCTGATAGCATGAGCTAGAAATTAGAAATCAGAGTATAGAATGATATGTATATGTGAAAGAGGGTGTATGGGGGAGGGGGAGAGGAAGAAAGGGAGGGGGAGGGACTGAGGGAGAAAGGAAGAGATGGAGGGGGCTTCCTTTAGCTGTACCAAACCACTCAGGTTAGATCTACTTTATAACCTTATCCTGCAGTGCCTCTATCTCTACTTGTCTCATTCTTTTTTTTTGGTTTGTGGTATGTTGAGACAGGGTTTCTCTGTGTAATAGCCCTTGCTGTTCTGGACTCACTTTGCGGACCAGGCTGGCTTCCAACTCACAGAGAACAGCTAGTCATTCTTTCCTGTACTTGGTCACAAAGGGCACTGTTTACACAGGACCACTTAAGTTAGTACTGACCCCATTTAAGGAAGTGTTTCATCCTTGCTCACCGCCTAACAATGTTTTGTTTTGGTTTTGCTTTTGTTTTTCCCTGTCTTCCATTTTCTTGGGGCCAGGGAGACCCTACAGAATCACGGAGCTGGAGCTGGTGGCACTCGCAATATCTCAGGTACCAGCAAGTTTCACGTTGAGCTCGAACAGGAGCTGGCTGAACTACACCAGAAGGACTCAGCCCTGCTCTTCTCCTCCTGTTTTGTGGCCAATGATTCTACTCTCTTTACCCTGGCCAAGCTTCTGCCAGGTGAGCACACGGTCAGAGACTTACTCTAGGCTGGTGTCCTGCAATAAAGCTTCCAGTCTCACTTGCTGTCCCACTGTTTTGACTTCACTTGCTTCATCTCTTCTTCCTTTTCACCTGACATGCATAGTCAGAACTTAATGATTACATCCCTCTCTTCCCACCCCTTCCACACTTTGGTTGAGGGCCAGCACCAGGGAATAGCGTGTTAATCTCACAGAGCAGTAATGCCTTAAAGTCACTATTTTCTAACACATATAGTCTTTTGTTACCACAGAGCTTTAAAAAAAATTTTTAATCTAAAACCTCTACCTTTGTCCTTCATTCTTAACATACACATCTTACTGCATCTTAATACAAAATACACTTATCACTTCTCCTTACTTACTGACATGAAACCAAATCTATCTGTACATAGATATTTCTTCATTGTTTCCCTTTACAGTAAAATATATTTTTCTATTTCTGCTTAAAGGCATCTTTTCACCTATACACTAGAGCCCATCTTCCCACTTTCTCACATTCTAGTCAATGTCATCTCTCCATATGCCTTCTGTCAGTCTGAATCTTCAATGGACAGATGCTCCACATCTATGTCAGTTCTTGGCTCATGTAAGTGCTCAGAGAGAAGCCATGAAAATGTCACATTCCTTAACCTCTACTCAGAGCTTTCCAAGTCTCAGGGACAGTTTTGCCAAATCCTCTTCATTCCCCTTCCAGCAGATGTCCTCACCTCTTACTACAAAAAAAGAAGCCACCAGACAGCATTATCCTCAACTTCTAGCCACAAAACATCTGCTCACTTACATGTATCCCCACTTCTCATCTCACTCTTTGCTTCCTGTAACAGCACAGTACATGCCTTTTTCTTGTTGTCTCATCTTTTCACTGGTGCACTGGTCACTGACAACTATCCATTCAAGAACTTCTCACTTCTCGATCCAACTCACCTTTTTGTCTGTCTCTGTGTCTACCATTCTCCCTCCCCCAACTGTTCCCTGATCCCTCCATATCTTCAGCCTTTCACACTCTTTAAATAAATCTCTTGCCTCAACCCCTCCATCAAACTCTAGCTCCCCTCCTATCTCTCTCCTGCCTAAATTAGGCAAATGCATGAGAAGAGTCTTTGTGCTTGCTGTCTGCTACTTCACTGCACGTTGCAAAACACACCACAAATTCCTGAACACTTTTCCTAATGTCATCCAGAACTCCTGAATAAAGTTAACATCTTGGGTATTTTTTTTTTCATCAGTTCTTTACTCCTACTCAACCAATACAATTCAACATTTTTTCATTACTACTACCAATCATTCTAGTTTAAGCAACATCATATTTTTGCTGTGTTCTTTCCCCTCCTACAATGCATTCTCCATACACTCAGAACAATGTTTAATTATAAAAATATATCCTTGTCCTTTCCCTGTTCAAAAGTCTTCAATTTTGCCTCTAGGATAAAATGTAAACGCCATGTCATGACTTCTAGCCAAATCAAATCCTAAGTTGGGCATGGTAGATCACATCTGTAATCATAGTACATGGAAGGCTGAGGTCAAAGACAACATAATAAATTACAGGATACTCCAGTTTAAAGAATGAGACCATAACTCAAAAACACAAAGAACCGAATTTTATTACACACATATCTTTTAAATCTCATGTTTTGACATCCTTCTTCCATTCATCTATAAAGTAGTAATTTATTTTCCCATCCACTCATTAAAAAATATTTCTTTAGCATTCTTTGTGCCTTATGCTGGGAACAAAGAGATACAAAGATAAAAATATTTGGGCTTTAATCTCAAGAAACTTCCAGCTAGGCAAGCCAAGTCATGAAAGAAACCATGATTCATTCTTCTCAAATAGAAGTTGCCCCTTACTTTATTAAAGGCCATAGTTCCTTGATGTCTGTGAAATTTGAGGTTTCTATGAGATAGACAGATGCCATTTCTACATTCCATACTTCCCTACCCTCCCAATATGGCCAGTAAAAATTCCCTGCATTCTTCATATCCTGGAGACAAACCCTTTCTGGCGTCTGGCTTTCTTCTCCATACAGTGAAATGGTCATTTCTTGCTATGATCTGTCATGATCATATAATTTCAACAGTGAAACCTGGTAAGCACCCACCTCTGTAACAATCAACAGATGGTTGTGACCTGGAAAAGGTGAAGTGTCAAGTAGGCCAGAGAGAAAGCAGCATCAGTCCAAATCTACAAGCCATTTCTGAGGTTAATCCTTTTCCAAGCTTTGATTTTCTAAGTGTGAAGAATGAACCTAAAACCTGTCATAGAGAAACTAAAGGATCCTGGGAAAGTGAACCTTCTTCCTCCTCAAGCCAGTCAGAGGCATTAGGCATCCTTGGAGGGAGGAGTATAAGAGTTCTTGGGCAGGGGTGTTGTGACAAGGGACGAAGAGGTAAGTCACAGAGGTTTCCAGAGGAAGAAAAAGAAAAAGACCAGGTCTTCAGAGGGGAATACCTCCTCCTGCCAGGTCACAACTGAAGGGTAAAGGGGGAGTACTGACATAGAAGCTTAAGAATTACACATTTGTTTCCTCAGGGTGTGAGATCTACTCAGATGCAGGCAATCATGCTTCCATGATCCAAGGTATTCGCAACAGTGGTGTAGCCAAGTTTGTTTTCAGGCACAATGATCCAGGACACCTGAAGAAACTTCTTGAGAAGTCCAATCCAAAGACACCCAAAATTGTGGCTTTTGAGACTGTTCACTCTATGGATGGTATGTATATATGTATTCGAGAACATGTTTACTAGTATCGATATTTTATTAAAACATCAGGATAATAACAATTAACATTTATTATGGTGTTTAGTTTATGAAGCTATTTCATAGTTTACATATTTTAAAACATCAAATTCTCACCTGCTTGGCTTTCTCACCAGCTTGGCCTTCTCACCAGCTCCTTTTGTGAGTTTCTGAAATTGCATGGTGTTACAGCTCGCGTATTTGCACAATGCTGGTAATAATAATAATAGAATAGCCCTGGACACCAAATGAATTCACATACATAAGGAACTCAATGTCATGTCTGCTAGCACATTTCTACAACCATAAAGAAAGTAAAACCAGCACATCTGTATCATGGAATAACTATTCAAATTTTCTAGTAGAAATTATGGGCTGTAATCACACTAGTCACACCTGTAAATGAGTTGCTCCTTATTTTTTGGTGGAATCTGCCTAACCCATCAATTCCAGAGACAGATTTCTTCTTCTGAAAGGATACCAGAACCACTGAACTGTCTTGTCTCAGGTTCCATCACTGTTGTTGTTTGTCCTTATATTTTCCTATCACCCCCATAGTCTTTATTCCAGTTCTAGGGTCCCCATTTCCGTCTGAAGAAACTTCTTCTGCATTACAACTCTCTTTACTTCAGCAGTTTCTAGGGAGTAAGGGGATAGTGTCTTAGAATACTAAGAATGGCCACAAAGTAGAACTTCAGATGACTCTAAAATAACAAGGAAAGTGTTAAATAGGTATGGAAAATGGAGGAGACTATGAAATAGTTTCTAACTTGATACACTGTGACTGACTGTAAGGGAGAAGTTCCTTGAAGAAAAACCACCCTCAAAGAGACACAAGACAATTCAATCATGCAGAATTACAAAGAAATTTGGAGTGAAACATAAGAGTAGGGAGAAAGAATGAAGAAGAAAGGAATATACTGAGAAAAAGATCAGAAAGATAGAACAGAGAGAGAGAAGAAGAAGAAAGAAAGAAGAAAGGCAGAGACAGAAAAACAGAAACAAACATGGATATGAATACAAAGAGAAGATAGTGACAGAAATCTAAGAAAGAAAGAAACAGAGAGGGCCAGTGAAGCATAAAAATATGGATGGGTTATCAATTTTCCATGGCCAAGGGGCTGTGAGGGTCTAAAGTGAGGGCTGTACCAAGCTAGAACAGATAGGTATAATACAGATGACTTCCACCTCTAGATAGAAATGTACAAACCCTTAGAGGGGAAGGCAGTAGACACCTAAAAAGAATAGCAACAAAGTTGTCAGAATGAGGCAAAAAAATGACAGTATGAGGAAATGCATGGGGTAGAGGAGGACACAACATGAAGAGCTGAGGTATGGGTGGGGTTCAAGCACTTGATGTTTGGAATACTCCCAAATGATGATAGACACCTCCCTCCTTGTCTACAACACTCTTTTCTACGTCCAAGTCAGTTTAAATGACAAGAATATTTCATAGAGGAAATGGAGCTGGGGAAGGATTATGATTTCCTATTCCTTTCCCTCGGCTTTTCTCAGGTGCCATCTGTCCTCTGGAGGAACTCTGTGATGTGGCCCATCAGTATGGTGCCCTGACCTTCGTGGATGAAGTCCATGCTGTAGGATTGTATGGAACCCGGGGTGCAGGGGTTGGGGAGCGTGATGGAATTATGCACAAGCTTGACATCATTTCTGGAACTCTTGGTGAGTGTCTTGGTTAGGGTTAATATTACTCTGATGAAATATTATGGCCAAAAGCAATTTGGGGAGGAAAGGGTTCATTTGGCTTACATATCCTGAGTCACAAATCCACTGAGGGAAGCCAAGGCAGGAAGAGGAAAGCTAAGGCAGGAACTCAAACGAGGTTAAAAAAAAATAAAAAGCTCTTCCTGGGAGCAAGCTCATGTGGAGGCCGTGGAGGAGTGCTGTTTACTGGCTTGCTCCTCATGGCTTGTTTAGCCTGCTCTCTTACATAACCCAGGAACACTAGCCCAGAGTTGTAGTATCCACAAAAGTACAGGGCCCACCCACATCAATCACTAATTATGCAAGTATTCTACAGGCTTACCTGTAGCCCACTCTTAAAGGGGCATTTTCCCTCCTCTCAGATGCATGTAGACTCTTGCATGCATCAAGCATCAAGTTAACATAAAGCTAGCCAGCAGTTAGCAAAGACCTCAGGCCTCCCTCCTATACAATCTAGAGAAGCAGCCCCAGCAGCCCCATTTCTTCTGTGTATAGCTCCAAGTGTTTGGAAAGCATTTATAACACAGGCTTTCTCCCTACCAAATCATCTCTTTCCCTCTGCAATGCAGTCACTGAAAATGCCCAGAAAAAGTTTTCTAAAAGGCCCCCGCACTGGGCCAAACAGCTGGGTTCAAGAAGAATAAGAAGCAAACTGTTTTCCTACCCACCCCAGCTCCAAGCCTCATCTTAGTTATTCTCTGGGCCCTAACCAACTAAAGGTCCCCACCCTGCTACTGCCTATCTCATCCCTACATATGGCAGTATGTGACGGTCCTATCTCAGAGACACAGAACCTCTGACATGGAAAGGAGATGTTCAGAGGAACGGGAAGGGAGTCTGGTGCCCCAGCTTCTGCTGTACCTGACTGTGTTACCTGGGGCATGGATCCTGCCCCTCTGGAGACTGATTATGAGGTCTATGCGTAACTTTCTATTGCTTATTTGCAGGAAAGGCTTTTGGCTGCGTTGGTGGCTATATCGCCAGCACTTGGGACTTGGTGGACACGGTGCGCTCCTATGCTGCAGGCTTCATCTTCACCACTTCACTGCCTCCCATGGTGCTCTCTGGGGCTCTAGAATCTGTGCGTCTACTCAAGGGAGAGGAGGGTCAAGCCCTGAGACGGGCACACCAGCGCAACGTCAAGCATATGCGTCAGCTACTAATGGACAGGGGCTTTCCTGTCATCCCCTGTCCCAGTCACATCATCCCCATCAGGGTGAGGACTCTACCATGCCTCCTTCCTTCTCCGCTTCCTGTTTTTGGAATTTTCCCGTTTGCGACAAACTGAAACCTGCTCTTTTAACCAACACTTTGCTTTCCTATGACTCTCCCCACCAGTACAAACACACACGCGCACACACACTTACTGTCATCTTTGATCCCTGTTTTGAAAAATTAACCATTATAGACTAAACATCTCTTTTTTTATATCAACCATTGACCCACTATTACTAAACTGCTCTGACCCTCACAATACTGAGCATATAATTTACTGGTTTTCACATTGTTTATAAAAACTATTAGTGGATCACAGAATCAGCATCGTTGGTTATATTTAGCACTAAAAATAGGAAAAGTAGAATAGAAAATACTGGCACATACAACACACAAGTAAAGACTACAAATTTGTTCAGGTTTATATGTATTCACATATGATTACTGTAAAACATACTTATTACTTACAGTTGAAGTAAAAAAAAATGAAACAAACAGCCATACAAATAGCTGGTACTTTGGATCTTTAGCTGTGGTTAAATGGTTTTCATTTCTGAAACAAACCACTGCTCCTTTCTTAAGTGGCATATATTTATGTGAGTCAGTTAACTCTGGGTGTAGGTAGGACACTTATGACAATTTTGTGGATGAGAAAGAACAGTAATCTCTTACTATCCATGGAGGATTAGCTCTAGCCCTGCACATGACCCATATCAAAAATCCATAAATGCTCACATTTAGCTGTACAAAATAGTGTTATATTTCCATATAATCTATTTAGCCTTCCAACATACATTTACTTATCTCTAGATGACCAATAATACCAAATTAAAGTAAAAAGTACTTAGTATTTAAACTATATTTTTGGGAAATACCAACAAGAAAAGTGTGTACATTAAAGATATTTAAATTTTATCTGAGGATGGTTGAAGACTTGAAGAAAGAACACAGGGATACAAAGGGTCAACTAGCATTCCTTGGTTTAACTATCTAATTTTTAAGTTAACCTAGTCACAGCAACCCAGATGTGCCCTGGCTTTCCAACCACCCCAATTTAACCAATATGCTTGCTGTACAAATAGTATCAAGACAACATGCCAGCTTGATCCCCTCAAATTTCGTTGCTGGCTCTGGGCTCCTCCTTAGAGATTCTGGACCCGTCACTGCCTAAGCCCTTCATGTTAAACAATCTGTCCGCAAACTCAGTGGCGTCCCTTGTTCTGGTTCTGTCTAGCTGCTTCATAGAGCTAGTATGCAATGCTGAGCCCAGGGTGAGAAGTGCTGAAAGGCCTTTCTTTTGAGTCCAGGTGGGTGATGCGGCCCTCAACAGCAAGATCTGTGATCTTCTGCTCTCCAAGCACAGCATCTATGTGCAGGCCATCAACTACCCAACTGTGCCTCGGGGTGAGGAGCTCCTGCGCTTGGCACCTTCTCCCCACCACAGCCCTCAGATGATGGAAAACTTTGTGGGTAAGTTCTCAGCACAGGTGTCTACACTTTCCTACCCCTAAGCCTCAGAAGTCAAAGAAGCAGAGAGAACAGATGGCATTTGGTTTGTGTGAATATTTCTAGGGGCATCTGTTGTGTACCAGGCTCTATATCAGAGTCACAAATGAATTGGAAAACAGCCCACAGACTCGCTGGGCTCTAGTTTGATTGGAGTGATGATAGAGACAAAAATAATAGTAGATGCAAACAATGGTATCAGAGGAGATCAAGATTAACAAAGACAGTGCCTGGGGAAGTTGTGGGAGCAGAGAGGATGGGGCTAACCTAACCTGCACGATTTAAGATTGGCTTCCTAGGGGAAGGGACTCTGAGCTGACTCTTACTGTTGGCTTTGGACCAACAGAAGAGTATTGATAATAGGGACTCCTAGAGGAGGAAAGAACACAAAGACAGATAAGGAGGGAGGTGAGGAACAGCAACATGTGACAATAACAGCCAAGTGCAGTTACACATGCCTGAAATCCCAGCACTTTAGAGGTGGAAGCAGGAGACTCAGGAGTTCAAACTCATTTTTGGCTACATAGCTAGTTTCAGGTCGGTGTATGAGCTTTAAGAAGCCAGGTCTCATAAGCAACAATAAAGAAGAGGAATGACTGGAATGGAGGATAGTAGGATGGAGGTAGGCAGTGTCGATCTAGGAGCTACAAAAATAACATAAACAAGGACTAGGTTTAGAGGCCTGTAGAACTGAGCTGGTCAGTTTGGGGTTTACCCTGAAAGATGGCAATCGGGTGAATTCACCCTTGGTTGACTATATTTCTTTTGGGTACATTTTTGAAATTGTAATTTAATTATAGCACTTCTTACATTTCTTCCCTGTACCCTCCCATATACCCCTCTCTGCTCTCCTTCAAGATCATGGCATCTTTTTTCATCAGTTGTTACTGCATGCATATATGTATTTGTGTATGAGTATATATTTCTAAAAAACCTGCTATTTCTATATAATGTTACATGTATGAATGTTGGCAAGGAATATTTTTAAAGATAAAACATGGCACACAGCAGGTACCCATTCTAAGTCTCTTGGATTAAATATATGTAGACAGTGTCAGAGAAGACAAACATACAGTACTAGTACAATATGATGAGCTGGGTGGCTATAGAGGGTAAGTAAAAGTAGAAAAGATTTATAGGTGAGCAAGTCTGTGTGGTCCATGTTGAGCTACATGTGGATATAGTGCCAAGATCCTAGAATAAAGGAATTCCAGGAGCAAAAATTAAATAGTAAAGCAGAGGGCGCATATTGAGAAGTCATTTTGTCCAGAGCATATGCAGCATTATTTGAGGAAGACAGTTTATCCATTCATTCACTTAAAAACATCAAATAAAGCTGCCTAATATCTATTGTTTACCACATGCCAGGTATGGTTTTAATAAATACATGGAATAGATGCCTTTATAATTTTCATTTTTTATTACAAAGTAAAACATAAAAACAGTTACTGGTCCATGTTCAAATAGGCATTAGGGGTCCTGACTGTTCTCTTTGTGGTCACAGCTGCTACGCTTGTATGAGTGGATGGTTCAGACTCTTTTGGTTCAGTCTCTTCTACAGCTCTGGGATTCGGTTCTAGAGATTTCAGTGCTGAGGTCTCTGAATGTTCACTTTTGTAGGAAAGTTATATTAGAGACATTTCCCAACACTATTGTTCCATTTCCTAAACATCTTCATTGCCTGTCACATTCCTCTAGGGTAAGGTACTCAAGATGATCTCATTGCCTGTCACATTCCTCTAGGAAAAGGTACTCAAGATGATCCACAGCCTGAGAAAATACATCAGTTTAATATGCAAAATGACAATGACAAATGTATGTAATACATAGATAAATACAGGCTGGAGGTCCATGGTAAACCAACTAAAAGGACGTTTGGCCCCAAATTTGTAGAAATCCCTAGATTATAGAACAAAGTTGAAGCTCCCTGCTATGGCATTCAACCTTGTTCACGCTGTACTGGCCTGGCCTTTCTTCTTCTGCCAAATGCACTTTATTTCTCTAACTACGTCTAATGAATTCCAGTTCTTCCATTGTTCTTTGCCCTCTTGACTTAGTCACCCATTATTTCTCTTGTTTATTTCCCTTCCTGTTCTAGTCCTAAGTTATTCTTTCAGTATGTGAACATTGTGTTCTTATTATGGGCTAAACACTGTGCTAGAGACCTAAGAATACACAAGACACAGAGTCCTACCCTTCTGTAGCCTAATTCTAGTAGAAAGGGACAATCAACTTAAAAAATAAACAAATAAATTAGCATTCTAGTTCAAAATGTTAAGGGAAAACATAAAGCAGAAAAGGGGGACACAAATTGCTACAGGCAGGCACTGGCTTAAAGGGCTATAGACCTGGAGTGGCAGGGGTAGAAAACGTTGAGGTAACACTGGAAAGATTTGAAGGACACAAAGACATTAGCGGGGTAAACACCTAATAGACACGGCAGAGTCTAAGGCAAATACCCAAAGACAAAAATATTGCTTTTATATCAGGGGAACAAAGGATGGGTGTGGATGGAGTGATATAGGTAAGTAGCAGAAGAAATGAGCAGATTGGGCTTAGTGGAGGACAGAGGTGAATAGTTCAGTTGTGTCCATGTTGTTAGACATAGGTATTAGGCAGCCAAGCATAGCCACCGAAATGCTACTGAATACATAAGTCTGAAAAATTAGGCAGAATTCTGGGGGAGCTGGAAGCAAAAGATTCAGACTCATCAGCACACAGATGGTGTTAAAAACACAAGGCCTGACCATACCAGAAACGGATAGGCAGAAATAGGGCTAAAGGGATTAAAAACAAGACCAGCAACACACCTGAAGTACTTCCTACAGTTGGGTCATGTTCCCTCCTCTGTGTTCCTACACACCCCAGGAATGTGCCCCCTACCCTCTCTTACAACAGTGATATCACAGTATGATTACTTTTAGTATCATCTTTACCAGGTTAGGATTTTCTGAGCAGAGATATTCACTGTTAGGCCTCCACATGACCTTTATATAGGTAGTAGTGTACAGACTAGCACCACATGCTTGTAAACCTTGTCACCATTGTGATTTTCTGTGCTTTATTCATCTCAGGACCCACAAATGGTAGCATTCGTGGGTCACGCTGAAGTAGACAAATCAGTCTACTTCTGGACCCATGTTACCTTAAAGGATTGAGGGAGTCAAAATCTTGGTGCAACCTGTAGCAACATGGGTTTTAAAAGGCCAAGTCTAACTAATTCTTTTCCTCTTCTCTTCTCCCCTTTCAGAGAAGCTGCTTCTAGCCTGGACTGAGGTGGGGCTGCCCCTCCAAGATGTGTCTGTGGCTGCATGCAACTTCTGTCATCGTCCTGTGCACTTTGAGCTTATGAGTGAGTGGGAGCGATCCTACTTTGGGAACATGGGGCCCCAATACGTCACCACCTATGCCTAAGAAGCCAGCTGCCTTGAATGCCCACCCCACCTGCATTTCACCTGGGGCTGGGCTTCTTCCTGCTCTCTGCTTTGTTGTGTGCTTCTAGCTGACTTGATTCTAAAAATAAAAAGCAACCTAAATGAACCATTCACAGCTCTTTGGTGGACAGAGAGCAAACAACTGTACTATACTGACTCACTCAGACAGTAAGTCTTAGCCCCATGAGAAAACCACTTATTACTTGTTGGTCTGACCACTCCATTTTACTGATAGGAAAAGCCTGATTTAGGAAGAGGAAATAAATGCCCTTAAACTGTACTGGAAGCTGTATAAAGAGCTAAACCCCTTAGCTGACCTGAAGTGGTTTTCTCAATAGTTTCAACAAAAATGCAGAGCTTTATCTTCACTGGGAGATCTGCAAAGCTCAGCCCCAGGTAGCCTCTGAAGTCAGAAGATAGTGTGGGTATCAACTAAAAACTAACTGTTCTTCAGGATTAATGGCTTTCTCCAAACCAAGAATCTTCCAGAATGAGGAACGCATGTCCCTTTTTCTCCTCCAATATCATTTTTACAGGATTTACTATCCTTTCTCAAGGTGAAGGAGGAAGCTTGGCTACAGTATACAATGTCTTTACAGCAAGGCTCCCAACAGGGAACTAACAACGCTACTGTCCAAGGTGGTTATCTTCCCTGAGACTTATGGTATCTCAGGCCCTGGAAATCTAAGGGCTGAAAAACCCCTTCTTTTTCTCTGGTGATTCATTTCTTTCAGCTGAAGAACACACTAATTGGGAAACTCTTGTTGATGTATACACAACCCACACCACACCCACCTTCCTCACTGATTCAACCTCAGAACTTCAGATAATCTCAGGAGCTAACCAGAGTCCTTCATGGCGAGCCCAGCTCCTCACTCCACTATGCTGCCTTGGCAGTAGCTCACTGGTCTATAGGAGGCTAGCAAGCCTAGCACTGCCTCCTCTTTCTAGGGTGCGTTTAAAATATCCATTCAACACGGTACACTTAAAAAAAAATCCCATGAGCTTTATTTATGAACAAATTAAGTGCCCACCAAGGGCAGAAGGGGTTTAAATTAGTTCCCTGTTCCTATATGTACAAAGAAGAAGAAATAGAGATATGAGAAAGAGGAGGCATTAGAGGAAGAAGGGAAGGAAGAAAGGAAGGAAAATGAGAGAAGAGAAAGCAGGGAAAGAAAGGAAGCCTTGGGAAAAAGACAGCTTCAGAGGCAGGGACCTGGCATCAGACCCCTTGCAGCAGGTGACCACGCCAGACATCCCTAAGTTTTAGTTTGTTCAGCTGGGCCTACTCCAGAGGAAGAAGTTACAGCGGGAGGAGGGGTCACTGGGAGGACCTCGTGGTCTAGCACACATGTAGAATTGGCGACCCAAGTTGGGTCCTGCTTTTTTCACAGTGCGCATCACACATGGCTCCCTGTGGCCTCCACAGAGGGGCATGGGTGAAGGCCCACTAAGCACAGACTTCCAAAAGGAGGTCCTTATTTCCTTCTCATCTTTTGCCTCTGGAACCTCGTTCTTCTCTTCTACCACCGTGGCCGTTGCCACCTCTTCTGGAGCCCTTGAGGTTGTAAGAGTACCCACCAGAGGCAGGTCCACAACAGGAGAAGTTTGGAGAAGGTTAAAAGAAGGCTGGAAGTAACTCATCAGGTTTTTCTGGCTTCTTTTGGAACCACCTTGACTTTTCCTAATCCTGGTTGACTGCATACGGGCTTTTCCTGGCTGTTTCTGTGCCTGCATTTGACGGCTGGGCTGTAGGACTGGCTGCACCTGTACAGGTTCTTGTTCACGAGGAATGAGGAAGCGAAGAATCTTGAGCTGGGTACCAGCAAACTCAGGGAGGAAGCGGGTGCACAGAGCTGGGCACTGTTTTGCTGGCACACACGATGCATTCAAAATAGCTCCCACAGGGCAGTGATCAGAGCCCATCACTTCTGGGAGTAGGAAGGAGGTCTGGAAGGTATCTGTAACCAAGGTCCTATCTCCCAGTATATAGTCAAGTCGGGAACCATAGTTGAGATGGCGTGCACCACTAACTACTGACCAGCAGGTGAAAGCCCTCTCCTGTTTTGGATGGAAGCAGCGGTAGCTATCCATAAAAAGCCCTATGTGGGATCCAGCCTCAGTCCCTGGGTCACTGAGCAAGCCATCCATCCACTTACGTCCGGGGTCCTCTTCAAAGTACTCCTGGGGAAGGGAAAGGAGTGTAAAGCCAAAACTAGTTCCTTAAAACAGGAAGAAATTTAGACTAATTGCTTCATTTTATACATAAGAAAATTTGCTTGTCCTAAAGAAGATTCTTGTTCAAGATCATATAGCCCAGACCAGGAAGAGCTGGGATTTGGTTACCTTACTTTCTTTCTTCCTTTATTTTTGTGTATGTGTGTTCTGCCTCCACATATTATCTATGCACCATGGGTACATACAGTACCTATGGAAGCCAGAAGAGGTTGTCAGATTCTCAGGAAATGGTGTTCTGATGGTTCTGAGCTGCCATGTGGGTGCTGGGAATCAAACCCAGGTCCTCTGCAGAAGGACTAAGCACTCTTGATGGATGAACCGTCTTTCCAGCCTGGACAGGCAAGAACTTTTAAACAAATAATGCTAGAAATCAAAGCTTGGGCTTGAAGAGAAGGCTCGGTGTTTAAAATGTGTACTACTCTTGTAGGAACCTGATTATGATTCCAGCACCCATACAGACATCTCAAAACCATCTGTAACCCCAGTTCCAGAAAATCCAATGGCCCCTGATTCTATGCGCACCTGCACTTCCGTGCATAATACTCCCCTCTCACATAATTTAAAATAAAAATACATATTTTAAAAAGTTCCTCTTTGTTTTTCTGTCTATTCCACTATGATTACCTTCCATAAATGGCAAATATTAAGCTCTGTTGTCTGCTTAATCAAAAACTCCCTGAATTTATTTTCAAAAAATTGTAAAAACAAAACCAAGCATGGTGGTTACACCTATAATTCCAGGAGTCAGGAAGCTGAGGAAGGAGGATTGCCATGAATTTGCAGCCACGCTGTTGTAAGACTTCTCACAACAAACAAACAAAAATGAAAAGTGGTTGCCTCCACAGGGTAGTAAGACAATATCAGGAGTTGGTAGAATGCTGTTTTTCCTTTAAGACCTCCCACTCTGTGCTAACGGCCTTATCTCCTGTGTATCAATGTCTTTACTGACACCTCTGTTCATTTAGGAGCTTAGGGGATTCAGGCATCCTTGTGTGTGTGTATGGCCTTTGTATCTGATCCCCGATCCATACACCCAAGCATTTATCCAGTTCACCCACTGATTTAGTGTAACAGCATTATTCCCAGAATGCCTGCTTTGTGACAGAACTGATACTAAGGGGGAAGTAAATATTGTCTTGGTAACAAGGGATGCTCACTTTGGGGAAGTAATCTGGGAACAGGATGTGAAGGCCATGTGGTAGTAACTTCAGTAAAGGGGATTCCAAATGGAAAGTATAGCTCTGTGATGGGCTTGTGGAAAAAGGGGGCAAAATAGCTCAATGACCTGAGGGGATACCAGACAAATGATTTCAGTAAGATTAGACTGCCATAGTCTATCAAGCAAAATGTGTTCAATACTTGGACTAGCATGGTGCCAAAAAGAACATAAAAATGCAATCATGAGATAACTTGGAGATAGAGCAAACACTACTGACTGGCTTTCTGTGTGGAAAAGATAGAGAAAGCCAAGAAGCCTCTGTTGTCTTGAAAGGGGCTTACCCCTATACTGGTACCATTAGTTCTTTTTCTGGAAGGATGATAAAGGTGGGCTAGAAACATCGAAGGTAGCTCTGAAGTAACTGGAAAAGGCAAAGCAGCATCTGATATTATCATAGGAAGCTAAAAGAACAAGAATTGCCAATGCAGAATGAGACAGGGAGTGACCAAAGTCTTGCACTTTGTATCTTTGCCATCACTTTGTACTAGCCCAGTCCTGCTAAGAGCCACACCTGTTTCTGAGGCTCTTTTCAACACCAACTAAGGCATGTTCCCATGCCCTGTTTCTAAAGCAACTCTAGGGCTGAGTTGTACTATACTAACACTGACCATGCCTTGATGCTGTGACATACAATTTTATTTTCATTCATGCCTTACTCAAAGCAAATCCTTGAAACTACAACTTTTCTTCTCCCTAAGGCAGATCATATAAACTAACCTTTCCACACATTTAAGTACTAGTAAGATATTCTTGGTCCAAACCTTGTCCTATATTAGGGCATAAGACCCTAATTCCAGACTCTTCCCCTGGGAGCCCAGTGGCCATGCTGGCCTAGAAGCAAGTAGGCCATCTTCACTCTCCTTTCTATACTACATTGCAATTCCCCAGCCTCATTCCTAGCCCTGTGGCAGAACACTTGTAGTGGATGGTCCTCCCACTATGCCTTCATTGAGGCAGACCCAGTTTTCTTATTTTCTGTGGACCTTCCTAGGATCCCTCACCTTCAAGCCCATTCCTGCCCCTTTGTGTCAACTGTTAATATTTAGAAACACTCTGCCTGGGAACCTAGTGTCCAACACTGTCCTGGGAAGGAGGCAGGCCACCTTTACCCCATTCTTTTATTGCAGTGCTCTGAGTCCCATCCCCAGCCCTGTGGCAGACCACTTGCATGGGATGGTCCTCCCACTCTGCCTCTCCTTGGAGACTTCACCAAACCTTGTGGCAGAGCTAGTTTGCCTCCTTCCTGTGGGCCTTCTCAATGCCCCTTCTAGTCCATCCCCTTTCCTTTGTGTCAGCCTCCAATACCTAAAACCACTTTCCACCAGGCATCTACAGTAGCTACACCTGGCAGGGATTCAAGTAGGTGAATCATTAGTTCCTGTCCTTCATTACCATCTCTTCATTCTCACCCTCAGCCCAGTAACAACCTGCTAAAAATGTTCCTCTTACCTCAACTTCATTTACTGCAGACTCCAACACTTGGTTCAGACCCAGGATCAATACAGCTCATTCATGCCTGTCTTTCTAGATAAGTCTTTGCCTTATTGCAGCCTGCTTGATATATCCCTCCTTCCTACCACACCTCCCAAGTCCCAACAACAATATAGAGGTAGAGATTTACCTCTACATGTGAAAAGTATCCCCTTGGTTCTTTCTTAAAGCCTATCTCAGTCTTTTCGCCTACCCCAACACTATTCTTCTCTGCCACCCACTGGCTTACAGAAGCACTCTCTATGAGACAACACACACAAACACACACAACTAACACGCTTTCCTAAGATTTGAGAGGGCAACACAAACCAAGGAATGGGGCACCCATCCAACAAAGATGAGGCCAGATATCAACACCTATAATTAAAATCTTCCTAATTCTACATGGCTAGACACCAACATAAAAACACAAACTATAATAGTCAGGACAGCGTGTCTCTACTAGAATGAGTCACTCTATTATAGTACACCCTAAGAATGTGATATAATTGAAGCACAAAGAGAAAATAGCTATTATGAATATGCCTAAGGACCTTAAATAAGGTATGAATAAGTTCCTTAACGAAATCTGTGAAAACACAAACAGTGAAATGAAATAATTAATATACTTCAAGACATGAAAGTAGAAATAAAATCACTAAAGAAAACCCAAACTGAGATAAAACTGGAAATGAAAAATTTAGGTTCTTGAAAAGGAACCACAGAGGCAAGCCTTACCAACAGAATATAAGACATGGAAGTAAGAATCTTGGGTGCTGAAGACAAAGTAGAAGAAATGTTCATCGATCAAAGAAAATGTTAAATCTAAAAAACAAACAAAAAATCGAGCCACAAAACACCCAGGAAATCTGGAGACTATGAAAAGACCGGGATATATTCAGTCCTGATGCAACTTGATGTGCTGGAGTGGGTTGATAAGGGGGTAGCCTCTCCTTTTCTGATGAGTAGGGGGTATAAGAGGAAGTGGGAGGATGGGACCAGAAGGAAAGGACGGAGGGGGCTATGGCTGGGATGTAAAGTGAATAAATGAAATTTTAATAATAAGAATAGAAGTAACACAGTTTAAAGGGACTGAAACTATTTTCAATCATAGAAGAACAAAATTCCCTAACCCAATGAAGATGCCTATAAACATTTAGGAAGCATACAAAACACCAAATCCGCTGGACCAGAAAAGAAAGTGTCCTCTCCCCATGTAGTAATCAAAACAGTAAATGTATAGACTAAAGAAATAATATTAAAGGCTGCCAAAGAATAAGGCCAACTAACATATGAAGGCAGGCCTGTTAGAATTACACCTGATTTCTCAAGGGAGACTCTAAAAGCCAGAAGAAACTGGACAGATGTTCTATAAACTCTGAGAGATCTTAGATGCCAACCCAGACTACAATACCCTGCAAAACTTTTGACTCATAACAGATAGATTTATAACAGGAGAAAGCTATTCCACAATAAAATAAAAATTAATCAGTATTATCTATAAATCCAGTTCTACCAAAAGTGTTACAAGTAAAACTTCAATCTCAAGAGGCTAGCCACACCCAAGAAAACACAAGGAATACATAATCCCTGGCAAGGAAATCAAAAGGGGAGAAAAAAAAAAACCCATACTGTAGCAACAAAGTAATAAGAACTAATAACCATTGGTAACTACTTATTTAACTCTCAATCCTAATGGTCTCAATTTTACAGTAAAAAGACAGAGAACAACAACTGGAACGGGGACCCTCTCTGACTTTGACTCTGTTCCCCTACTGGGCTGCCTTTTCTGTCCTCAGTGGGAAAGGACATGCCTAGTTCTGTACCAACTTAATGTGCCAGGGCAGGTTGGTACACATTAGGGATCTCCTGCTTCTCTGACAAGGACAGAATGGGGGAAAGGGTATGTGAGGGGAGAACTGGGATGGGGTTGCAATTAGAATGCAAAGCGAATAAATAACATTTTTTTACATTTATTATTTTTCTATTATTATTGTTAGCGGCAGCATTATTATTTACAATTTATTCACTTTGTAGTCCAGCTAATCATCATCATCATTATTTTTTACAGTTTATTCACTTTGAATTCCAGCTGTAGCCCGATCCCTCTCTCTTCCCCTCTAATGTCTCTCCCCTAGTCCACTGATAGGGGAGATCCTATTATCTGACCCTAGCCTATCAGGCTCATTAGGACTTTCTGGACCCTCTTTCTCTGTGGCATAGAAAGGTTACCTCACTGGGGGTGGTGATTAAAGAGGAGGCAACCTAGTTCATTCCAGTGACTGCCCCTGTTCCCCTTACTAGGGAACCCATATGGAGACTGAGGTGCCCATGGGCTACATCTGAGCAGGGTCTCTAGGTCCTCTCCATGCATAATCCTTGATTGATTCATCAGTCTCTGCAGGAACCCTTGGGCCTAGATTTGGGGGGGGGGGGGGCTCTGTTGGTCTTGTGCAGCTCTTGTCCCCTCCAGATCTATCTCCCCCTTCTTCCGTAAGATTCCCTGCACTCTGCCCAAAGTTTGGCTATGAGTCTCAGCATCTGCATCTGTATCAGCATCTTCAAAGGCCCTCTGGGGTAGGCTCCTGTCCTGTTCCCTGTTTTCTCCCTCTTCCAATGTCCATCCTGTTTGCTTTTCTAAGTGAGGATTGATCATCTTACCCAGGGTCCTCTTCTTGATTAGCTTCTTTAGGTATATAGATTTTAGTATGTTTATCCTATATTATATGGCAAATATCCACTTACAAGTGAGTATATACCATGTGTTTCTTTCTGCTTCTGGGTTACCTCATTCAGGATGATATTTTCTAGTTCCATTCATTTGCAACAATTTTTTTGAAAAGCTGAATATCAGCAACAACAGAAACAACAGAAAGCTTAAAAACTCATGGAAACTAAACAATTTTCTACAGAATAAAAAAATGCGTCAAGACAAGAATCAAGAAAGAAACTGAAGACTTTCTAGAATTGGATGAAAATGAATACACAATATACCCAAATTTATGGGATATAATGTTCGGTTGCTATCCCTAGGAGGCCAGCTCTTTTCTGGAAGGAAACAGAGGAGCAGTGGATCTGGGGGGAGAAGGAGAGGTATGGGGTACTAGGAGGAAAGGAGGGAGGAGAGGATGGGGAAAAACAGTGAGGAATGGAGAAAAGGGGGCTGCAATTGTAATGTACTACATGAGAGAAGAAAAGAAAGAACGAGAAGAGAAGAAAAAGAAAGGGGAACATAATAGATACCAAGGAAATGCAGAGAATCATAGAACATAAATCTATACATGACCAGATTAGAAAACATAAAAGAAATGGATAAATTTCTTGATATATAACACTTACCATAGTTTAATCAAGACTAGATCAGCAATCGAAACAGACCCATATTCCCTGGTGAAACCCATAGAAGCAGCAATTAAAATCTACCAAACAATGAAAGCCCAGGTTAAAATGGATTCAGTGCAGAATTCTACCAAACATTCAAAGAATTAATGCCAATAATCCTTAAGTTATTCCGTAGAAGTGAAACAAAAGAAACACTGCCTAATTCTTTTTAAGAATCCACAATTGCCCTAACACCTAAATCACCCAAAGATCCAACAAAGAAAGAAAAGTGCGGACCATTTTCCCTTATGAACACAGATGCAAAAATACTCAACAAAATACTTTCAAAGCAAATCCAAGAACACATGAAAAGATCATCCACCATGATCAAGTAGGCTTCAACTCAGAAATGAAGGGAAGTTCAACATATGTATATAGATAAATATACTCTACCATATAAACAGACGGAAAGACAGAAAAAAAAAACATGAACATCTCATTAGATGCAGAAAAGTTCACTGACAAAATCCAACATGCTTCATCATAGAAGTCCTGGAAAGGTTAGGGATAAATGGAACATACTTCAACATAATCATACAGAGAGAGACACCTACAACTTGATAATGTGTAGGGATTAAAAGACCTTGGAACACTCAGTCCTAAATGGGGTGTCTTCATCAAACCCTTCTCCTCAGGGCTCAGAGAGATATGTGGAGGAGAAAGAGGAAAGATTTTAGAGGCAACAGGGGATGAAAGACAGTAAAAAAGTAATGCCTTCCACACATGTATGAACGGACAGAGTGTGTGGAAGCTTGCACAAATCCAAGCCAGATGGGGTCTATTGCTGAAAGGGAGAAATAGACATGATTTATTTCCCACCCTTAACTATGAGGCTACCTCCAATAGACAACTGTTCTCAAAGGAAACATTAGTTTTCTCCAATGGAATCTCACTGAATACATTAACCACACTGAAGGGCAGGCCCCATGCCCAGCAGTAGGTGGCTAACATAAAACAAATACAATGGTACTTTTTAAACTCTGTCTAAACTGAAAAAAAAAAACCTTACTGGCTTCTTGTTAACATATTATAGTTTCTGATTTTGTGTTTTTATGGTCCCTCTCTTTTTCTGTCTGTTTCTACTGTGTAAAAAGTAAGAATCTATTTTCAATTAAACAAAAGACCCTAATTTCAGAGGATCCATGCCTGAACCACTGAGGTAAAACTGATGAAAAACCTTCACAGGCCTTGATGGGTTTCTCTTTCCCACTTTCAGCATTTATACTCATGCAGTAAAGCCTCCATAAAACCCCAAAGGATGAGGTTCAGAGAGCTTCTTGACAGCTGAACATGTAGAGGTGCAAGAAGGCAAATGAGGATTGATCCATATGTTGGGAGAATGGCCTACCCCAACTCCACAGGATGGAAGCTTGGCACTAACGGCCCTTTCAGACCTTCCTCTGCATGTATTTCTTCATCTAACTGCCTATTTAAATAATTTAAAACATCCTTTTCAGCTAATCATTAGAGATAAGTTACAGTGGCTGCGTGAGTACTTGCTTTGCTCTAGCAAATTAACTGAACAAAAGGATTGGGTTGTGTGAGCCTCAATTTATAGCTCAGATGCTCCAACTGGGCCTGACTCTGAAGTGAGTCTTGGAAAGTAGTCCTCAACATGTGGGATCCCTCCATAGTTGGGGTGGAAATTTCAAAACTGAGCAGTATGAAAGGAAAGCTAGCTGATGTCCACAGTTGAAGAGCTGCTTGCTTGCTTGGAGGCAAGGAGAAATCCCCACATGTTTTAAGCTTGCTTGGGAGCAAAAAAAAAAAAAAAAAATTCAGGCAGCTTTTTTTTTTTTCTAGCATAGCACTCCTTTCTATAAGGATGGTCAAGATAAGGAATTTCATATACGTTCTATAGGGTAGTGGTTCTCAAGCTCGTGTGTATAATAAAGCCCCTCATAGGTCTTTTCCAACAACCAAATACCCTGGAGCTATATGATAAGTGGGACCTCATGAAGCTGAAAAGCTTCTGTAAAGCAAAGGACACTGTCATCCGAACGAATCGACAGCCAACAGATTGGGAAAGGATCATTACCAATCCCCCTTCTGACAGAGGGCTTATATCCAGTATATATAAAGAACTCAAGAAGTTAAAAAGCAAG
>CM053742.1:110770898-110789966 GCA_028658305.1 Pachyuromys duprasi | reverse complement strand
GGGGAGGAGGGAGATGAGGGAGGGAGTGGGAGGGTAGGAGGGAATGAGGGAGGGGGCTAAGCCTGGGATTCAAAGTACCTAACCTGTGATTGAGATAAAAATAAATAAATTAAAAAAAAGAGAGATTCTAATTCCATTGTTAGGGTACAGTATTAAGGTATTGATATGTTTGCTCTAATAAACATTTAAGGGGTAAGGAAATATTGCTGTAGATGGAATGAGAGGCTCATCTAAGAAAAAAGAAGAGAGGAGATGGCTGCTAATTTGGGTGAGAGTGAAAAAAAGTTAGGATGAAAGGAGCTTTCTTTAGTGGGTAGTGGAGTGCTATCTGTCTAGCATGAAAAGAGTGCAGAGATCTAAATGGAGACAGGGCATTATCCAGAAGTACATTGAATGCCTGGTCTCAATGCTCTCTCTGCATCACAAAGGTAAAAGGGTGAGTTGCAAACAGAAAAGCTGTTTTCAAAATCTTTACCATGCCACAAAGGACTCTTCAGCCCCACTTCCTGCCACTTCCCTCCCTTACCATGACACTCTAAAAACGATGAGACCTGAAGTTCCCCGCATCCTAAATGCTCTATTGACCTTTAAAGATTTTGCTAATTATAGCCCTCTGACTGATGTCTTTGCTTGCCTAGAAATTCCACCTCTGGGTTCCTCTAGTTTCCAAGGGATGTCACCTCTGCCCTGAAGATACCACTCTAGAACTGGACAACAATGTATCTATGTTCTATTCACATACTGAAGGCTTAGAAGCCATGAGCTAGACTGAACTTATGCTCTAGCACATGGACCAGGGCAAGGCCAAGATAAGGTCAGTAATGAAGAACCAAATCTAAATTCCTGTAAAACAGCATTTCAGTAGGACTATATAAAATTTACAAAAGCTTCTACATTGTGAAGGAAACAATCAGTAAAGTGAAGAGACAACTATAGAATGGGAGAAAATATCTTCAAAAATACTCATTTGACAGGGAATAACATTAAGAGCATACAAGGAACTCAAACAATTGAACAAGGAAAATAAGTCTAAAAATGAGCATATAATCTGAATAAACATTTCTCAAGGAAAGATATACAAATGGCCAATATGTATAGGATGAAATGCTTAACACAATAAGTAGCATCTCCCTCTCACTCTTGTTAGAATGGCTTTCATCAAAGACAAGAAAAAAGTGTGGACAAGGACACAGAGAAAGGGGAACTCTCATGCACTGATGGCAGGAATAAGAATTATTGCCATCTTTTTAAAAAACAGTACGGAAAGTCTTCAAAAAGTTTAAAGTGAAAACTACCACATGACCCAGAAAACCCACTGTAGGGATATATGCAAAGAAAATCAAATTGTTATGTCAAAGAAACATCTGAATTCCTGTTCATTGCAACATCATTTACAAGAGCCAAGATACACAGGCAACCTACATATTCATTAATGAACAAATAAGGAAAATATAATACACATACAGAACATAATACTATTTAGCCAGAAAGAAGAATAGGTTTTTTTGTCATCTGCAGCAAAATTAATGGAACTGGAAGACATGAAAACAAGGCAAGCCTAGAAAGATTGATGCCATGTGATCTCATTCATGTATGGAAGTCTAAAGAGTTGATCTCATGGAACAGAGTAGAATAGTTGTTACCAGAGGCCAAGAGAGGTAGGAAGAAAGGGATAGAGTGGCTGGTTAATGTGAACAGTTTGGTATGAGAAAAAGGGCCTAGTGCTCCACAGTATAGTAAGAGTTCCCAATAATTTATTACAGACTTCAAACCAGGTAGTTAAAAAAAATCACAAATGTTTAGCCACACAAAAAGAGAAGTGTTTAAGGGATAAAATCAGGTAATTTACCCTATTTGGCCATTACATATGTCAAAATATTAAGTGGTACTCTGTTAATATATACAATTATCACAAGTAATTTCAGAATAAAAAAATCATATATTCAAGGCAAGTACTATTTTTCCATAAAAAGAAGTTATCCCTGGTAGCTACAGAACAAGAGTGAGGCCTATGGTTTAAAGGGAGCCTTACCAGACTGCCTGCATCACAATGATCAATGCGTCGGTGGGCTATATTCAGGTCCCCCAAGATTATAACGTGACTGAAAAACACAATGAGCGACTCTCAACTGCACATTCAAGAAAGAGGAGCCCCATATACTTTTCTTCCAGGCCCAAGAGCACAGAGAGGCTGCCTCCCACTTAGAGGCTTTGCTACCAATTACTCATAGCAGTGTGCCTCTTCCATTCTCCCATCTTGACACATTCTGGATGCTTCTCAAACATAATGAACCAAATCCTGAGGCACAAAGTCAACACTGTTCTGTATGACATGAATGATCCAATATTCTCTATCTAATGCCATCCTTCTCATTCTTCAAAACTGAGCTCAGACAGCACTTCATGGAAGAAGCACCCCTTCGTTACTCTAATCTATTCCCAATTTCCAATCTATCCTTGGAAGCAGCACTTTATCCCCCCCCCCCCAAATTTTGTCCTCGAAAAATCTACCACAGGCATTTGACGAAAGTGAACAAGGAGCAGAGCTGCCCTTGATGCATGTAGTAAGTAAAGGGCCAGAATATGTGCTGAGGGTATAAGGCCTGTGTTCATGTCACTTTATCCTGCCCTCCTCACTCTTAAGACAGCAAGGTCTGCTCATGTCAACATGACAGTGTTTGAAACTCAAAGACAAAATTCTATGTCCTTTCATAGAATACATCACAAGGTCAGTCACCAAGATGAGTTCAACCAAGCATGGCTGCTTATATTTACATTACCTGCCAGAGGCCAGGAGTGCTTCTGCTCGGATCTGCAGCAGGCGACAGAAACGCATCTTAAAGGTCAGTCGCTCAGGCTTCCCAGGATCCGCATGTGGGCAGTACACATTGATCAGGGTCAATGTCTTCTCTTTCCCTTCCAGTGTGCTGAGGAGAAAAGATGACCCCCAACCCCACACCCAAAGAGGTCAGTTTCAAGTCTCCCCTTCCATACCCAAACCATGTGGTTTCCAGGTAATAGTTGTCCACAGGATAGAAGAAAAAGAAGTTGGGAGAACTACATGAGCAGGTCTTGGAATGGACTCTAGGTGAGGCAAGGTGGCCACAGTACCCAGATAAATTGGGTGATAATGCTGCCAGAAAGAAACCAATTTGAGGCAATAAGTTCTGTGGTGGCTAAAGCTGCTTTTGAAGAACCTATGGTAATTAAAAAGCTGTACTCCCAGGCCAGTCTCCCATTGTAGTGAGGGGAATGCAAGGCTCAGAAGGAAGCATGATTTTTTCCAGGATCACTCAGCCCAGCGAGGACTAGAGTCCAGGAAGGCAAGTTTGGGAATTTTTCTATAACAATTGCGTACCTATAAGATGGACGTTATATTCTGGACCGTAAGGCTAGAACCAGTAATGGCCTGTACTAGGAGGATATGGGCTATTACCAGATCTTGTGCTGTGTAAGGAGGGCCCGGCCCTCACTATCAAGAACCCGGAGTTCCTCTTGGGTGAACTCATCCATGTTTCCATAGCAACCAACATTCCCATTCAGGGTGGCAAATACACCACTCAGGCCTTCTTCAGCAGCCACTGGAGTAGCACTGTCCTTACAAAAGGTAGACACACCTGGGAACAGACAGAGTATTCTAAATGGGACTGGCAGTCAACATACTCTAACTGTACAGCCTGTTATACTCCAACTGGCCCCATCCAAGGAACAGTTTTGGTTATCTTTGTTAAATATAACTGTTTCAAAATACGTGAACATTCTTCCTAATTTAAGGGCTGTACATGGCTTTATAGAGTCTGAAACAAGTAACCCATACCCTGAGACATCAGTTTCATCTAAAAGAGGCCCAGAATAAAGTTATATTTTACAAGAACAAAACTAACGTATTGTACACAGATACATTGCAAATGCTGATAAAATACTAAATCTCATCATCATCATATACATTAATATGTCTAAACTCTTGTAAGAGCCTAGAAAGTAAGGACATTGTCCTCATTTTCTAGGCGAGAAACCTGAAACACAAGGGTAAAGTAACTTGCCAGAGAACACAGCTAGGAAGTGAACCATGACGTGAACCCTGGCAATTAAACACCAGAGCTCACACAATTAACCATGACATTCCTGTACTTCTGAGGGCCAAAGGATATTTTGATACATAAATATTAGGTTTTTTAAAAATAACCTAAGATTATGCATCTTTAGCTTTGGAAATGAAAAGTTGAAATATATTTAATAAGAAGGTAATATAAAAATTACACACTAAAACTGTACAGTCTGTTCCACTCCAACTGCCCTTATTAAATACCAAAGCACGTTTCTGCTTCTCATCTCCATCACCAACACTAACTTAAATACCCCATAAGACCCCATTTACCAGAATAACCACTGCGGCTGCGGCTGAAGCTGAAATAGGAGTTATAACCCCCAACAATAGCCAGGGGCTCTGTCAGTACATCTCCTGAAAAAAAAATCAGAGTTAACTGTGGATCCATGAAACACTGGAATTACAGTTATAGGCTAGCATACATCAAAGCTGTAGTTGGAATTGGGTGGAGAGGTGTTTATACTGACAGCAGCCAGAAAGATGGAAAAGTCACAAAGGAAAATGATATTCAAATTAAATGAGGAAGCAGAAAACGCTGGCACTGGAGACTGGGGATCTGAAATAAGGGTAGGAGGTAGGAGAGGGAATTAGAGAATATGAGCTGGAGGTGATAGGAGAAAAAATTAGGAGGTCTAAGTTTGGGTTACGACATGAAAGAGGAATCTAGGGGTCTGGTGTGGAAGAGAAGGGAGGAATTTGGGCTATGGGGAAAAGTTAAGAGTCTGGGTTGAGGGCAAGCCAAAATTAGGTGGGAATTAAAAGACTGTAAAACTGAAGGGTTTGGCTTAAGAACATGAAATGATACATTTCAAGGCACTGTGTTGGTGCAATAGAAGGGGGTTTCAACAGGGAAAGCAGGACAGGAGTGGGAATTAGGAGCTCAAGCTGCGGTGGGGGTGTTTAACAGGAAAAGAATCTGGACTTTTGGGTGGGTATAAAGGCAGGTTATACGCAGCTAAAGTATGGGAAAACAGAAAAGCGAAATGAGATGGAATAGGGAGTAAAACTTAGCAGAAAAAGAAAAATACGGTAGAGATTGTGGATTCTCAAGTGCTCACTGGTCACTTTGGTCTCCTGGAGACAAACAATATCAGCATCCAGCTTGTCCAAAATGTGTCGCAAAGCCGAGGTACCGCTGCTGGTTTCCTGGCAAGTAGGCCCTTGCAGGGGACTACGGATCCCATTGATGTTCCAGCTTACCACGCGTAACATTTTGGTAAACTGTGCTGTCCCCGACAGGTAAGCAAGCTTAGGCTGGGAAATAACAGTGACGACAGGAAGTGACCTAGGTTCCCGCCTTCCTCTCGCGTCTGCGCAGGCGCCCTCATGTTTTCTCCGCCCAGTCCGACGGCAGGACGCACGCAGTGCGGGGGTCGGAGGGCGGGGCTTCGGGTTCGGTTCTCTTAGGCGGGAGACGGAACTGAGGTGGAAGCTGTGGGAAAACCGGGCTTGTTCGAGCCAGCTTTTAACCCCAGTACTCAGGAAGCTGAGGCAGGCTCAGTCATGAATTCAAGGCCATCCTGAGCTACATAGCAGGACCCAATTCAAAACCTGGGAAGAGAGACTGGTGAGAGGCGCGTCTCTGGTTGGGCTCCTTCTCTTCTGGCCACACCCTGCCCTGGACCCCAGAGTGTGACTGCTTTTGTCTTCACAAAAGTCCCCCTGATGCGTCAGGTTACTTAGAAGTGGGATTTTTGTCACTTTATCAAACGGCGGGTCTCCTGGGAAACAGACTGCCAGTGCCCTTCCCCCTATCCAGAAGGATCTCCGGATTAAGTGAGCGGCCCCTGGTGGTAACTGAGGGTCCTCTACCCTTGGAGTTCTTTTGGGCACTGGCAAAGTAGACATTTTCAGTTGAAAAATGGAACAATTAAGAACCTAGCTACTAGGATAAGACTGGGGAGGGTGGCTTCCGTTTTTTATGGAATCGGGAGGCAGGACACTACCTCAAATCCTCCCCGTATATTTGTCTCGCCTCTCATAGCATGTAAAGGATGAAACAGAACACATACTTGGCGTTTGGCGCCATTTCTCAGATGAGCAAAATCGAGGCCTAGAACATTTAAACTCCAGAATAGTATTGTCTCCCGATGCAGCTATAGTTTTTCCTCTACACTGTGGCATTTCATTCTTAGGATAAACCAGGAAGAGGCACTGAAGCTTAGTAGGACTTGAGTACATTCGTCTCAGCCTCCCAGAAGTGATAGAGCCAAGATTTAAACCCTTCTTAATCAGGTAAACAATTGCTTCTTCTTTCCACATACTTCTCTGTTCAGGTCTTTTCCTGTGGGCACCACTGCACTCTATGGACCATTCTGTAGCAGTGTTTACCACAATGCCCAACTTCCATTGGTTTCTGTTGTTAATACACTGCCAACAGCCTGAATGCAGTTGCCATCTCTAGCATATATGACAAATATTCAGCACATAGATGAATAATCAGGGCAATAGCAGTGGATTCTTGAATTATTTTTAAGATCACAGAACAGAATTGACAGACATTGCCCAGTTTCTAGGGGAAAGTATAACTTTGCTTTCTAAGGTTTTTCACTGAAAATTGCTGCAGTTATTCACACTCAAACAGCCTGCCCCTCAGATTTTCACAGCCTTTCAGCCATCATCTTCAGTGGCTGCAGAGAGCCACAGTGGGCTGCTCCCCCAGAGGACTTAGAGGTTATTAGTGATTGCCATCAGAAAATAGATCTGTAATTAAAATTCTGTACCCTAATCTTTCCCATGCTTTGGGAGTTACTGGCTAAGGATTGAATCCCAGGAGGGGGTTAACTAGGACAAGGGAAAGGAACAGTTTTCTTCCCGCTGCCAGATTGCTTTCAAGCAAAGAATTTTGCCCACACTGCACTAAAGTCAGATATGATGCTTAGCCCCAAGGAAATCCAGATCTTGCTCTCCTCAATAGCTGGTTTTAATTTCTCCATTCTCCAGTGGCTTGTTAATATTAGTACTGACCTTTGGGGCAAGGTGAACACATGGTTGGACTGAAGAGAAAAGGCTCCCGGTGGCTCAGGAACTTCTTTGGCAACTACAGCAGCTAATATTTCAACACTGCACACACCCCTTACCAAGGGCGCTTCCTCAGCCTTCCCAGGAACCAACGGATGTCTCTGGGTTTCCTATTTGATGCCACCCACTGGACCTGCTCTGGGGGTCTGTAAATGCAGGGGAACCATTGGATAAAAAGCGATGGAAGAAAAAGCCTCTAAGAGAACAGGTAGGTGAGCAAAAAGGAAAAGTAGACAGGTGTTTTACAGGTCAGAAATCCTGGCTTCAGGCTCTTTGGAAAGTTTTCTTTGCATTGGAGTTTGATTTTAGAGTATATGGGAGAGCTGGGAAATGATATGTATTTCTAATTCATCTGTCAGTACTTTCAAATCCACTTGTACTTGACTTTTTAGGACAGTGGCCTAAAGGTCAATCCCCTAGTATCTTTGAAATTCCAATTTTCATTTTATTTTAGTTCGTTTTGGAGACCGAGTCTAACTATGTTTCCTAAGTAGGCCTGGAACTTTCTGTGTAGCCCAGAATGGTTGTGATTATGTGATCCTCCCAGCCTAGCTTCCAGCTACGTAGTATATTTTTAAATTAAATGCACATAGAGAGTGTATCTCTGACCTCTCCTCTAGTGTATAAAGTCAGTTTAATTTTCTATGACACTTTGACAAGTTCTTTAGTTTCTCTGGGTGACAATAGACACCTTAGTAAAATAGAAATTAAAGCCCCAAGCGTACTTCCCACAGAGGACTGGCCTGATGATCAAGAAAGGGCACAAGGCAGAATCCAGAGCCCTTTTGCTTTACGACTTTCGTGCTGTATCTGAGATTTGTGCTCTTGGTTTTATGTGGCATCCCCAGGTAGTACCACCCACAACTTTCTACGTGCTCTCCTTCCTGACTGACTATGGTCAGTGGAGAGCCACTCGTAGGAATAGAATACAGTGAGGTTTGTGGACTGGACAGGAGTCTGAAAATAGTTGAATAATGGGCCAGGGCAGTAGCTGAGAACAAAAGGATTCTTGGCTGCTGTCACAGAAGTCCTGACATGTGCTCATACATGAATCTAGCCTGCAAGCATATGGTCAACCATCCATTAGCCGCCTAGCCTGTAACAGATGCATTCACAACCACATATTTCAAGACTTACCATTAAGGAGACCACTTTAATTTATTTTGTTGCCCATCTATACTATCTTGATGCTTTAGATGAGCTTCCTCTCCATACATTGTACTTGGAGGGGGGAGCAGTCTCTATGGCTCTCCAAAAGTCACACTGCATAGTTTTCTTCCCTAGAGATAGTCCCACTTTAAAACTTATGGTTCAGCTTTTAGCCTTGAGTGTGAATCTGATGCTGAGTAAACCCTGTATCTATAACCAATACATTAAAGCTTACTATGGAGAATTTCATCATTTTATTTATTCTGTTCCATCCCAAAGTTTTAAAACTTTTTTTTTAGATGACAGTATTTACTTCAGACAAAACAGCTCCCCCATCCATTTCCCTGAAAGCTGTTAAAATATCTACTAGGGTGAACTAGGGTTTCTTGTCGCCCTGTTTATCTCATCTGCAGCCGAGAAATGTAGATTGTGAACATCCTCAAGGAGCCTTAAGCATCTAGTTAGATAGTAGACCTAGAAACCATTGCTCAAATAGAGGCACATGGGCAACATGAGAACCAGAGGCAAATCTTCTCTCAAGGATACAAGGCTGACTTTCAGAGACAGTAAACACTAAAACTTGTCTTAATGGACAAGACAGAGTTCAGTGAGAATAGAAGACACCCCAGACTGTGCAAAAGCCTAAAGACAGAAAAAAATGTACTGTGTTTTGGGGCCCCTGTGAATCAGCCAATGCAGTTAACCATGGGGGTCTGAAGGATAGAAGTCTGATAGATACCTTGAAACTTGATATAGATGAGGCTTGAATGCTAGGCTGAAGCATTTCTATAAGGCTTGGTTTTTGGTTTCGTTTGGTTTTGGTTTTGTTTCTGGGCTCAGAATTTTTAACAGTGGTGAAGTTTCATAATTCCAGGAAGGTTTAAATGAGGTTGTCAAACCTGGACCCTGAATTTTACCCATTCAGACTTTGTCAAAGGCCTTCTAGCTACCTAGCTCATATTTCTTGCTACTAAAATTATCTTCCTGATTCATGACAGTGTTGTAAAGACAAAAATTATAAACATAAAAGACATGTTCATATGATTGGCTAGACTACCATGGACCAGCCATCTCCTCCTCAGACCCATTTCCCTGTGTTTTACTGTGGATGTTTGAAAGGAGCAAATAAAATAAATGAAGCGTTGCTTTGTGGGCATCAGAAAACACACAAAGTCATTGTGAGATCATTAAAAACAGACTTAACGCTAGTTATATGACTTACTGGGATTAAGAGACTTGCATCTGTTTCTGTGACTCTAGGAGCTCTCTACTGATGTGGAAGACCTAGTTCTTTTTGTTTTTACGTTGAATTGATATATAATTGTTCATACTTGTGTGGTACTGTGTGGTTTTTCAATGAATGCATATGATGTACAATGATTAATTGGTATATGTATCACCTCAAATATTTATTATTTATCCTCTATCAGCTACTTTGAAGTATATTGTTATCTATTGTCAACAATAGTTATCCTAATGTGCTCCAGAACATCAGAAGTCATTTCTCCTATTTACCAGAATCCATACCTGTTTGTTGTTCTCTCTTTCTCCCTCCCTTTTCCTACTAGTCTGTACTCAATTTTTTACCAATATCTTTTCAGTTTGGCAAATAAGTGAGAGCATGTGGTATTTGAAATTTCATGTCATACTTAGTTAACAGAAACCTAGAAATGAGTTCACCTTTTCTAATTCTCAGGAACTCTACAGTATAAATATTAATCCTGCGTCGTAATCTCATCATAGAACTTACAAATTACTTGGGGGAAAAAATGAACCATTTACTGAAATGAGTTTACCTTTTCTAATTGATTCTCAGGAACTCTACAGTATAAATGTTAATCCTGTGTCATAATCTCATGATAGAACTTACAGATTACTTGGGAAAAAGATGAATTCACAAAGGAAACAAGTGTTGAATAATATATATTCAATATTCCCCAGGTTTCTTCATGTGTATCAATACATTTGGATCTTCCCTAACACTGAGGGAATGGTCACTGCTGTCATTCCCTATACACCAAATGAAAAAGCAAAACGAAACAGAAAACATCTGAGACACTGAAAAGTTCAGTCTTCTGCTTCTCCGTTTCTCGGATCCAGCAATGGGTAGAATTAAGATTCCACCCAGACAGTGTGGCTCCAGATTTCATTGTTCTTTACTGCTCTGAACCATTGCCTCAGTAGGCTCACTGAGATAGGTAGGTTTTGACGTTAAAAGTCTTATATGATGAATGCACAGAAACTGGAGTGAATCTAACCCTTGTATAGACTAAGGTTCTGAGGAGATGTTTTAGGAAGCTTCTTCAAAGACAAAGTAGAGCTGGGAGCATTTGAGGGCAGGGACTGGAGATTTCTTTTCCCAGGAGATTGCCCTTGTGTAGTCCAGCTCTGTGGAAGAAAGTTGAGCTTCCTAATACCCAATCACTGGAGGACTATTGGGGGTGGGAAGGTTACAAAGAATGAAGTAAAAGGGCACTTGAACATCTTCCAGGCAAGCTGTGTAGTTGCATGAATCCTACAGATAAAAGACTCAAAATAACCAGGGGATGGCAAGAAGAGTGGGGCCAAGTGAAGGGGAGACATCTGGAAGAGATGGCCCTGTAGATTCGTGCTGTTTAGATAGAGGTCATCACCACTTGTTCCTCATGCTTGCCTCAGTGCAGTTTCTACTCTCCTAAGCCCCCATACCAACAGCTTGGCATGAAGAGCTTTACCCAGGAGGTTGGATTATATTGTGATACTTTTATTGCTGGGTCATCTCATAGCTTTGGCAGCCATGTGAGCTGTGCTTACTTATCGGCTCTCTGCCCAGCAATGGCTGCAACTCACTCCTATTCCTAAGGTGTCAGATTTATTCTGATTTATTTAACCTTGGCTGGAAAGACTATAAAGATAATCAGATAGTGCCAATCTCTTTGTAGTGCCCAAGAGAGCTCATATTAAGAGGGAGAGATCCCATGGAGAAGCAGGCAGCCGCCTCCAGGAAAAGACAATTTTGCAATGCCTTGTTAAATCGGGTGACCAGTGAGGTAGTGAAAGTCTTCCAGTTTGGGCCTTTTATTGATAGCTCAAAACATTGCATTTTGAATTAGAGACATTATGTTTGTGTTTTTGTTTTGAGGGGCCGTGTAATTTTGTCGTGAATCTGTTTCTGAGTTGGAGCTTAACATTCTAATTAGACCTGCTCTTTTATTTCAAAGCTTAGACCTATCTCCATTACCTTTGCCATGCCACACAACACAGGATGTAAGCACATGATCTTTGGTCTTTTATTTGCATACTCTACTAGTCCTGCCTTCATTGGCGGGAAGTAACTGGCCAGATCTGGGCTGTCTTGCTGGCTGCCTTCCTTGCTGGGCTCAACTTATCTTTTATGTACATAGCCTGTGGAGTTCAGAGGCCTCTGCTGACTTCTGCCTGGACCCTGGCTCTCAGCATCCACGATCCCACTTGTATACACAGGAGCAGAAGGAAAAAAGGGAGCTGGAGATCGTTTGTGAGAGGCTCAGAAGGCCAGTGCATCCCTCTGTTTCAGCCCTGCTTATTTGCTACTGTGGCCACGGCAACATAAAGGATAGCTAGGAATATAGGAAGTGAGGTCCAATACCTTGTGGATAGTTGTATAATTGCAACGTCTAAGATGTCTCAAGAGATGGGAGAGCTTACTCAAACCAGGTTGCAGAAGATCTGGATTCCACACAGCAGCAGTAGCAGCAGGCTGCAACGGCGAAGGGGCTGTAAGTGGGGCTTTACACTTGAGGGTGGTGGTGGTAGGTGGGTCTAGAAGTACAAATGGTGCACCCCATCCACTCATACCCCCACATAGAAGTTGGAATAGATAAGAAATTGAATGAAATAGCTAGAGCGTAACAAGAGGCTAATCTGGGAAAGAGTAAGGAAGTAAGAGAGAAAGGCACATAGAGAAGACAAAGAATGAGAATTAGATAAAGAGAACCCAAGCTACAGGGACCCCTGACTAAGGGCTGTGTCCCTTTAATTGAGAGCTTGTTGAGCATGCTTCTCATCTGGAATGTGAGGGCTCTGGTATAATGCCACTTGGGAATATTTTATTTTGGCTTATACGAAAGATCTGGAAATGGGTCTTGTTTAATTTATGCCAGGGTGAAATAAGGTGATGGTTCCTTGGCATCACGTCTCAGAGAATAGGTGCTGAGTCTACAGCACGACCATGTAACTGGTTAGCATTGCCCTTTCTCTTTCACAGTCCTTTTAAAAATAAGTCTGTACCTGCCTGGGCTGGAAAAGACAGTACTTGATCTTGACATTTATAGACTGTCTTGCCATTCTGAGGAGTTGAAGGAAAAGACAGTATCACAAAGTCCAGTCTGCCAGTGTATAGTTCCATTTGAAATTTTAAGGAGGAGCAGGGGCAAAGGGAACATAGCCAAAGCTTGTAAAGAGGCTTGAAACCGAAGTATACAATTTCTCATGGATAAGCAAGGATAATCGTGCAGCAAGGTGTTTCCAGCCCAGCGTGAGAGACCAGAAGGGGGCTAGAGATAAGACATCTATGGACTGCAGGACTGCAAGAAAGCTCAAGCAGCAGCTGAGGAAGTTGCCAGACTCTTAAAATGCCAGAGGAGTGTAGGTCTTAGGCATTCTTGGAGTAATACTTCATCATAGCAGTTCTAAAACGATGGCGGGTATTAGATTAGTGCATATGATGAAGGATGTGTATAGCAGAAGCAGAGTGGAAGACAAAATCCAGCATCCTATTCTCTGTCGTTCTCTCCATTAGATCCTAATTACTCATATGGAGATGGAGGTGTCTGGATGACATGGAACCTTATTCCACCCTTACCCATCCAGCCACTCTTGAGCCTTTGGGTTTAGCTGACAAGTAGTGATGCCATTCTGTATATATAGGTCTTCCAGAGTGAAAGCCTTATATTCTTGAGAAATCTGCCTTTCATTAATGACCTTGCAGTCATACAGAAGGTACAGAATAGAGCTGTCCATGACCAATACACAGGAGGCAGATTCAGAAGCATTTTCTGAAAGTTTGATAGTTGGTCTTAGCTACATAGTAGGTTCTCAACCAGCCTGGGTTATGTAGTAAGACTCAATCCCAAATGCAGTACAAGAACAATCCTTCCCATAAAACAAAAAAAGTGTTTATTTTAATTCTGAATTCCACATTCTTTAATTGTGCATAAGAGTAATAGTTACCATATGCAAGGCTGTGTAGCTTTGAGTCCCACTTCCTGTCTTTGTAAACTTAGGCAAGCCTATTAACCTTTTTGCTTCTGTTCCTTCACCTGTAAACTGATGTTGCTAACAGTATTGTTGAAAAGATTAGATAACTGAAGCGGGTAACATGCTTAGAAGAATGACCAGCACATTGTATGTTCTCAGTAAACAAAAACATGGTTGCTGCTCCTATTCACCGTCATAGCCAGCATCAAGTTCTGAGCCTGGCCCAGGACAGATGCTCCTTTTACTTTTAACATTGCTCTGTGTACGCAAGACACTCCTTAGTGATGGGCTGAATTTTGTGTCCAGGCCCCTGGCTAGGTAAGCAGGCTATTGTCTCCAGAGAGGTCTAAGTCATCCTTTCCTTCTATCATCCTGTCTGGAAGACAGAATCAAGAATTTTGTTCTGTTAAATATATAACCATGTATAAAGTGCTTGGATAGTTATATGTAGTCTTTTCTTATCCAACGTTATATTTATATGAGCCACCCATATTATTAGTTGGGTGTATTCATAGCTTGCTTATTTTTTCTTGCTCTATGCTATCACATTTTGTGATTATCTGTGGGCATATATCTTGCTACTGATGAACATTTAGGTTATTCTGAAATTTTAGCTTTAAACAATAGTGCAGTGGACATGCTTATACATTTATCTTGGTGGAGTAAGTCCTTCCATCTTGCCATTCTTATGGGATGTCTTGGCATTCTTGGCCAACTGCGTTTCTTCATGAATTTTGGAATCATCTTTTCAAGTTATACACACAAAGAGAATATTTTTAAGGACTTGATTGTAATCACAGTTTGTAAATCAATATGGGAAGAATAACCATCCTGTCATATTTACATTTCCTTGAACATGATATATCTCTTCACAATTTTTGGCTTTTTTGTGTTATTTGGACTGATATTTTATAATTTATTATGCATTTATTCTACAAAGGATATGTATATCATTTTAATAAGTTCTTGCTTATTTTAATTGTTGCTATAAGCAGTATTTTGTAGAAAATTATGTCTTACAGAGAGATTCTATTTTCCATGTTGCTGTTTTCTGGTTTTGATGTCAAGGTTATACTAACATCATGCAATGAGGTAAGAACTATTTTCTTTCATTCCATCTCTGACAGAGTTTGTCCCAGAACTATCTGTTCCTCAAATATTTGGCAGAACTTCCAGATCAAACAGGCTAGGCCTAGTGTGTCTCTTAAGCCTTTTAACTGTTACAGTTTCTTTGAAAGTTATGGATTTTTGTTTGTTTGTTTGCTACTTGTACTTATATCAGACTTGCTGACTTATGGTTTTCTGGGAATTTTCTATTTGAGAGATTTTCAAGTTTATTTAAAGTTTATATGTGCAGTTTGTAAAAAGCTCTGTTGTCTTGTTTTATGCCCCCCCTTAGGTTCACTTATTATTTTTTTATTAAAAAAAACTCGCCCCCTACACACAGTATATTCTCTAACAGCATTGTTCACTTGTACCTTTGTTTTATTCCCTTGACATATCTTGTGACTAGTTTATCAGTTTTCTGGTTCTTCTAAAAAAATCATCTTTGGGTTTTGTTTTGATTTTTTTTTTTTATTTAAGCTTTGGATTTTTGTTGTGGTTGTTCCTGCTGTATCTTTTTTTTTTTTTTTGCTTAATTATTTTATAGTAGCAGTAGTTATTCATATCTTTCTGTAATATTTTTTAACATTAGGTGTTAGGTGTTCATCTCATTTATTTTCAAGCTGTCTTCTTTTCTGGTCTACAATTGGCCTACCAAACAGGGCCTGTGTTCTATATATGCATAAATCGTTACAGACCATTTGATGTATAGACACTCCATAGATTTGCTTACTCTGTCACTTACCCAGTTTCCCTCCTTGCCTCAGTCTCTGTTTTAGGACTGCTAGGACCCTGCTGATTGTCATGTGGAAGCTAAGAGGTTAATGCTTGGAACAGTAGGACACCTCTTGTACTTAGTACCAGCCCTTCAGCCAGCTTCTATTTAGATAGGTCAGTGTCATTGCCATGTCTACTCAAATTCCATTCCTGCCAGAAAACAAACTTTGTATGATCCTAAGTCCTTGAAATCTGCTTTGTGGGGCCTTTGGTGATCATTTTCTCGGCACTTGAAAAGAACATATATTTTACATTTGTGTTGCGTTTATCTTAATTATGTCTTGCTTGTTACTCTGACTAAAATGTTCCAATATTCTGCTGGAGTTTGGGTTGCCTATCATTGTGGAAAATGTGTTAAATTCTCCTAATAATTTTGCTAGTTTTGCCAGCTTGTTACAAATAAATTTAGAATGGCCATATTTTTGGTAATATCAAATAGTTTGTTATTGTTGTCATATTGCACTACAATCTCATTTTCTTTTGATATTAATATATCTATACTCAGTTTACTAAGTTTAATATTTGCTTAACAGTTTTCATTTAAAGATTTGTTTTATTTTGTTTTGCTTGAGATAGAGTCTCTCTATTATGTAGATGTGGCTGTCCTAGAACATGCTATGTTGACCAGGCTAGTGTTGAACTCACAGAGATCCACATGCTTCTCCTTCCCAAATGCTGGGATTAAAGGCATGTTCCATTACACACAGCAAAATTTGTTTTTGATAGAGAAACAATTTCATGTAACATAAAATTCACAGTTTTGAAGAATACAAGAGAATGGTTTTGAACATATTCATATGATTGTACAACTATCATCACTAATTTGATTAATATGTATCTAAAATTTAGAGGAACCTGAGAGGATTGGGGGATTATGGGATGAATATGACAACAATGCATTGTAGGTGTGTATGAAAGTCTCAGAATAAAAATATTTTTATATCAAGTAAGATTTAATTGACTCATATCTGTACATATTTATGGGAGACAACATGACATTTCAATACATGTATGTAGTGTGAATGATTAGATTAAGGTAACTAACTAGTCTATTCATCAACTCAGACATTTATTATGTATTTGTATTGAGAACATCTAAAATCCTTTCTACTAGCTACTTTGAAATTCTTTATAAGAAAAAGAAACTTTATGCCCTTTAGGATACCTTCCTATTCCACCCTGGCACCTACTAACCTACTCTTCCATTTAAATGGCTTAGTTTATTTGAGAATTTCAATAGAAATGGAAACATTTACCATGTGGCCTTTAGTGTCTGATCTGGTTTGTTGTGCATAATATTTCCAAGATTTATATATTTTGTATCATATTTATAACTTTTCATAGTCAAATATTATCTTATTAGATGAACATACCACTTTCTATACATATATTCATAAAGTGATCAGCATTTTGGTGGGTGCCACTTTTTACTACTCTGAATAATGCATTCATGAACATTCATGTACACGTTTTTTATGGACATAAATTTTTATTTCACTTAGCAGTAGAATTCCTGAATCATATAGAAACTCTGTTGATAACATTCTGAGTAAACATCTACAAAACTGTATTTATTTAAAAGTGAGTTCGACAGAGGTAGACAGATCTCAGGTTTGAAGCCAGCCTGGCCTACAAAGTGGGTTCCAGGACAGCCAGGGCTATTACACAAAAAACTCTGTTTCAAAAACAAACAAAAAAGCTAGCTCATAATATTATTCCCCCAAACAACATACAAGGGTTTCAGTTTTTCCAATCCTCATGGACATTTGTATTATTATGTTATATTATTATATACTTTTTGGAAAATATGTACCCTCTCTTTGTGATTTGTATTTGTATAATGGCTAGTGCCTTAAAAAAAATCTTTTCATGTGTTTATTGATCGTTTGTGTATCTTCCGTGGAGAAAAAGTCTGTGCAGATTCTTTTTCTTTGCCCATTTTAATTTAATTTAATTAGATTATTTGTCCTTGAATTATTTGTAAGAGTTCCTTTTTTTAGAATTAAAAAAAAAAGATGTGTTCATATGTATATATACATGTGCTTAGAAGTAAGAAGACAACTTGTGGGAGTCGTTTGCTCCTTCTACCATGTGAGCCCCTGGAATAAAACTTAGGTCTTGAGGTTTTTTGGCAAGTTCCTTTACTTGCTGAACATTCTGTTTATCTTTTTTTTTTACATTTTTTTCATTTTTATTTTATATTAATCACAGGTTATGTACTTTGTATCCCAGCCGTAGCTCCTTCACGCATTCCTCCCTATTCTCATCCTTCCCTCCCTCATCTCCTCCCTGCCCCTTTCCAAGTCCACTGATAGGGAAGGACCTCTTCCCCTTCCATCTAACTCTAGCTTATCAGGTCTCTTCGGGAATGGCTACAATGTCCTCTTCTGTGGCCTAGCAAGGCTGCAGAAGGGGACAGGGAGGTCGAAGAGCCCGCCATTGAGTTCATGTCCAAAATAGTTTCTGTTCCCCTTACTAGTATACCCACTTGGGAATTGAGCTACCATTTGCTACATACAAGCAGGGGTTCTAGGTTATATCCATAAATGGTCCTTGGTTGGAGAGACAGTCTCATAAAAGATCCCTGTGCATTTGGTTCTTGCGGAGCTCCTGAACTCTCCAGGTTATACTAGCCACCACCCCCCCCCCCTTCATATGATTCCCTGCACTCTGCCAAAGGATTGGTTATGTTTCTTAAACTTTGCTTTGATACCCTGCTAGGAAGAGTTTTTTGGAGGCCCTCTGTGGCTGGCTCTTGTCCTGCTACTTGTTTACTCCTACATCCAACGTCCATCCCATTTGACTTTCTCAGTGAGTATTAATCCTCTTAACCCAGGTCCTCTTTCTTGTTTATCTTCTTTAGGTGTATAGATATCTGTATTTTTATCCTATCTTATAAGTCTATATAAGTGAGTATATACCATGTTCATCTTTCTGTTTTTGGGATACCTCACTCAGAATGATCATTTCCAGGTCCCACCATTTGCCTGCAAATTTCATGATTTCCTCCTTTTTAATTGCTGAGTAGTATTCCATTGTGTAAAAGTACCACAATTTCTGTATCCATTCCTCAACTGAGGGACATCTGGGTTGTTTCCAGGTTCTGGCTATTACAAATAAAGCAGCTACAAACATAGTTGAGCAAATGTTCTTGTTGTGTACTTGAGCATCTTTTGGATATATGCCTTGGAGTGCTATAGCTGGATCTTGAGGAATCACTATTCTTTTTTTTTCCATGTTATTATTATATTTATTTATTTTTATTTTTTTAAAATTTTTTTAATTTTTATTTTTTTTTGTTATCAATCACAGGTTAGGTACTTTGCATCCCATGCGCAGCCCCACCCCCTCACTCCCTCCCCCACCCTCCCCAACCCTCCCTCATCTCCTCCCCGCCCCCTCCAAGTCTACCAACGGGGGAGGACCTCCTCCCCTTCCATCCAACCCCAGCTTATTCTGTCTCCCCAGGGCTGGCTGCAATGTCCTCCACTGGGATCCAGCCAGTCTGTCACTCCCTGGCTTGTATGTGGGAGGGTCAAAGAGTCAGCCATCAAGTTCAAGACTGAAACAGTCCCTGCTTCCCTCACTAGGCCCTCCAGTCCTACACCCAGCTATCCTGGGTCCCATCTGCACAGGGGTTCCAGGACACATCCACACGGAAATCACTATTCTTAATTGTCTAAGAAAATGCC
>CM053742.1:110711815-110770398 GCA_028658305.1 Pachyuromys duprasi | reverse complement strand
CCGCCGCTCGTCCAGATCAGAGCTGTGCGCCGCTGGTCACAGGGAAATTTCTCTAGGTAATAACTGGGTGTCCCTAGGGTTTTCCCACTTGATTTTCTCACCGTAGGAGTTCCGCTCACCTGGCACTCACAATGCTGGCGTTTTAGGTCCCAGAGTTCAGTCTCCTGGTCATTGCGTTGTTTCTGCTCTCCTACTCCTCAGACACAGTGTTCTCTCGTGGCAGCCATCTTGGATCCCCTATTCAGAATCTTAAAAGGTGGCTTCTGTAGAAGTTGACAGTAGAAGCGTAGTTGTCAATGACTGTGGAAGGGAAGGGAGAACAATGTTTAATGTTGATTTATGGGTAGTAAATTATGTTTAGATATGAATAAGTTCTAGTGTAGTGTTACACTGTAATGGTACTATATGTTATAATTACTACATTTTATTTTAACATTAACATTTATTTTTAATATTTAGAAACAAACATGGCTACTAGGCAAGTACTTTACTACTGAATTATATCCCCAGCCGTATATTACACTTTTCAAAGCTAGAATGAAAGATTTTAAAATATTTCATCTATTTTAAAATGTATTAATTTATTTTTGTGTTTTGCCTGTGTGTATGTAATGTATGTGTACTACCTGTGTGTATGTACTGCCTACAAAGGCTAGAGGGTACTGGATCCCCTAGAACTGGAGTTAAAAATGGTTGATCTGTCCTGTGGGTGCTGGGAAATGCACCTACAAGAGCATTCAGTACTCTTTTTAATTTTTATTTTTATTAGTTATAGTTTATTCACTTTGTATCCCAGCTGTAGCTCCCTCCCTCCTCCCCTTCCAACCCTACCCTCTCTCCCCATTCTCCACTCATGCCCCTCTCCTAGTCCACTGATAGGGAAGGTCTTCCTCTTCTTCATTCTGATCTGAGTCTATCAGGAAGACTGCATTGTCTTCCTCTGTGTCCTGGTAAGGCTGCTCCCCCTCAGGGGGAGGTGATCAAAGAGCAGGCCAATCAGTTCATGTCAGAGACAGTTCCTGTTCCCATTACTAGAGTACCATTTGGACACTGAACTGCCATGGGCTACATTTGTGCATGTGTTCTAGGTTATCTCCACTAATGGTCCTTGGAGTATCAGTCTCAGAAAAGACCCCTGTGTCCAGATTTTTTGGATCTCTTGCTCTCCTTGTGGAGCTCCTGTCCTTTCCAGGTCTTACTATCTCCCACTTCTTTCATAAGATTCCCTGCACTCTGCCCAAAGTTTGGTTATGAGTCTCAGCATCTGCTTTAATACCCTGCTGGGCAGAGTCTTTCAGAGGCCCTCTGTGGTAGGCTCCTATCCTGTTCCCCGTTTTCTCCCTCTTCTGATGCCCAGCCTCTTTGCCTTTCTGAATGGGGATTGAACATCTTAGCCATTCAGTACTCTTAACTATTGATCGATCAATTCCTCCAGCCCCTAATTTTTATTATTTTTTATTTATTTTATTTTTTAAACTTATTTTAAGGTTTATTTTTTTTTTTATGTATACAGTGTTCTGCCTGCATGTATGCCTACAGGCCAGAAAAGGGCACCAGACCTCATAATAGATGGTTATGAGCCACCGTGTGGTTGCTCGGAATTGAACTCAGGACCTCTGGAAGAGCAGACAGTGCTTTTAACCTCTGAGTCATCTCTCCAGCTCCATTATTTTTTATTTTTAATTAAAAAATTTTATACAGCATATGCTGACCATATTCTTTCCCCTCCTCAATTTCCTAGATTCTTCCCACCTCCCTGTATACCCAACTTCATGTTCTGTCTTAAGAAAAGAAGAAGGCCAGAAAAAAAACCACAAAAAATAATGTAAACAGACAAACACAAAAGAAAACTATTAAGACAAAAACAAAACAAAAAGCATGTGCATACATACACACACAAAACAAACAAACAAAAAAAACCACGAAGTTTGTTTTGTGTTGGCCAATTACTTCTGCACCTAGGACATTCCCTGGAGTGTGCTTGATAATGCCCAGTGACACTCCATTGGAGAAAACTTGTCATCCCTTTCCCAAAAAGTATCAACTGTAAATAGCTTCTGGGCTATGGGTGGGAATTTGTGTTCACTTTTCCATCTCAGTACTGAGATTTTGTCTGGCTTATACCTGTTTGAGTCTTGTGGCCTTCTGTCACGGTCTCTATAAGTTCCTATGTGCATTAATCTTGTTGTGTATGTTGTGACTTCTTTGGAGCCACCCATCACTTTTAGCTTTTAGAACCTTTCTGCTTCCTCTTCCATATAGATTCCTGAGGCTTGAGGGTAGAGGTTTATGAAGATATACCATTTAAGACTGGGTGCTCTAAAGTCTCTCATACTCTGCGAAATGTCCAGTTGCGGATCTTTTTGTTAATTACCATCTGCTACAAGAAGCTTCTTCGATTAGCGTTGTGTGATGATTTGCTCTGTGGGTATAGCAATATGTCACTTGGACTTATTTTATGGCTATGTGCCTTTAGTAAAACAATAGGTTTACCATTAGACCCATGACCTAGCTAGTCTCAGGTTCTTGGACACTGTAATAATGCCATATAGCCCTTCTAATGTAGTGACCTTAAATCCACTCAAAAAGTGGCTTGTTATTCCCATAACATTTGTACAACTATTGCATTAGTATATCTTGCAGGCAGGTCTCTGTTATAGGTCACAGATTTGTATCTGAGTAATAATTGATGATTAATTTTCTCCTCTTATCATGACAGAGTACTTTCTGGTACTATGAAAATTAGTCAAGAGGGGTGAAGCTGGTAGGGTACCAGCTTGATTTCTCAATGTTCAGTGACAGAAGTATGGTCAGGTTATGGAGAGTAACCAATAGCCTTGGTAATGGCCTGTGGTATTTGAGAGTTTCTATGGTACTCTTTTGGCTAACGACTCAACAAGATGTAACCCATTCCTGGCACTGGAGGCTTTACTTGGTGGCATAAGATGTGTAGTTAGGCTGTTGTCTCCCCCATTATATGGTGACTCCATTTAAATTCCCTTTTTAAATTTTATGAAATTTCTACAGTACTAAGTTTCCATATGATTTTCAAAAAGCCTTTACCACCTTATCCCTCCTTTACCCTGCTCTCCTGTTCCCCTACCTCATTTAATTCTCCAACTCTAGTTTCCTCTTTATCCCCTTTAAAACACTATACCCTAGATTGCTCCTTTTGTGGAGATGCCCTTCTCCCTCCTAGTTTCTTACCAAGTACCTAGCATCTGCATCTGTGGGGTTTTTTTTTTCCATTAAAAAGGACACACACAGACACACACCCACATGACAACTAAAGCTTACAAGCTAACATCTACATATAAGAGAAAACATGAAGTGTCTGTCTTTTGCAATCTGGGTTACCTCATTCAGGATAATTTCTCTAGCTCTACCCATTTACCTGTAAATTTCGTGATTTCATTTAACAGATGATGATACTCCATTGTGTAATTGGACCAGTATACATTATTCATTCATCAGTTGATGGACATCTAGACCATTTCCAATTTACGACTATTATGAGTGAACAATAATGGACATGGATTAGTAAATGTCTCTGTAGTAAGATGAACTGTCCTTTCATTATATGCCCAAGAATGATAACAGCTGGATCTTGAGATAGACCTCCTCCCAGCTTCCTGAAGAACCACCACACTGATTTCCATAGTGGCTATACATGTTTGTACTTGCACCAGGAATGAATATGTATTTCCCTTTTCCCACATTCATACCAACATTTGTTGTCATTTTTAAAACATTTATTAATTTGGAATTTGGATCTTCGCTCTGTGTATCCTTTGGTTAATTTGGCAAAAGCTTTTTCAATTTGGTGAATTTCTCAAAAAAAAAACACTCTTCATTTCATTTATTCTTAGTACTTTGTCTCTATGACAATTGATTTCAACCCTGAGTTTGATTATTTCTTTCCATTTATTCTTTTTCGATATTATTTCTTTTTGTTCTAGAACTTTCAGGTATGTTGTTAAGTTACTAATATGAGATCTCTCCAGGTTTTGATGTAGGCACTTAGTGCTATGATCCCACCTCTTACAACTGTCTTCATTGTGGCCCAGCCCTAAGTTTGGGTCTGTTGTATTTTCATTTTCATTTAGTTCTAAAATTTTTAAAATTATCTTCTTTATTTTCAGTCTTTATTATTATTTTTTATTATTTAAAACAGTTTCTAAATTTACATACAATTTGATCATATTCTTCCGCTTCCCCAAGTCCTTCCAGATTCTCTCCCTTCCTACCCACCCAACTTTAAGTTCTTGCTCCAAAAAAACCAAACAAAACCCCAATGATAACAAACCCTCCAAGAGCAAAAGAACAAAATAAAACCACATCCAAAGAAGAAAAACACCAAACTATACCAAATAAAAGTGTGTGCATGCACACACACACACACACACTAAAATAACCTATGGATTCCAATATATGTTGGTCTGCTGTTCCTGAACATGAGGCCTGTTCTGGAGTGGTTGATATAACCATTATAACTCTTATTAGAGAGAACTGATTTTCCCTTTCCTAGCAGCTATAAATGGCAGCTCAGTTTTAACCTTTGCCCTACTGACTAGGTTTTCATTCATTCATTTATTTATCTAAAACTAAAATATAAGATAGTACAAACCTATGACGTTGAAGTTGGACAAGACAAAGGAACAGAAGGAAAAGAACCCAAGAGAAGGAACATGATTCAGTGACCCAGTCATTCAAACATTCAGTAATCCCATGAAAGCGCTAAGTTGGAAGCAATAGTATGTACTCAGAGGATTTGGTGCAGACCCCTGCAGGCTCTGGACTTTTAATGACTGCTCCTATTTCATTTGCAGTTACAGGTCTCTTTAAATTGTTTTTCTGAATTTCCTTTAACTTTCAAATGTACTACCTATCAAGAAAAAATTATTCATTTCTTTTAGATTTTCCAATTTTATAGAGTACAAGTTCTTAAAGTATGTCCTTATGACTCTACCCAGCAGGATATTAAAGGAGAAGAAACTCGTAGCCAAACTTTGGGTAGAGTGCAGGAAATCTTATGATAGAAGGGGGAGATAGAAAGACCTGGAGAGGACAGGAGCTCCACAAGGAGAGCAACAGATCCAAAAAGTATGGGCACAGGGGTCTTTTCTGAGTATTCCAACCAAGGGCCATGCATGGAGATAATCTAGACCCCCTGCACAGGTATAGCCCATGGCAGCTCAGACTTCTTAGTAATGGGAATAGGGCTGTCTTTGACATGCACTCAGTGGCTGACTAGTTATCACCTCCTCCTGAGGGTGGGGGACACACCTAGGCCACAGAGGAAGACAATATAGACAGTCCTGATGAGACATATTAGGCTAGGGTCAGATGGAAGGGGAGGAGGTCCTCCACTATCAGTGAACTGAGGAAGGGGCATGGGAGAAGAGGGAAGGAGGGCTGGATTGGGAGGAGATGAGGGAGGGAGCTGGGATATAAAGTGAATAAATTGTGATAAATTAAAAAAAATTAAAGAGAAATAATAAAAAGTATGTCCTTATGATTCTCTGGATTTATTTGGTACATGTTTTTCTGACCCACTTTTCATTTCTGATTTTGTTAATTTGAATATTCTATCTCTTTCCGCCTTTTAGTTAATTTTATAAGGATTCATCAATTTTACCAATTTTCTCAAAAAAATGTTTAATTGATTCTTAGTATTGTTTTGTATTGTTTGTTTCTATTCTGTTAATTTCAGCCCTGAGTTTGATTATTTTTTGCTGTCTGCTCCTCTTAGGTGTGTTTTCTTCTTTGTGTTCAAGAGCTCTCTGATGTGTGTTTAAGTTGTGAGTATGAGATCTTTCCAGCTCTTTTTTTTTTTTTTTTTTTTTGATGTAGGCACTTAGTACTAAGAACTTGCCTCTTAGAACTGCCTTCATTTGTGCCCCATAAGTTTGGTTATATTGTGTGTTCATTTTCATACAATTCTAGAACATCTTTAATTTCCATTTTGACCCCCCCCCTTTTTAAATTCAGTACAGAACTGTTCAGTTTCCACAAGTTTGTAAGCTTTCTCTTTTTTCTTTTTTTTTTTAAAATTTATTTATTTTTATCTCAATCACAGGTTAGGTACTTTGTCTCTTTTTTCTATAACATAATAATTTATTTTTATTACATCATGTATAATGAGGTTCTTAATAAAAACTTAGTAAAATAAATTTCATGTACTTTCATTTTTTAAAATATCAATAGAAACAACTAACAGCTTGATATATTATGTTTGCAAAAAGGCAAAACTTTCACCTGTCACTAAATGAAAGAATGAATTATGAATATCTCACAATTTTAGTGACCTATACTGGTACATCTATGTATATAACATAAATAGGCTCCCAAGGATGTCACCATGTAGGGTTTTTTATTAATTACAGTTTATTCACTTTGTATCCCAGCTGTAGTCCCCTCGCTCATTCACTCCCAATCCTACCCTCCCACCCTTATCTTCTCCCATGTCTTTCTTCAGGTTCACTGCTAGGGGAGGTCCTCCTCCCCTTCCATCTGATCCTAGCCTATCAGGTCTCATTAGGACTGTTTTCATTGTCTTTCTCTGTGTCCCAATATGGCTGTTTCCCCCTCAGAGGGAGGTGATCAAAGAGCTAGCCACTGACTGCATGTCAGAGACAGTCCCTGTTCCCATTACTAGGGAACCCACTTGGAGACTAAGCTGCCATGGGCTATATCTAGTAGGGGTTCTAGGTTATCTCCATGCATGGAGTATCAGTCTCAGAAAAGTCCCCTGGGCCCAGATTTCTTGGTTATGTTGCTCTCCTTGTGGAGCCCCTGTCCCCTCCAGGTCTTTGTATCTCCCCCTTCTATCATAAGATTCCCTGTACTCTGCCCAAAGTTTGGATATGAGCCTCAGCATCTACTTTATTACCCTGCTGGGTACAATCTTTCAGAGGCGCTCTGTGATAGGCTCCTTGTCCTGTTCCCTGTTTTCTCCCTCTTCCAATGTCCATCCCGTTTGTCTTCCTGAATGAGGATTGATCATCTTACCCACGGTCCTCCTTCTTGCTTATCTTCTTTAGGTGTCCAGATTTGAGTATGTTTATACTATATTATATGCCTAATATCCATTTATAAGTGAGCATATATACCGTGCATGTCTTTCTGCTTCTGGGATACCTCACTCAGGATGATCTCTTCTAGTTCCCACCATTTGCCTGCGAATTTCATGATTTCCTTGTTTTAAATTGTTGAATAAAATTCCATTGTGTAAATGTAGCACAGTTTCTGTATCCATTCCTCAATTGGGGAACATCTGGGTTGTTTCCAGCTTCTGGATGGTATAAATAAAGCTGCTACAAACATGGTTGAGCAAATGTCCTTGTTGTACACTTGAGCAAGTTTTGGATATATGCCTAGGTATGGTATAGCTGGATCTTGAGGGAGCATTATTCCTAATTTTCTGAGAAAGCGCCAGATTGATTTCCAAAGTAATTGTACAAGTTTACATTCCCACCAGCAAATGGAGGAGGGTTCCCCTTTCTCCACATCCTCTCCAGCATGTGTTGTCGCTTGTGTTTTTGATCTTAGCCATTCCGATGTGTGTAAGTTGAAATCTCAGGGTCTTTTCGATTTGCATTTCCCTGATGACTAGGGATGTTGAGCATTTCTTTAAGTGTTTCTCTGCCATTCGATATTCCTCTATAGAGAATTCTCTGTTTAGCTCTGTACCCTATTTTTTAAATTGGACTACTTGATTTGTTGCTGTATAACTTCTTGAGTTCTTTATATATACTGGATATTAGATCTCAGTCAGATTTAGGGTTGGTGAAGATTCTTTCCCAATCTGGTGACAGTGTCCTTTGCTTTACAGAGGCTTTTCAGATTCTTGAGGCCCCATTTATTGATTGTTTATCTTACAGCCTGTGCTGTTGTTCTGTTCAGGAAGTTGTCTCCTGTGCCAATGAGTTCAAGGCCCTTCCCCACTTTGTCTTCTAACAGATTTAGTGTGTCTGGTTTTATGTTGAGATCTTTGATCCACTCTTTTAGTTTTGGTAAACTTTCTCTTTTTGTTTATATGCAGTTTTAATCCATAGCCGTCTGACAAGATGCAAGAAGTTTTTTCAATTTGCTTTATGTCCAACTATGTGGCAGTTTTGGAGGAAGTTCCGTGAGGTGCTGAGTAGAAGTTACATTCTTTTGTGTTTGGATGAAATGTTCTATACATATCTGTCATATCCATTTGGTTTGTAACTTCATCTAGCTCTCATATTTTTCTGTTTCAGGTTTTTGTCTAGATAACCTTTCTTTTAGCGAGAGTTGGTTAATGAAGTCTCCTATTATCAGTGTGTGAGGGTCAACATATGATTTAAGTTGTAGCACTGTTCGGTTTACAAATTTTGATGTTCTTATGTTTGGGGCATAGATGTTAAGAATTTCAGTGTTTCTGTGGTAGATTTTTTCTTAGATCAGAATGAAGTGACCTTCCCTATCTCTTCTGATTAGTGTTGGTTTGAAGTCTCTTTTATCAGATATGTAAATGACAACACACTGACTTGTTTCCTGGATCCATTTGCTTGGACTATCTGTTTCTAACCATTTAACCTGGTGTAATATCTCTTCTTGATATTAAGGCATGTTTCTTGGATACAGAAGAATAGATCCTGTTTTTCTTCTTCTATTTTTATAGTCTGTGTCTCTTATTAGGGAATTAAGCTCATTGATGCTGAGATATCAATGACCAAATAATGAGTTTTGATATCTGTTATTTTGTTGCTGCTGGTGGTAGTAGTGGTGTGTGTACGTGCGTTCATGTGTGTGTGTTTGTGTGTGTTCATGTTCTTTTGACTTCACTGGTCTGGGATTTTTTATTTTAATTTTTATTAATTATAATTTATTCACTTTGTATCCCCCCTGTAGCTCCCTCCCTCACTCCTCCCCTCCCAATCCCACCTTCCCTTCCCCTTCTCCACCCATGACCCTCTCTCAGTCCACTGATAGTGGAGGTCCTCCTCCCCTTCCTTCTGATCCCAGTATATCAGGTCTTATCAGGAGTGGCTACATTGTCTTCCTCCGTGTCCTGGTGAGGCTGCTTCCCCCTCAGGGGGAGATGATCAAAGAGCAGTTCAATCAGTTTATGTCAGAGACAGTCCCTGTTCCCATTACTATAGAACCCACCTGGACACTGAACTGCCATGGGCTACATCTGTGCAGGGGTTCTAGGTTATCTCCATGAATGGTCCATGGTTAGAGGGTCTGGGATTTTTTTATTCCCTATGTTGTTGTAGTTTTTAACTCCCTCTGGGTTTTTTGTTGTTGTTTTGTTTTGGATGAGGTTACATTCCTTAGGTTGCAATTTACCTTCTAGCACCTTTCATAGGGCTGGATTTGTAGATACATGTTGCTTAAATTTGTTCTCTTGGATGTAGTCATCTGAGCTGGCAACTTTGGTCTCTTAGAGCCTGCAGTACATCTGTACAGGCCTTTCTGACTTTCAAAGTCTCCAATGAGAAATCAGATGTAATTCTAATGGGCCTGCCTTTAAATATTACTTGGTCTTTTTCCTTTGCAGCATTCTTTTCTTATTCTTTATATTTAGTGTTTTGATTATTATGTGACAAGGGGACTTTCTTTTATGGTCCAGTTTATTTGATGTTCTGTATGCTTCTTGTACCTTGATAGGTATCTCCTTCCTTCTTTAGGTTAGAGAAATTTTCTTCTATGATTTTGTTGAAAATCTTTTCTCTGCCTTTAAGCTGAATTTCTTTTCCTTCTTCTATTCCTATTATTAGATTTGGTCTTTGCATAGTGTTCCTGATTTCCTGTATGTTTTGTGACAGGATATTTTTAGATTTAACATTTTCTTTGACCAATGTATCCATTTCATCTAGCATGTCTTCAATGCCTGAGATTCTCTCTACCATCTCTTATATTCTGTTGCTAATGCTTTCCTCTATGGTTCCTGTTACAGTACCCAAAATTTTTATCTCCAGGATCCCTCAGTTTGAGTTTTCTTAATTGATTGTATTTCATTTTCATGTCTTGAACAGTTTTATTCATTTCCTTCTACTACTTGTTTGTATTTTCATGAATTTTTAAAGGTATTTATTTTCCTCCTTCAGTATCTCTATAATATGCATAAAATCTGTTTTAAGAACTTTTCCTGTGTTTCAGTCATGTTAGAATACTTGGCCTGCTGTGGTAGTGTTTCTGGGAACATATTATCTTGCCTATTAATGACTGTGTTTTTACACTGTAATCTAGCCTTCTGGTTTGGGGACGATTTTAAGTCTAGGGGCTAGTATCTGTTCTTGTCTTTGTTGAGTGAGTGTTTTGTTCCTTGATTTCTTTTTCCTCTGTTTCTTAGGAGAGTGTGGTAGCTGTGTGTTATGTAGGAAATTCTTATGGGACCCGGATAGGTGTAGGCACTGGGGTTTCCAGGTAAAATGTTTTTGTGGGCATTGGCACTTAAGACTTAGGAAAGAGGGTGGGTCGAGATGGTGGAGGATATTCTGAAGAGAGAGCACAAGAGGGTGTTCCATCAGGATCTGTTTAGTCCCCTGGGAATTGGGGTCATAGCTTGTGGAGAGGCCACACCAATAGGTCTGCTACAGAGCTGGAGTGAGGGATTGTATTTGAAAGAAATGGAGGGAGAGGTGAAGATCTGCAGTTAGCCTTCTTGTTTCCCTTGTTGGCGTGGCCTGTGGGTTCTGCGGGAGTGCCTGCTAGAGTTGGGGGCTGGGATAGAGCAATGTGTTGAGGGAGAGAGGTTAGGAAGGGAAGATCTATAGGATCCACTGTAGGTGAGGCAGGGTCGCCCCAAGTTTTCTGTTACAAAACTGATGGTTGAGACTGGTAGATTGTATTTGGAAGAGCAGAAGCAAAGGTGAAGTTCTGTAATTAGCCTACCTGCTTTCCTTCCTGTAGTGGCCTGTGTGTTTGCAGGAGATTTTTCTGCCTGGACCCAATTTTTATTCTGTAGTGAATTACTCAGTTTCCATGAATTAGTATACTTTCTTCTGTTTCTAGTGCTGTTCATATCCTGTTTTAATCCAGTGTGATCAGATACTATGTGAGGAGTTATTTTAGTTATCTGTATCTGTTGAGACTTGCTTTGTATCCTAATATGTGTTCAATTTTGGATAAAGTTCCATGTTCTGCTGAGAAGAAATTGTATTCTTTATAGAGTTTGTGTAATGCTCTCTAGATTTCTGTTACAGTCATTGGATTTGTGCATTATACAACGCCAGTGGGTTTGTTTGTTTGTTTGTTTTATTGAGTTTTTGTATGAATAACTTGTCTTCTGCTAAGAGGTGGATATTGAAGTCACCCACTATCCCTATATTAGATTCAATATGTGATGTTACCTGCAATAATATTTTTTGTTTTGTTTCATTCTGTTTTTGTCTTGTTTGGTTTATGAACTTGGGTGCTCTTGTGTGTGCCTCATTAATTTTTAGAGTTATAATATCCTCTTGGTAGATATTTCTTTAATAAGTGTGTAGTATCCTTTCCAATCTCTCAGAAGCTGTAGAACATCAGTTTAGGGCCTTCTGGTTTCCAGAGTTTCTATTGAAAAGTCAGGTACTATTGTAATAGCCTTTATATATGACTTGGTGTTTTTTTTTTTTTCCTTGCAGCTTCTAGTATCCTTTCTTTGTGCTGTATATTTGTCATAGGGAATTTTTCCTTGTTCTTGTTTTTTTGTGTTCTATATGCTTCTTGTAACTTATACACATGTCTTTCATTTGACTTAGGAACTTATATGGTTTTGTTGAAAATATTTTCTTTGCCTTTGACCTGGTTTCTTCTTCCTTTATTCCTATTATTTGTAGATTTATTCTTTTCACAGTGTTCCAAATTTCCTGGACATTTTGACATCCAGAATTTTTCATTTCCAGTTTTATTTCAATTTGATTTTCCTTGAGTGATTATATTTCTTTGTTAAATTCTGCTTTCATATTGTGAAGTGTTTACATTATTTTTCATTCAACTGCAATTTAATGGTCGTTATTAAGGAATTTTATTCATATCCCCTTTAAGGTCCTTGAATGTTTTCATAATTGTTGTTTTGAAATCTTTGTCTTTTGCTTCAGCTAAATTTCTTTTCTTAAGACCTATTGCAAAAGAGTTGCTGGTTTCTGGAGAAGGCATATTATCTTGGCTGTTCATGTTTGTGTTTTTGTGCTGTGTTCTAAGAAGCTTGAGTCATGATGTTTGCAGTATTTCTTGGCTTAGGTATCTAGTCTTGAAGTGTTGGGTGAGTAATCTGTTCATGGGTCACTGTTGCCCACTTTGAGCCAAGTATGGTGGCTGTGGGGTTCCTGGTACAGAGTGTTTATGGTGGTCAGTAGATATCACAAGAGTATAGATATATAGACTAGGTGGAAGGCCTGAAAGGGGTGGCCAGGAAGAATTAGGGCCATCTTGGGTCCACACCAAGAGGCAAAGTTCTCAGGGAATGGAAGTGAGCTGTGAAGAGGGGCTCCTGTGGGCAGGCTGCAGGAGGATCAAGAGTAAGTCTGGAAAGACTACAGTGAAAGACAGAAGGATAATAAAGGTTATCTACCTGAGTTACAGCCTAGTGTAGTCACTAATACCTGGGAGAGAGTAGTTCTGTAGGTCAGCAGGTGACAAAGGAGTGGAGATGGCCTATAAGGAAACTCTGAAAGCAGCGTTAGGAAAAAAGCAGCATAATTCTTGTTTCTCAGTAGGAAAAGGTGTTTTTCATTTACACTATTTTTCCTGACTGCTTTCAAGGTTTTATTTTTGTGTTGATTGTCTGTAACTTTACCTTTATGTTTCCATGTGGTTCTTTACCCTCATGCATGTGTACACATATATACACGTATACACACACACACGCACGCACACATACACACACACACACACAAAGTGCTTAGAGTTCTCTATGCTTCTTAGTTTGATGTGTCAGTCAATAGTTTTGTAAACTTTAGTCCATCATGTTTTTCAATTATTTCTTCTGCCTTGTCTTTTGCCCTATGTATAGTCTAAGTACATTATTGTACTTATTATGATTCTATAGTTTTGTATTTTTCTTTTATTTTTAATATTGCAATTACATAATTTCTTTCTTCCATTTCCTCCCTCTGAATTCTCCCATATACCCCTCCTACACTCCTTCAAATTCATGGACCTATTTTTTCATTGATTGCTATTATGTATATACAAACGTATGTATTCCTCAATACAACCTCAGTTTATATAATTTTACTCATGTATGTTTTCAGGGCTGACCATTTGTTATTGGATTACCATTTGATGTACCCTTCCTTTAGGAAGACTATATTGCTCTTGCTCTCAGCATCCCTTAGTTGCCTGTATATAGAGCTTTGTGTAGGACTGAGGCCTCATAGTCTTTCCCCATTGTACTTTGGTGTGTTTATTACTGTCATCATTGTTCAGCTCATGCTTATTCAGTCATGTTGGTTAAGACTTCATGGGTGTACCTCCTGACATTACTGGTGGACACAGTCTTACTGCAAACCCCCTGATCCTCTGGCTCTTACAGTCTTTTTGCCCCCTCTTCTGCAATGTTTCCTGAGCCTTAGGTAAGAGAATTATTTTGTAGATATATTCATTTGGGACTGGACTCCATGAGTATGCATTTTGATTGATTGTGGTTTTCTGTAATGGTCTCTGTATGCTGCAAAAAGAAGTTTCCTTTGTGAAGGAAGAAGACTGTACTTCTCTGTGGGTATAAGGACAGATATTCAGGTTGTTGGTAGAGATGAAGATGTTTTAGTAAAGTAGGTGGTAGATATCAGTCCGGTCCTGTGGGGTTACCTTTTCAAACAGCATTTAACACAATAGTAATAGCTAGTTTAAATCTTTAGTCTGACAATTCCAGCATCAGTGCCATTACTAAGTCTGTTTCTGATGGTTTGTCTCTCTATCCCTCCAGCCTTTTTGTTTGATCATAATTGTTCCCCTTTTTGATGCTTCCTGGAGATAGTCTATCCCACACCTTCTCTCTCTGTTTTGGGGTTTTGTTTTGTTTTTGTTTGCTTTTTTGAGACAGGATTTCTCTTTGTAGCCCTGGCTGTCCAGGAACTTGCTTTGTAGACAAGACTGGCCTCAACCTCACAGAGATCCCCTGTCTCAGCCTTTCTTGAGTGCTGGGATTAAAGGTGTGCACTACCAACAGCCAGCTTTCTTGTATCTCTTAAACATACATTTCAGTCCTATTTTGTTTTATTTTTTAGATTCCTTTTAATGTTTTTGTGTGTCTGAGCACTTTTCTGCGTGTGTATGTGCTTATGGAGGCCAGCAGAAGGTATCAGATTCTGTGGGCCTGGTAGGACTGGCAGTTTTCAGCTAACACACGTTGCTGTCAACTGAACCTGGTTCTTCTGCAAGAACAGCAAGCACTCTTTTAACTGTCAAACCACACCACCTCTCCAGCCCCTTTCCCTTCTGTTTTCAACGAAGCCCTTCACCTAGGTGAAGAATGGACAAGTAAGACCTTCTATTTTAGCCACTCTCAGTCTTAGGCAGGCTTACCTTGAGCATTGGAGGTGTGACCATCACAAATATTCTTAGCCTTCAAATGTAATGAGTAGGCCTAGCATGTTTTCATGTCCCTGCTGAGAGGGTACGTTTTCTGTATTTCTTCCCACTTTGGAGAATTTTCATCAGCTCTATGAACTTCTGTTTCTCTTCCTTTTGAAGATTAAAATGTTTTTGCTTCCCAGGTAAGAGAAGGTAAATTGGTCTGGCCTGAGTTCTAGGAGAGATAGGGTAGCTTCATCAGGATTGGCTGCCAGGTGCAGTAGGTTACCACCAGTGCTTTTGAGCTACAGTTTATTGCCTTTTCTGTGGAAGAGTAAGGCTTTCTCCACAGGAACATAAAGAAACTTCTGTGCTGAATTTGAGCAATGATTATTGTTATGTTCTCCCTCCAATCCCCCAAGCCAGAACTATCGAGTACTTTTCTCAGAGCTTTTCTCAATCTTCTCTGCCAGCAGAATTGAGAAAAATATGTAAAGGTAGCTATGTCTGCAGTCCTTATGAGCTTTATATTGGCCCACAACCAGCCTTAGCAATTCATTAGTCATTTTTATCTGCACCTTCTTATGACAGCGTGTTGTTCAGCACTGTCCCCATCAACTAAGAAATGCCTGGGTCCTATTGCCCTCTGCAGATGCATGTTTTTAGAAGTTTAAATTAGCTATCTGCACTTCAACCTCAGTTTTCTGATGAGTTTAAGAAAAGTTGTGATGCCCGTTTTAAATCTTTCCCGTCCCCAATATGATGGAAGCAGTGAGGTGTCCAATGCTATATCGCTAAGGTAATGGCTGGAGAGCCTCCATGTGTGGAGATAAGCTTTTGAGGATCTGTTTTTCTTTCAGCAACCTTACCACAGTTCACCAATTCCCCCACAATGGTGATCATGGTGGGTTTACCAGCTCGAGGCAAGACTTACATCTCCACGAAGCTCACACGGTATCTCAACTGGATAGGAACACCAACTAAAGGTATGTCTCAGAAATCATTTGCTATAGACATCCCACTACAGGCCACTAACTGAAAACTGAAGCACGCCAAATGTTTCTTTACTGAAAATGCTGCACACATTGTTCTTAGGATTAGAACCACTTCTGCCTATCTGTTCCTACCACTGTCACAATGGTCTTAGAAATTATATCATTTCATGAAATATATTCTATGACTAATACCATGCTGGGTTTTAGGTGTAGAAAAACTACTATTAAGACTAAATCTTCTCTTAAAACTCACAAATGCAAAGCAACTCTCTGAGTACTTCAAGTATTTTTTAATCACAACTACATTGTCTAAACAATAGCAGTTTTATCCTAATTTTTTACCATTTCATAGTAAAAAAAATCAAAAAGGTTAAAAACCTTTTCTTAAAGAACTCAGTTATAAGTGACAGAACCTGAATATGATTGATTTCAAATCTGACATGCTCTGCTTGGTCTAATGTATGACTGCCTTGAAGAGAAGAAAAAGGGATCCTGTACTTTCTCTCCTTTTAGCCATTATTTTTTCTCTTCCTTTCTCTTGTTCATCCCAACACTGTATCTACTCCCTTCCATCCAACCATCTTTCCCTCATTCCCATCAAACCTTCTCTATGAATCTCCTCTTTTTGTGTGCTAGAGTTTGAGCCCAGTGCTTTGTTTATGATAAGCATATGCTTTACCACTGAGTTACACCTGGCATCAAATCTACCCACCCACTGCCAAATTTATCCTTCCTTGCCCCTCACCCACTTTCTCTAATAATCCACGAGAGTTTTCCACGTGCCAAAACACATGTCAAACATTAGGAAAGAAATAAAAATGGATGAAACTCATATACTGCCCTTGAAGAGTTCTAACTCTGAATGGCATACATAACAAGACCTAGGCTGGACTGACAGGCATCAAAAGCTTCATGGATTAAGAATATGTCTGAAATGGGTCCTGTGGGAAGAGGGGAACATTTGACGAAGCAAAGACCAGAAGGAGCCACTCTCATACAGAATTGCAAGCCTGAGGAGACTCTACTGAATGAAGAAGCACGTGACATAGCAGATGGGTCTCTGTCCTGATCCCACTTTTATTCTTTCTATTCAACTTAACTGCTCACATAGATCTTCAGAAACATATTTCAAAGTACAATACTGGTAATACTTTAGTCTCCAAGGGTATCCTTGGTCTACAGATGTGAACCCAAGCACCATTACTTCTGTTTAAGAACATCCACAGTTGATGTATTCCATCTGTTCAGGACCAGCCATGGTGGTTAACCCCTTCCCCCAAAACATGTTTGCCTCCAGTATATGTTCTACCTTTGCTCAAGTACTGTCTAGCTAATTGTAGTCTACCAACACTGTCCTTGCTCCCCACCCTCACACTTATATCACCAGTAAAAGACACCTACCCTAAAACGCCTTGTTGAAATACTGCTTTCGCTAAGATACTCTAAGTGAACCCAAAATGGATTCTTCATTTCCTACTCTCTCACTCTTCAGCATTGTTTGATATTGATATTGCTCTCTATTGGAACACTTAAAGGACTCTCTGGGAGAGCTCCTATTGCCTGATTTGGGTGCTGTCTGACTTTGTAGTTTATCAGCTGTTTGAGACCCCATCATAAATCCAGAACTTACACCTCACTTTACAGAGTAGTAGGTATCTGTCTGTCTTAGTATTCTATTGCTGTGAAGAGACAAAATGACTACAGCAACTATTCTAAGAAAACATTAAACTGGGTGCTTGCTTATAGTTTCAGAGGTCTAATCCGTTATCATCATGTCAGCAATCCTGGTGACATGCAGTCAGACATGGTACTAGAAAAGTACCTGAGAGTTAAGCATTTTGATCCACAGGCAGAGAGATAAAGACAGACACTGGGCCTGGCTTGAGTTTTGAAACCTCAAAGCCCACTCCCACTTCCTGCAACAAACCACACTTCCTAATCATTTTCAAGCAGTGCCTTGTGCCACTCTCTGATGACTAAGCATTCAAATGTGTGAGCCTGTAGGGGCTATTCTTATTCATATCACCACATTCTATTTCCTTATCCCCATTGCCTTGTAACCATATCATAATGCAAAAAATATGCATTCAGTACAACCTCAAAAGTCCCCAGTCTATCCCAGTCTCAACACTGTTTAAAAGTCTAAAGTTCAGGGTCTCTTCTGAGACTCATGGTAAGCTCTTAACTGTATCCCCCTATAAAAAAAAATTTAAAAACAAAACAGATCACATACTTCCAATATACAGAGGCACAGAATACATATTGTGATTCCAAAAGAAAGAGCAAAAAATACTGAGGAAATAATGGACCAAAACCAAGCAGAACAAACTTCAAATTTCGCATCAACTTGTGTGATGTCAGAGTGTTCTTCAGATCTCCAACTCCTGATGACTACAACATCCTTTTCTCTCTTGGGTTGGTTCCATACCTAGTCTGAAGTTCTCCTTGGCAGGTAGCCTACAACTCTGACATCTGAAGCATCTTGGGGTTCTGCAACACAATCCAGCTTTTACTTAGTAGCTTTATGCAATGGCCTCTCTGGGCTTCCATTCAGGGGCTCCTCTGATATAGACCTGTCCTTAACTGCTTTCCTTAGCCACAGAGGGAGAATCCATATCTCCTTTCTTGTAGCCTTGCCTCTAAAGCCAAAACCACATGGCCAAAGCTGCCAAGTTCTGCTTCCTAGGGCTGGAACTTGGTCTCCACTTTCAAATATATTTTTATCAGCTTTCTGTTTTTGATAGTTTCCTTCACTGTTTAAGCTTTTCTTTAATTACTTTTCATTAGTTGGAAATTTAACTGGGTGTGATCTTTCTCAGAGGTCATCACTCCCTTTATTCTGTTTAGCACCAGGTTTTTCTATGAACATTTTATCTCCTTGAGCACAACACTTAGCTCTATTATACTTCCTGGTGGCTCCTTTCTCCTCAGACTGTACATTTGTGTTTTTGCTTGCTCAGCATGTTCTTTTTCATTATAGAACTGCATAAGAGTGATTAAAGTGTATGACAGAGTTAGTACTAGGCTTGAAGTCTCCTCTGTCAACGCTGTTAATCTAAAACTCTTCAGTTTAGCCTCAGGCAGATTTTTAGCTAAGGGGCAAAAAGCTTCCACATTTGTTTGCCAAAACATCACAAGTATGGTCTCTAGGACACTTACTAATTATCTTCTGTGAAACTTGAGCTGGGCCCTTATAGTTTGAATCACCCTTAGCACTTTCTTCCATGTTCTTACTAGGATGGCCCACTAAGCCTCACTTTAGCATCCAACCACTTTTCTAGCTCAAAGTCCCAAGTCTTCTATATTTTACCAGCGAACAGCATGGTCAGGACTGTCAGCAATACCCAGCTCCCTAGTACTAACTTTGACTTTGTTACTGTTCAAGGCAACTCTTATAAAAGAAAGCATTTAACTAGGGTCTTGATAAAAGTTTCAGAGGTCTAATCCATTATCATCATGGCAGGGAGCATTGTAGCATGCAGGTAGACATGGCACTGGAGAAGTAACTGAGAGTTCTCAATCCAGATCCACTAGCGGCTGGAAGAGAAAATGACTGTAGGCTTGCCATGGGCTTCTGAAACTCCAAATCCCACTCCCAGTAAGATGCTTCCTATAATAGGGCCACACCTTTCTCAGATAGCACCACTCCCTAATGACTAAGCATTCAAACATATGAGCCTATGGGAGCCATTGTTATTCCAACTACCACATTACCCTAAAGTTATTTGCTGGGCAAATGAATTAATAAAATGTGGTTTCTTTGGCTGTTTATCCTCTTTCTCCCTTTTTTCTCTGTTTTCCCCCTTATAAATGGGAAAGTGCTGTTCAAAGATTTACATTTAGATTTTCCCTTATGATTAAAAAAATGGTAAAATGACCTTGGTAACTGGGAGTACAGTTTGTATATATTAATTAATTTACTCTTGGTTTGACTTTGGGTAACGCTTTTACTCTTTGCATCTTATTTCTTTATCTTCCCTATTGAATATTACCTTAAAGGGTTAACCTTTATGATAAAGTAAAGTGGCTTGAAATCAAAAAGATGTGGGTTTGCATTCCAGATTACGGGTTATAACTGTGAGAGCTATTTTACACCTCTGAGCTTTACTTTCCTCATTTGTAAAGGTGATGTGGTTAACTCTACTTTATAGAACCAGTATGAAAGAGGAAATGAGTTGTTACCCGTAATTTGAAGTCTTATCTGTATATTTTCCAGCTATAAATTATGCCTTTTTACCTCTGAGGTTCCTTCCAGCAAGAACAGAGTTTTGACCACCATGGCAATCTTTCCTACCTCTTCACTAGGGTTTTCTGTTTTCAGTGTTTAATTTAGGCCAGTATCGACGAGAGGCAGTGAGCTACAGGAACTATGAATTCTTTCTCCCAGACAACACCGAGGCCCAACTTATCAGGAAGTAAGTACCCAACATTTAAGAACCTGTACTATCTTTAGCTGAGGAAAACCATTCTTTACATCCTAGGGCAATAGTATAGAGTAACCTTGCTGTTCCAGAGTATGTAAATTTTTTATATTACCACATAGTGTGCTCAGTTACAATGTTAATGCTCAAGAACCCCTCACTCAAGTTATAGAGAAAATGCAAAAATTCTCATAGTGTTTTAATTAAGTTTATGATTTGCATTGGACCACATTTCATAGCTATCCTAGGCCATGAGTTGAATACTTCTGTGTCCAGCCTTTCTGTCAGCCTGCTCAAAGTTGGCTCTAGTCATAGCTCTTCCCTATCAAGAAGATTTTACAGTCTTCTATTTCTGGTAAGCAAGCATTGAAATTTCTGACCATAGCATTTGAGATGAGTATTTAAGTAGTTCAGTCCTCTTCAGCCTCTTCAGTGTCATCACTTCAACTTCAAAGTCTCCTTTACCTCTGTGGCTGTAAGTACGTCTAGATGCAACCTAGTTCTCCTCACTATAGAACCCAGAAATCAGTAAAGGCCTTTTTTTTTTTTTTTTTTTTTTTTTTGCTGAAAACCTAGGAACCTAGGTACATTATCACTATCATACCTGTACTTACAATGTTGTCTATGTCAAGAATTGGTTTTAACTCAAAGAGCACATCCCTATGCCTGACCTGTATTATAACCAATTCAGCTTGACCTCCGATAGCACACAGCCCTATAGCTAGGATGATTTCATTGCTCAGCGTTTCTTGGGCATGTCACCTTACACATGTCCCTAAGCTGTACACAGAGACCTCTTTGTGACCCCTTTGCTAGAACTAAGATGAATAGTTAACTATAAGACACGGGAGAGATGTTTCATACTAGAATAGCGCTGAAGGGAACTGATCCTGGGGATAGGGATTCTCTGCTTCTTTTTCTGTTTTTCAGGCAGTGTGCTCTAGCAGCCCTAAAGGATGTCCATAAATATCTCAGCCATGAGGAAGGTCACGTTGCGGTAACTAATCTTCCATTTTTCCCCCAGGCTATCTGTCAGTATGAAAAATAGATAATACCTATGCCTTACGTTATTCTAATATTTTGTTTATATTAATAATTTCTACTTCCCCATGAGATATCTCATTATTATGTTCTATTTTATATTCCAGAATAACTACAACAGAAAGATTAAAGCATTTCCCAGGGTGGTGTGATTTATATGTGACAGAGCCAGAAATGGAATCCAGATTCCATTATGAATGTAGAATCCATATTCTTAAGCCTTGTGCTTTATTAATTTGCCTGCAAGATTCAGCAGTACAAAAACTTAAGACTGCATAACAAGCACTGCTATCTTTTATTTTTTCAAAATGTTGAAAACTTTATTAAAAATCCTTGCAAACAAATACAAACATAGCGTACCAAAATAACAAGACCCAAAGTCTAAGCAACTCCATGAACTTTTATGCAGTTTAGAAAAGAAGCTGTGAAACACATTTTTTTTACTAAATAAAAATTTGCCTAAATATCTCTGTAATTTAATATCTTAAATCCTTGGGATAGAGATCCTCAAGTATGGAAAGGGCCCCTTCTTTGGTGCTAAGGATAGGGAATTTTTCCTATTCCTGGGAGTTTCTAAGGGTTTAGGAAGGAAAGGCCTCATCTACAGAACAAGCTCTACTATTTCTCTATCAGCAAATTTCCCATGGCTGTTGTCAGAGCAAGCCCTTCTTCTAGACCTGTTACTTGACCTAATGATCCTAATAAACACATTTCTAGGTTGAAGGACATTTCTGTACAGATAGTAAGGGCTCAGTGCATGCTTTGAAAGTGACACAAGCAAATTCCAAACCCTTCTTTTTCTTCAAGCTCTGCCCCCTTCTGGAAGCTGTCCACATAGAAAAAGAGTGAACAAAGAATCCTATTGTATTAACACTAGATTGAGAGTAAGTTTATCTTAATTACATGTCTCTAGGTTTTTGATGCCACGAACACTACCAGAGAACGACGATCATTGATTCTCCAGTTTGCTAAAGAACATGGTTACAAGGTAGAGTGACACGACCATGCTTACCTAGAACAAAATTCAAACGAGTACAATTTGGACAGCATGGGTACATCATCTAGCTCCCCATTGTAGATTCAGAAGCAGTATAACAGACCAGAACAGCGGTGGTGACAGGCCAGACAGTGGAAGATGGTTACAGACAGGCTAATGCTGAGGATAGTGACGTGGCAATGATGAAGGAATCATGAGAAACATATATAAGAACTAAACTCCAGCAGAAATCTGAGGCAACCCAATTAGAGCCAGACTGCCTCATAAGAGTCAAAATCCTGAAAGCATTGTTTTTAGACATGTCCCTAGGGATGACTCAGGGCTATCAAGAGTGGGTAAGTCTGTTTGACTCCCAGAAAACATAATCCCCTGCTGGAAAGCTCTATTTTTCTCTTATAGGTCTTCTTTATTGAATCTATTTGTAATGACCCTGACATCATTGCAGAAAACATTAAGGTAAGGAACACCAATTACCTTTCTTCCTTATTCTTTTTAAAATACGTTTTAATTTCATTTACATTTTAAATCTGCATGCATATATATGTATATATGTTATGTGTGTGCACATACGTTATGTGTGTGTGTGTTCTTGTGTGTATGTGGAATGTACATGCCATTGTGTATATGTGGAGGTAACTTTAGGTGTTAGTCCTCACCTTCCACCTTTTTTGAGATAGGATCTCCTTTTGTTCTCTGTTGATTATTCCAAGCTAGCTAGCCCTAATGTGTCTAAGGCATTCTCCTGTCTCCACCTCTCATTTAACAGAAGGAGCACTGGGATTATAGATGCACACCACTACATCCAGCTTTATGTGTGTTTGGGGAATCTGAACACTTGTATGGCAAGCTCTTTACCTATTAAGTCATCTCCCCATTCCTTAATCCTCCATATTTTGTCTCAGGCTGGAGTCATACCTAAAAGACTACCATAAACTTAAAGAAAGTATTACCCCTGAGGGGCTCCTCCCACTTTGTATTCCCCTGACCATCCTTGCCCAAAGTGTTCCTATAAAGTTAGCTTAAGCCAGCATATAAAGGGAGCACTAAGCTTGACTCTCATTTTTTTTCACAACATACATGCATATTGAATATTCTTTCCCTGTTTTAGAGGGGAAAATGAGGCTCAACGAGTTGAGTTGACAAAGACTGGTACAGCTTGAAAAACATGGAAGTAGGAATGCATCCCAGGTGCGGCTGTCTTTCTCAAAAGCCCATAGTCTGTACTATACCCAACATTTTGCATCAGAATCATTGCTACATTTAGACTCTTAACTGCACAGTCTAGAATTAGATCACTCACAAACGTTTGTTGTTCCCTGTCCCTTCATATTATTGGAGCTCAGGAGCATATGAGACCTTAAAGACCATCTCTTTCACCACGTACTTAAAATCTCAGCTGAGTATTTGCATTTTCTGTTCACGCCTATACTAACAAGTCATCATTTTTAAAAAATGTAGCCCAATCAAAGTGAAATTTTTCTCCTAATTTATCCTATTTCTATCTCTTGGGATATATAGCATGTTCATCCACTCAATTATCTATCCATTTACTAATTCAGATGTTCATGTGAAACTGCATACCCGAGTAGCCATTATGGCCATTAAAGATAAACAGTTGATGAAAGCCCTTCTATTTGAACTCACAGTGTAGTTAGGGATACTGACAGATATAGAGACAGAAGTCTTAAGGTGATAGCTGAGTTAAGGGGGGAAAGAAGGTTAAAAGAACACAGTGGTGAGGGACAATCTTGCATGAGGTGGTATGCCATGGAAGGCCCCTCATAGAAGCAACAGCTATATCCTGATGGACAGGAGTTTTTACAAGTGAAGCATTGATATGGGGAATAACATACACTAAATATGATATCTCCAGGGAACCATAAGTAGTAAGGCAAAATGTGTGTTCAAATAGGAGAGTAGTAAGAGATGGTAGGGAAAGGCAATTTGAGTTGTCATACTTTTACCTAAAAGACACATAGAAATGGTGACAAAGTTTAAATAGGAGACTCCCATTGTCAAATGTGCCTGTTATAAATATCCTTCTGGGGCCAGTGCAATGGCTCAGTGGGTAAAAATGCTTGACATACAAGCTTGATGACCTGCGTTCTAGTCCCAGAACATAAAGGTAGAAGGAGAGAACCGACTCCACAACATTGTCCTCTGCCTTCCACATGTGAGCATGGGCAAAAGAGAAGTGTCTATTTAGAAGAGAGATTAGGGAGGCTTAGTTCCTGCTAGCAGGTGAGGTTCCATGTAGGCTCAAGTGATAGAGTAGAAGAGTGGGAAATGTGGGAGAAGGTTGATATTGGGAGATTAGGAGATGCCAGCCTTTGAGAAATCCAGTGATAGCACGCCTGTTTTCTTGGCAGTGACTAAATACATGAAAGCATTTATGATACCAAGTTAAGATTGATTCTTCTGCATCACAGTTTCCTGTCCTTTTACAGTTTCTTGTCCCTTTATAAATGTAGTCAAGCAATATGTTCTCTCGGAGTAAATATATTGTACTATGTAGCTCAACTTCTCTTCACTTGCCTAATTTTGTCAACTTATGCAAAACCCCTTGTCAAACTGTTTCCTTGCCTTTGTAATGGTGTGGATGGTAGTTGTCTGTAAAGGCCTTTCCCAAGTACAGTATCAGAATCTCTGTCTTCTTACATTTGCCTTCTCCCCATCTTCTCACAGCAAGTGAAACTAGGCAGTCCTGATTACATAGACTGTGACAAAGAAAAGGTTTTGGAAGACTTCCTAAAGAGAATTCATTGCTATGAGATCAACTACCAACCTTTGGATGAGGAATTGGACAGGTAAGAGCCCAACATCCAAAAGTCAGGGTCTGGAACCTAGTCCAGTTTTGATGGTTTATAGGACCCAGGAAATGTCCTCCTTTTGGGGGCCTTAACTTTTCTATCTATAATATCAGATGAGGGACTTGATATGTCTTAATGCCCCCCCAAGTCCAATTTTCAATGAGGCAGTGATACTTAGATGTGGGAAGTACTCATGAGTTACCTAAAATTGTGCCTCTCTGTGCAGTAGGTACAGATTGGGACTTTGTTTTCCGAGGACAAGTGCACTCATTCTGTGAATATTGTTGTTATTATAGCAGAAATAGTCTTTTTACATGGATGGCACCTCAGTCCCCAAACAGATTCATCTTCTTATTTTCATCACTTTCCCATGGTACCCTCTGTAAAGGAGGCTGCAGTAGATCTGATGACCATAAACTTCCAATAAGAGGAAACAGTCTTAGGAAGCTAAAGCTACTTCAAGGCTTCTACCCTAAGTCAGAGATGGGTCTAGAAGTCTAACCATAAATTCTGCCTCCTCGCATTCCTCCTCTCATAACCCTCATATATCTTTCCAATCAGCAAGTCTTTGGAAGCTTTGGAAGCAGAAGGTATAAGTAGGAACAAATGAGATGGGTTTTGTCCTTAGGTAGCTTCTACAGAGTCTCACCCATGTATAAGCAATAAAACAAAAAAATAAAAATCTTTCATAATACGAGTGACAGATAGGCAAATTTAAGGCAGATGTGAATTTAGATGTCAAGTGTTCAAAGAAGCACACTATCTTCAAAATGAGTTCTAATGAAAAAAGACTTTGGCTGCCCATACTCTTTGAGGCCCGATTTTGAAGTATAGAAAGCCCATAATTAGTCATTATTACCCTAAAATTTTTTAAAGTGTCCTTTCAGTCTTATCCAATGGACGTGTAAGGTAATAGGTATGTCACTTTATAGTTTGGGAAACTGACAACCAGGGATCAGTTTAAAGAGGCGACTTACACATTCCATGCAAGAGACATTACCTTCATGTTTAATCTTAGAGATTACTCACTGTACATGCTTCTTGATCAGAGATAACATTTGTTTCTCCCAGGAAGACGTGTGGTAGAAATGGGGTGTTTACGCTTTGAGAAAAGAATGGCTTTTTCAGATTCTACAGCAGCACTATGTGAGCTAACCATATATAATGGAAGGATCTTGAAGGGAAGGGGGCTGAAGAAAAAGAATGTCATTAAGAAAGGCCCCAGAACTGAGTCTTGACACTTAGAAGAACACTGTTGGGTTTTGTTTCTGTTATTTTGTTGAGCCTATTGGGCCTAAAGAATACAGATGTAGAAGAGCAGCTTTATTTGTTTTTCCATTAATAGACATTTATAATCCATGCATCATAGCTAGCTTTAGCAGTGCCTAAGGAAGCCAAAGAGGCAAAGCTGTCCCTGTTCTGCTAATAATTTGGAGAAGGTGCTGTGTACACAGATGACCCCAGTTGTGAGATCAATAAGCCAGATGGTTGGAGGAACTCAGAGCAGGGACTTGGCCCACCTTGGGAGGAGAATATCTAGAAGAACTGGATTATTCAGTAGGCAAGCCATACATGTGTTCAGGGCATCAGTAACACTGGATCTTCCAAAAATAAGGAGAAAACTGTCCTATAGCTATTTTGCAATTAGTATTTAAAAGTAGCAACAAGAAAAAGTGGGAAAAATTGGAATTTCATAGGGCCTCATTTTATATTTTTATATATATACACACACACACATATATATAAGAAATTAATAAATATATATATAATATACATAATTTTAAATTACATATATTGGGATATGAATTATAATAATTTGGTATTAAACAACTATAAATGGCTTTATATAGCTCTAATCTCGATAGGAAATGCCCTGGCTTTTGAAAAATGTATACATAAGAGCTCAGCTTTGGAAATCAGCAAGTTGTCCTTTCAAGCAAAATGAAAAATACTTTGTGACAGCTGGCCTAATTAGCTTTGAGTACAAAGAGAGGAGTACAAAGAGTATTCCAAGTACAACAGGAATACAAGAATTAAAAAGCCATGGGTAAAGTGTGGTGCTGTGAGGTGAGACTTGCTACAGATAGCAAGTAAAACCACCTAGGATTTCAAAAGACAAAAAAGACAAAAGTTCCCTTACAGCCACAAGGCATCTAGTATTAGGAACAGACAATTACCAGGCAACAAAATTGCATCAGAGATATTCTGCTCTTAGGCTCTGGTGGTCCAAGACAGATCACTGGAGTGGAACATATTCTATGGTAAATTGCTTCTCTGTATGTGTAAGATTTTTACATGATGGTCTTTTCTTTGAATGATGGCTATAAGGATTCATACATCTTAAAACCCCCAGTCTCTGCAAGATATACACACAGAAAAATTTAGCGAATGCAAGTAAGCTGTGAAGAATAAGGCTATAGCTACAAAGAACTTCTCTAGGAAGATCAAGGAAGAAGCTCTCTGAAACCAAAACCATCAGCAGCCTTATGGGCCCTGGGTTGCTTGTGTCACGCTGTGACTCCAGTTCCATGCCTCTTCCCTCAGAGCTCTCTTAATTTCTTAGATCACTAGAGGGTTTATGGCTGTTACAGAAGATGTAGAGTCTTACTGCATGACTCGAAGTCTTCTGATCAGTTGGTATCCTCACCCCTGCCTCCCCTATCCTCCAGAGTCAGTTTGTTGTATTTGATTATTACTCAGTGTTTAGTTCCTAGAGCTGAGCACATAACTAAGGGGACCACCAGGAACTTGGAGCCAGGACCACAAGTTTACCAGTGGTGTTCTGGAGCGTTTCTGTATCCTTCACACCAGTACTTGGCCTACTATGCTGTTTGTAACAAGAATGTTGAATATTATCCACGTGTTTCCAAGTGTTTGTTTCTGATTGTTCTAAGAGTTCCCAAAGGGCAGCTAGCCTCTACCCAAAGCACAGTGCATTATTCAGATAAAATTACTTGTGAGTTGCAGGTATAGAATATAGAGAAGAACCCTGGCCAATTTCATTGTGATTAAGAAAGGTCAAGTGACAACTTGACTCAAGCTGAAAAAAGGGAGAGGGTAGCTGGTGATGAGCTCCTTAGGGTTGTCAGGAGCAAAATCTCTAGGACATACAACCAGGACAAGACTAGCCATAACATCTTGTAAGAAAGCAGCTGAACTTCAGAGGAGGCTTGGAAGCAGGGTGTGTGGTTGGAACTTTCTCTTGGGATCAACCCTCCCTACTATCAGCACCTAAGCTATGCTTGCTCCTGCTTGGGTCTGGCCCAGCCACCTGTCCTATATCAAGATCTTTGACGTGGGCACACGCTACATGGTAAATCGCGTGCAGGACCATGTCCAGAGCCGCACAGCCTACTACCTCATGAACATCCATGTCACTCCCCGCTCAATCTACCTATGCCGGCATGGTGAGAGTGAGCTCAACCTCAGAGGCCGCATTGGAGGAGACTCTGGCCTCTCAGCTCGGGGCAAGCAGGTAAGGAGGGCTCCAAAGACTCGGGTGGGTAGACTAGGCTAGCCAAGGTGGGGTGGCCAATGACTGGGTTTTGAGGAGCAGTACCCCTTGGTGGGAAGAAGCTAATTATGATCAGTCCTTCTCGTCCACCATTAATACTGTCACAGACATTGAATGGTTCCCTTATACCTACTGCTTCTGCAAGACCAGTCCTCCAAAGCTGCCCAAATCTGGCTGTTTTACAAGCTCTATCACAGTACCTTTCCCCTACCTGATGTCTCCCCTCATCATTCTCACCACTCTGTCCTTTGCTCGTGCCCACTTTGCTCTCCTGTTTGGTCCTTCTGTCAGCTGGTAACTGTCAAGTACATTGATAGGTGATCTGAGAGCCTCAACCTGAATCCCTCATCTCTATAACTGTGCTGACATTGTCCCCTATCCAATTTGAGAAATCACACTGTCCCCACCCTACTGTCTCTTCTTTCTCACTCCATTCCCTTCCAAGACTCAGGTCCAGTCCCCAGGAAGCCCTCCCTATCCACTTCTTATCTCACGGGTCACTGGTCTTTGGGGACATCATTCCTCATTCTGGTCTGTTACTGACTCTCTCAGGTCATAATTGTCCCTGTTCCCAGCCCGGTATATTAACCTGTCCATTCTGAGTACTGGTTTCATAAAGAATTTCACTTCTAAGCTTCTTATCTTTTCCCTGGCCTTGTTAGCACACGGGTTGCTGGAGAAAATCACTTGGGAATGGCATAAGCAAGAAATGAAGTCCAGGAAGGTCATCTCTGGTTCTTAGTGTCTTTTTTTCAACATTTTGTTTTTATTTTATGGATATATGTGTTTACCTGCATGTATTTTCTGTGAACCATGTGCATGCCTAGTGTCCACAAAGGCAAGAAGAGGGAGGGCATCAGCTCCTCTAGAGATACAAATTGTTGTGAGCTGTCATATGGGTGCTGGGAAAGCAGCAGCCACTGCTACTAACTGCTGACCCGACTCTTCAATATCTTACTTTCTTTTATTGGACACCTATGCATAAGCACAGTAATTTTCCATCAACTTCCTCTGTAATTTTTGAATGACATCAGCACTGTGGACTGGGCAAAACTGTCATTGTTTATGGATGAGGAAGCTGAGCCACAGAGGCAGAGAGCAGTATCAATTCACATGGCAGTACAGGATAACATAGGCAGGACTGAAGTTGTCTCCTGTGACAAAGAGTTCAAGGCCCTTTCCCACTTTTTCTTTTAACAATTTTAGTGTGTCTGGTTTTATGTTGAGGTCTTTGTACCACTTGGACTTTAGTTTTGTCTAGGGTGATAAGTATGGATGTATTTGCATTTTTCTACATGCAGACATCCAGTTAGAACAGTACCATTTGTTAAAGACAAAATCTTTTTTCCGTTGTATGGCTTCTCTGTCAACAATCAATTATCCATAGATGTGTGGGTTTATTTCAGGGTCTTCTATTCGGTTCCATTGATCCACCATTGTGTTTCTATGCCAGTACTATGCAATTTTTATTACTGTTGCTCTATAGTACAGCTTGAGATCAGGGATGGATGGAGATACCTCCAGAAGCCATTGATCACTTTTTAACTATAACTTTGTATCCATTGATCAGCCTGTCTGTATCTTGACTTCTCAAGAGTATGTCTTTATGTAACTTTTTGATGTATTAGAAGTAGAACCCAGCACCTCAATATCTGTTAGGCAAGTGTTCTACCTCTGAGCTATAGTCCCAGATTTATATTTATGGAAATTTAATCCCCAGTTTCTTGATTGGCCATTAGTACTTTACCATTCATGAGATATTTGAACGTGTTCTTATGGCTCCTTTGGTTTTACCATTCTCACCACTACCCCTCCCTTTTTTTCCCCTTTCTCTCCTTTGTACTCCTAGTATGCCTATGCCCTGGCCAATTTCATTCAGTCTCAAGGCATAAGTTCCCTAAAGGTGTGGACTAGCCACTTGAAGAGGACCATTCAGACAGCTGAGGCCCTGGGTGTCCCCTATGAACAATGGAAGGCCCTGAATGAGATTGATGCGGTAAGATGGAAAGGGTTAATGTCCTGGCATGTAGGGAGGTGGTAATTCTAGGCTTATTTTATGGGTTACTTCTACTCCAGAGAACCTGATTAGTTCATCAAATCTTTATGGTTTTTGTTTTTTGTTTGTTTTGCGCTTTTTTTTTTTTTTGTCAGCCAAACATGTATAATAGAATATTCTGTGTCATGGAGATCTTGTGAAGCCCAGACAGTCCCAGGATTGCCCTGTGGAAATGTCTTTGGGGCATCTTCATGATTTTTAATTTATGTAAAGGACCAGTTCACTGTGGGCAGTATACCATCCATAGGCAGGTATATGGGATATATTAAGAAAGCTGTCTTAATGTGATCCTGAGAGTAAGCTAGTAATCACATTACTTTCATGGTTCTTCCCTCTACTCCTGCTTGAGTTCCCGCCCTGCCTTCTCTTAATAATGAAGTATCATCACCTAGAAGGGTGAACTGAAATAAACCATTTCCTATCCAAGATGTTTTCAGTTGTGGTTTATCACAGCAAAGGAAACCAAACTAGACAACTTTTATAAGGTAGTTGTTATTTTAAGCAGGTTGCCTAAAGTGAAAATAAGGCAATGGACATTTCCATGGGGGAAAAAGCCTCACAGTAGGGCCTCAGAGTAGAAGAATGAAAACATTCTAAAAGGATCTTTGTGCACTTTCTTTCCTATGAGCAATGTCCATTCAAAAAGCCTGACACTGCAGAGCTGTTTGTAAATTCTAAGTGCTCTGTTCCTTGTGTCTGAAGGAAGCCTGATAGATAGACCAAAAAAACAACAGAGTCTGGTGACTCTGAGCAGCATGCAAGCAGGGTTTAATTGAAACTTACACACTTTGAAGGAAATATCAGAAACCATATCACTTCTTTACCACCAGCACTAGCAGCCTTGCCTATGGTGGTTTATTGGTAGTCTTGGAAGCTCTTAGAATTTATCTTTTCAGACCTACTCAGAAACCATGAAAATTTACTAGTTTTTGCCTTATGAAGTACCTGTAGATACATTTTCCCAGTAATACTGAAATAGATGGCAGGTCAAGAAGGATCAGGAAGGCTACACAATGGGAGAGCATCACTGCATTATGTACCTGCACAAAGAGTTTCAGGTACTTGCCACAAGTATGTACAGGTGCACACATTCACTTCACAGTCACAGGAACCCTATTCTGCTAATCATACATAAACCATATATGCACACACATCTAGAAACAAATATTGGCTCATCCATATATACATTTCATATGGAAACAGGTAAGCAAATGATTAACATGTATGCAGCACTAATACCATGGCTTCAAGCATATTCTAATTTACAGACCTCAGACATAAGCACACAAATACAGATATATAATAGAAACATAATGCAGAATGTACACATTCATGGATATATGCCATCAGTACACATAAATAACCCACACACTAGAGTCAGCCACATGGGCATAGTCTCAGATGCTTAGACACCCTGTACATACACACAGAGAATGTAAGTGCACTACGTATGCATAAAAAGATATGCAATATACACACAAACTCAAACCTTTGAACATGTCTCACATAATAAGCTTGCTGCATATGCTTAAAAACACAGTACCAAGTCCTTATTAATCCATATTTATAGCAACATATACATATATATATATATATATAATTACACATATAGAACTACTGAGGCAATCACAGGAAAATATCTTATACTCAATCTGAACACACCCATCCACTTATCCTCACACACATACACACACAAGCCACATACCTCACAAACACATACACACCCTGGCAACGGGTACAACTCAAGAGCTACAGTCACAGAAACACAGGTATTATAGTATTCCATAATCATTGGTACCTAAACTGTATGAAAAACTATGTATTTCCCTTGTTGAATATATTGTTTAGAAATACTTTCTGTTTTGTTCTTTATTTTTTTGTGTTTTTGAGACAAGTTTTCTCTGGGTAGCCTTGGCTGTCCTGAACTCGCTTTGTAGACCAGGCTGGCCTTGAACTTACAGAGATCCACCTGCCTCTGCTTCCCAAGTGCTGGGATTACAGGCATGTGCTAGCATGCCCAGCTCACCAATACTTTTTAATAGGGTGTCTGTGAGGAAATGACCTATGAAGAAATTCAGGAACACTACCCCGAAGAATTTGCACTACGGGACCAGGATAAATATCGTTATCGCTATCCCAAGGGAGAGGTAAGGTTTGAAGGGGTGGCCTAACTGCTAAGAATCCTCCCCTGTATCCTCATTCACACAGTTTCCTAAATAACTTTAGAAACAAGACAAAGCATGTTTTCAGTAGCTACCAACTGTCAAAGTACATGGTCATCTGGCCCTTAGCTGTAGATAAGCTATTCCTCTTCTATTAAAAATATCTAGTCATTCATTTATTTATTCACTCACTCACTCAGTGTGTGAGAACATGCATGCCATGGCCTGTGTGCTTATGGAGGTTAGAGAACAACCCGTGGAACTCTGTTCTCTCCTTTCACCATGTGAATCCTGGGAGCAAACTCAGCACATAAGGCTCAGTGATAGGTGCTAGGACTTTCCACTCCTGTTTTTTAAAAGCTACATATCTGCCTGCTTCTAAGCACTAGTGCTTTTCAAGAACATAACTTTATCCAATGCCTTGTATTTGTCATTTCCTTACTGGGCAACTTGAAATAGCTCAATATACTCTAATTCTGTAATATTTTGTTGCCAACTTGCCTAAAACTCTGGGCTGTTTCAGCAGGTGTCATCATTCCAAGGAACAAAAGCTATTAGTTTAATCAACTTGCTGGCCACCATATGAACCAGAGTATAATTTTCCTGTCTCTATATGAGATGACAGCTTATTGCTTTTAATCCAGCTTCTACTTAGCCAGTCCTGCATTTTAGTGTATTTATTAGTCATACTCCATTTCTGATCCAAACCCTTATAGAAATGTGGACATCTGGGAAGATAAAACAGTAGATATTATATTCAGTCACAAATCACTGTAATATTTTCATCCTCAGAATGAACTTTATGAAGTCAATGTTAATTTGTTCTCATTTCCTTTATATATATTTTAGGCTATGTTATTAGAGGCATACAAATTAAAAGCAATATTGTCTTCTCACTGAATTATATATTTTTCATTTAGAGTAACTAAATTTTTTTCTTACTAATGCTGTTTACCTAAAATATATATATATATTTTAACACAAATCTAGCTCTACATGTTGGCTTCTAAACATTTGCTGAGTTCATCTTTATTTTTACTTTCAACTTTTCCTAGTTCTTTTGTTTGATTTATGGCACTTATAAGCAAATTATAGTTGGATTTTGCTGTTTTTAATCCAAACTGAAATATGACTTTTGAATGCTAAGCTTGGTACATATTTTTGTTGTTATTACTGACTTTTTAACATTTATTTCTATTGTCTTGAACTTTCTATGCTTACTTTATTTTTCTCTTGCTTTCCTTAGGAGTGAGTTTTTCATCAATATGTGTTATAATCTGTTTCCAGATTCTTGTGGAGGTTACGCTTAACTTAAAAAAAAAAAAATCATCATGGTTCTTTCTGTTTTTGAAGATATCCCACTAAGGGTATGAGGTCAACATATTGTACTTTAAAATCAATCAGAATATTTTGTTGTGTATTGTTATACAATTATCTTGAACATTGAACCTTTTTGTATTTCTTTTCAAAATTAATTTATTTATTTAATTGCTTTACAGCCTGATCCCAGCCCCCTCCCTCCTCTCCTCCCAGTGTCACCCTCATGCCTCCTTCCCTTCTTGTTCTTTTAATTAAAATTTTTCATGCAATATATTTTGATTGTTTTCTCTTCCCCCAATTCCTCCAGGATCATCCCTAACTCCCTACTTGCCCAGTTTTGTTGTTCATTCTCCCCACTCTCTGTCACTTAAAAAAAAACAAACAAACATGGAAACACAAAAGTGAAGCCTAAGGCAAACAGAAAACTGAGACAGAAATCCCAAAACAAAGCAAAAGGCTCATACATAAAACAAACAAAAACCAAAACATGGAGTTCATCTTGTATTGACCAACTACTCTCGGGTATAGGGTCTGATCTGAAGTGTGCTTATAATAGCAGTGGCAGGCCTTTGGAGAAGACTGACTTTCCCTTTGCCAGTGGTTATCAGTTGCAAATAGCTTCTTGATTAGGGGTTAGGAACCCATGTCCCCTTTCCTGTCTCTGTGGTAGGACCCTGTCTGGCTTGAATCTATGTAGGTCTTGTACATTCTGTCAGAGTCTCTGAGTTCTTACTTACTATCAGTCCTGTTGTGTCTGGAAGACACTGTTTCCTGGGAGTCATCCATCACCCCTGGCTCTTACAGTGTTTCTGCTTCCGCTCCAAAGTAAGATCCCTGAGCCTTGAAGGGAAGGGTTTTATGAAAGCATCCCACATAAGACTGAGTGTTCCAAAGTCTCTCCCTTCACACATTGTCCAGTTGTGGGTCTCTGTATTAATTTCCATCTTCTCTAAGAATAAGCTTCTCTGATGAGAGTTGAGTGAGGCACTGATCTGTGGTATAGCAGTATGTCAATAGGAGTCATTTTATTGTCATGCTTCTTTAGCAGAATAATAGTATGAGGTTTAACATTTGTGCTAGTACATCTTGCAGGCAGGTCACTGGGTTGTAAGTCACAGGGTTTGTAGCTGGGTGACATTGACAGTCACTTTTCTCTGGTAGTATTCAGAGTACCTTCCTGCACCATAGATGCTAATCAGTAGGTACCTGCTCAACTTTTCCATGTTGGATGACATAAGTTGTATCTTCAGCAGTAGGTCCTTAGTATCAGATTGTGGGGACAACCAATAGCCTGCAGTGTTTTGTGTGGTTCTGTGGGACCCCTTTGGCTAATGATTCAACGAGATGTAACCCATTTCTGGGCCTGGAGGTTTTACTTGGTAACATAAGATGTCTAATTGGGACATCGTCTCCTTTATTATATAGTGATTTGATTTAAATTACTTTCATATATGTATATATTTTAAGAATCTTCTACACTAGTAGGTTTGCATGTAGTTTTTCAAAGGCCTTTAGTGTTAGTTATCTCTCTGCATATTGCCTCCTTTACCCTGCTCTCCTGTACTCCTCTCCAAGGAAAAGGAAATAGAATATAGGGTTTATGGAGAGATAAAGGAGAAACAAGAATAGGCACATGTAGTATTTTAACATATATGGTAACAAGATCTAAAATCAATGTCTCTGCTGTCCCCCTAAATAATATAGGATCTTCCAAACTTTGCTAACTTCCTCTCCTAACTTATGTGTTGTTTTATATTACCATGTAACGTCCACCTTAACTCCTAAATGAACTATTACTGTCATCATTGTTGTTACTATTACTTCATGAGTCATTTAACTAAATGTTTCCTGCGCCTTTGATCATTTTGCTTCTATCTCAAGTTGCGTTTTTCCATCTTGTTGTAGAAGTTACTCTACTAAAAATATGTCAGTAGTACTTTCAACCTTTCCTTTTAAAACTATCTTGTGGGTGTGTCCTCAGTCATTGATGATATTTGGTTGCATATAAATCTCTCAGTTGACTTGTTTTTTCAGTCCTTTAAAGATTTTCTTTCATTGTTTTTCTCTTTCCACTGTGGCTAAGAAGTTTTTCAATTTCATTATTGTTTCTTTTGCTCATTGGCTAAGCGGAAAGTCTTTATATCTGTTACCTTTAAGCTTCACTCTTCTATGTCTAGATATTACTTGATTTTCCCTCCCCACCTCTTCCCCTCTTCTTGCCTTTCCTCTTCTTTTTCTTTCACCTCCTCCCCACTCTCCCTTCCACTTCTCTTCTCTATTTTTTAGTCCCCCTTTTTCCTCCGCTCTCTTCACATCCTTCCATTCCTTTAGCACTCTCTCTTCCATTCTTTTCTCGTTCTGAGGTTCACATATAAGGCTTTCTACATGTCCTTTATAACATCAGCCTTTTAAAATAAATTGTTGCAGGAAGCTTTTCATATTTTCCCATCAGAATCAAAGAGAGGAAGATATGTTTTCTCATTGTTTCCCTTTCTCCTATGGATGGGTGTTTTCTTTTTCCTTTTTTTTAAAGCTTTCATGGAGGATAGAAAGCTGTGTCCTCTGACAGTCTCAGATTTATGTTAAGTTTGAACTTCTAATGTAACTCTTGGTTAATGAGTTTGCCAAATGTTCTAGAATAACTGTGGTAGCTATACTTATTCTTTTTTTTTTCCTTTTCCTTTGTTTTTTTTTTCTATTTTGAAATACTACAGATCAGATTTTTTCTTATTTTTTGAAATGTCAGTTGTACAGTTAAGTAGATATTTTATAGTGGGGTTTATATTGTTGTCTTTTAGCCCACACTTATTGACTGGTTCATTTAACAGATGAGAAACTAAAAACCCTGAGAAACAACTGATCTACCTAGTCATACTGTTGGGTCAACAATTCTGGCTCCCAAACCAAGTTTTCTTCTCTGGGTAACTATGCTTCACCACCACCATCCCCCCTTCTTACCAATTATTTTTCTTTTCTTTAGTCCTATGAGGATCTGGTTCAGCGTCTTGAGCCAGTTATAATGGAGCTAGAACGACAAGAAAATGTACTAGTGATCTGTCACCAGGCTGTCATGCGGTGCCTCCTGGCATACTTTCTGGACAAAAGTTCAGGTAACACCCGTCTCTCTGTTCTAGTATGAAGAACTGATAAGATTTGAGATGCTGATATCAGCAATTAGAAGTTTGTATCTTAGTGGTTAAAAGCACAGTATTTTCAAACAAGGATATCTTGGTTCAAACTTGTTACATACATCTGTGCTTATGTCTCCATTTCTTACTCTCTTTCACACAGAGACCATTTTAGCTGCTCAGGCACTCCCTGGGAGCAAGGTTCCATAGGGTGAGCTAGGCATGTGGTTTTGTCTTCATTATTCAGGAGAGTGATCGAAGAAAGCCCAGGGAAATTATATGAATTAGAATACATACCCACAGAACCACAGGTCTACGAAACCTTCAGATTGTACCTAATCTAATCTTGTTCTATAAAATGGGACACAGAGGGCCAGAGAGAGGAGACCATGGAAGAGCTGGGTCAGAGACTTTAGATAGGCTACCTCTGTTCTCGGAATCTGAAAAGCGACAGTGGACAAGACTCAGAACATCATGAAGGTACAGTGTAGTCATATACATACACAAAAGTAATTGGTCCAGAGCTTGATTATGATTATTGACAGTTAGGATGAACAGAATAAATTTCCACAAAAATGCCCCATCCTGTTATATCAGGAGGTTGTGAGGATGTTTGCACACCTCCAAAGCCTTCAGTTAAACTACAGGACAAGAAGTCATTATAAATGATATTGTTCCAGCTAAATAAGGTCAGTAAGAATATGTATTGCAGCCTGGAGAATGGTAAGGTGCATGTCAGGATAAAGTGCCTAGAAAGCTGCAACCCCAGGACTCTGAATTCCTCCGTAGTGGCTGCTCTAGACTGCAGTGGCAGAATAGGCATCTTGTCTTCAGACTATCCTAAGTTTGAGGCCCCAGATTCCCAAGCCTTGGTATGTTTACCTTTGAAGTCTATTTCCTTATCTGTGGAATGAGCCAGATCACCACTCCCAGTCTGACAGGTAGAAACACTGGTCTAGATAGAAAATTGTACATAAATGTTCATAGTCACTTTCTGCATGATCATCAACAGAAAACCAGTGAAACAATCAGGTCTTGTCCATAAACAAGTTGTAAGAATTACAGAGAGACAGAGATAGAGACAGACAGAGAGAGACTGAGACATGGGGGTGGGGGACAGGGATGAGAGGTTGCTACATGAGCTCAGGAGAAGACTGTAAAAGTAGGGAAATGCCATATGTGCCTCTGCCATGGAAGTGGCACATAGGAAGGTTTCACAATTGTGGACTCTTGTGGAGTAGATGTCTCAGGGGTTCTGTGGAAAGTTCACCTGGGCAGAGGGAAGCTTGCCTTCATTTCCTGCTGTTTGTGTAAGTCAAGAGTTGAGGCCCCTTGGTGGGTACCTAGCCCTCCTGTGGGACTCACACTCTGTCCACCTTTCCCAAGGCTGTCTTCCCCCTGTTCATAGGCAGCTGCATTGCTCTCTTTTGCCCTCCTTGTATTGCTTTCACAACTACCCACCATAGAGAATATGGTGTAAGGCCATGCTGGGGCACAAGTAGGAAACAGAGGTAGAAGTAGGAACACCCAGCCAGACCAGATGTAGCCCTCTGCCCAGTGCTACATCTCTCAGGGCTTCTGCTTCTTCCTTTCCAGATGAGCTACCCTATCTCAAGTGTCCTCTGCACACAGTGCTCAAACTCACGCCTGTGGCTTATGGTAAGTATTCTCACAGTCATCTATGGAAAGACACATAGAAGACAAGGGTCTGCCTCCAGCAACTACTGTTTGCTCTAGAAGGCCGTTGGTCGAGCTTCCCTAGGAGGCTGACAGGATGTCCTAGTAAAGGTGGGGCTGGTGACAGTAGGATAACAAGGAAGAACTAATCTAACGTCCCTATCTGGAGCCTGGCTTCTTCTGTTTCTGCCTGGGCACTGAGTGCAGAACATTGTCCTATTTGTGTTGAGGCAGAGGTGTCCCCAGAAGAGACCCCAGGAAAATTATAGGTAGGGGCAATATTCCAGAAAGAGCTCAAAGAACATTCTGGGAAGTTTAGATTCTACAGGAGCATTAGTTAACTCTGAAAGCTTCATATGCAGGGAGTGGGTAGAATCAAATGTAATCCAGGGTGCGAACAGGATAAAAGGACATACTGAAACCTATGGAAGGATAGTTTACAAGAATGGCGCTTAAGGGGCTACCATTGAGCAATGGAGCAACTCTGCCAGCCCTGGGCCCTTCTTCAGGTCCTGTTGAACTTCCCGGTAATTACACCTCAAGTATGGCTATGATTGTCTTCTGAATAAACCTTGCCTGGGTTTGAATACCCAGAACTACATCCCAGGACTCTTCCACCTTGCATGCCATAGAGTCTCCATAGAACTATGTCAATCATCGATTCGATCACTGTCGATTGGTCAGAAGAATGGGGTTGGTCACAGAGATCATCTCATTCCTTTGCTCATGTACAAATAAATACCTGAAGCTGAGCACACATACACTAGCAGAGCTGGGAGGTTGACTGGTGACTTCAGGACGTTTGGTCCTGGAATCTTTCCCACAAATGCTAAAGGTTATCTGAACTCCCCTGTATTCAGAAGAGATATAATCTAGAGCAGTGGTTCTCAAGATTCCTAATACTGTTCTCATGTTGGAGTGACTCCCATCCATAACAATACTTTGTTGCTACTTCATAACTCTTAAGTTTGCTACTGTTATGAATCATGATGTAATTATCTGACATGCAGCATATCTGATATCCGGCCACCAAGGAGTCAAGATGCACAGGTTGAGTATGACTGTTCTAGAGATTATTGACCTGGATATGGACAGTGATGGTGGGAAAGGGGAATATGATATCTTAGGGAAGACCTTAGCCTTATCCTGAGCATTTATATTCATATGAGTTATTCTTTCCTGAGGCTGCAGAGTAGAGTCCATCTACCTAAATGTGGAGGCTGTGAACACACACCGGGACAAACCAGAGGTAAGTGGAGTGCTGTGTACCCAAGATGCCTGCTAACAACATACATGATGAAAGTACCCTCCTACATGGAAAGGTTGTCTCTAGCCCCAAGCATCCCAGGTGTTTCAAATTGACCAGAACTCAAAATTGGCAAGAACCACAGTCCAGTCCCATAGAGACTCAGGGCTGTGACAATCTCTGCCAAACAGGCCTCAAGCTGATTCCCCAGGCATGCCTAAGAAAATGGCCAGGACTCATGCCTTGCTGAAGGAGGGGTGCCTGGCAGCAAGGACAAGAGGCAGGTCAAGGACTGGGACTCTATGCTTGCTACTAACCCTTTTTCTGGGCTCTCTCCTTAGAATGTGGACATCACCCGTGAACCTGAGGAAGCCCTGGATACTGTCCCTGCTCATTACTGAGCCCTTTCCAAAAAAATGAAGAGATTGTCTGTCATCATTGCCTTCTGCCTGTAGGAACTGCTGCCCTTGTTCTCCCTAAACAAACTCTGGCTTTGGTCTGAGATTATCCTACCTCCAAGGAAGACGTCTGCAGCAGCTCCTAAACAGGTCTTAATTATTAGCTACAACTAAAGAGCCTGCCTGATAGATAAAGCACTTTTAAAATAACTATTCTGTGATGAATAAAGACATTCCTTCCTGCCTATAGAACAGGAAGGGGTTATAAGGCTTTTCCAGTTATTCTCAAGATCCTATTCTAACCCAACTCTGTTGCTGTTGGTGAAGAATGAATGGGTGAGGATGTCTGAGATGGAAGAGTCCTGGGGTAGCGCCCTCAAAGATGGAAAAGATAGGTCCTTGTGAGTTCCTGTTGGTTTTGTACTTTGGTAGTCCAGGTGCACGGGGAGAGGATGTATTCATCATTATACTCAGAGAAGAATCTAGTAGTTGGGCCAAGAGCTTCAGTATCTTCCAACTCTTGCTAACATTCTTAGTAATCTCATTGCCTACATTAATGTTGCCATCAGCACCCTCCCTCAAGTTGAGTGCGTCTTCCTCAACTTTGGTGATTATCTGACTTTTAACAGTGACATCCTCTCTCTGGGCTAACTTACTGACTGAAAGCTTCCCGTTCATTCAAGTCCTTAAAACTGTATCATCCTTAAGACTTTAGTAGCACATCTCCACACCGTAGACATTTATGTGGTATTTTCTTTTAACTTTTAAATATTTTTTAAACTTTCATTAGTTTATTCACTGTGTATCCCAGCTGTAGCCACCTCCCCCATTCCCGCCCAATCCCACCCTCTTTCCCTCTTCTCCTATGCCCCTCCCTCAGTCCACTGATAGGGAGGTCCTCCTCCCCTTCCCTCTGACCCTAGTCTATCAGGTCTCATCAGGACTGGTTTCTTTGTCTTCCTCTGTGGACTGGTAAGGCTGCTCCCCCTTCAGGTGGAGGTAAAGAGCCAGCCCATGAGTTCATGTCAGAGACGGTCCCTGTTCTTAATTAATAGTATCTGCCCTTGTTCATCAATATGTTCCTTCTGAGTACTCAATTTTTCTCCTACTTCATTAGTTTCTCAGTATTCTTCTGTCCCTAACCAACTTGGACCTGTCTCTTCAGCCACTGTCCATACACTAACCATTGTAGGTCAGATAGTAGTGTCCCTGTGATAAACAGACTAATAATCTTGCTGCCTTTGTTCCCTAGTCCTTTCATCACAACCACCTAGGAAGATCCAAGCCTTGACTCACCAGAACTTTTTTCCCCCTCTGGGACCTACTAGGGTTGTACATCACTGCTTGAAAGAGATCTATTTGTCCACTTTTACAGCTACCCTCGAATCCTGTTCAAAGTCAGGGTCATCCTGTATTTTATGGCACCCTGTCCCTTTTCCACCATCTCATACTACCTCAGTCAATTCCTAACTCTTCCATATCAATCCCCAGTCTCTCAATTGGCTCTGGCCCTACAATCCACACTTATTTTTTTTGCTAACCCAAGAGAATGCCCTCTTGCTCCCATGTCAACTCCTAGTTCCTTCCCTTATTTTTAAACAACTACCCAAAATTAATGTGAATTTTCTATCCATAGCTCTTTCTATTTGCCCTGTACCTCAGGCTTCCCCCTTCCATATTTTTGCTCAAGCTACTAATTATTCTTTGGTCTGCCACATGTTCCCAGAGCTCTCTGATCCTGAGAAATAACCGCCTTTTAGCAGGAGCTCCACAGTCCCCAAAAAGCCAAGTTAAACTCTGGCTGTTCTGCAAACCGAAAACCGCACACGTAGCTATATTAAAGGATGGAATAAAATCAGGTTGCTTTGGCAAATTTAATGTAACTCTGATACCAAAATGTGACAACACCACAAGAAGCAAACACAAAGCAGGAACAGCAGATTTTTTTTTCATTCAGCTGATGGGTGGTAGCTGCTTAGACTGCTGTGTGGACAGTGATTCCAAAGCTGCACATTGGCTCCATGGGAAGTACTGCTGCATTTAGCATTCTCTGTAAACATGGGGAACAGACCTGAAAAACAAAGCAGAATATCCAGAAACACATGTCAGCACCTGTCTTCCATCTCATTTGGCCCCCCTATCTTGGTGTTTCTTCTAGTATGTCCTATTATAGCTCTCCCCATCGATTCTGGCTAGAGGAATATTGCAGTTACCTGAAACTTCACTAGCCGTAAGAGAAGCCACAGGTACCAAGGCCAGTGCCTCCACCACCAAAGCCAGTACCGGTGGTTGGTCCACCATTGAATCCAGCATTGGTGCTCAGTCCGCCACCGAAGCCAGCTGTAGTGCTTGGTCCTCCGAAGCCAGCTCCAGTGCTTGGTCCACCGAAGCCAGCTCCTGAACTTGGTCCACCACCAAAGCCACCAGTGCTTGGTCCACTGCAGAAGCCAGCACCGGTGCTTGGTCCACCACTAAAGCCAACAATAGAACTGGGTCCATTACTGAAGCTGGAGCTGGTGATGGGTTCACCAGTAAAGCCACTGCTGGTGTTGGAATCACTGCCAAAGCCAATGATGGTATTCAGTCCTCTGTCGAAGCTGGGATTAGGCCCACTGCCAAAGCCATTGCCAGTGCTGAGGCTTACACTAAAGCCTGCCCCAGTGCTGAGTGTGCCGCCAAAACCAGTATTGGTACCCAGGTCGCCAGCAAAGCCATCACTAGTGACCAGTCCACCACCAAAGCCAGTGTTGCTGCCCAGTCCATCACCAAAGCCAGCGCTAGTGCCCAGTCCACCACCAAAATCAGTGCTAGTGCTTAGCCCACCATCAAAGCCAGCACTGGTACCCAGTCCCCCACAGAAGTCAGCATTAGGACTTAGTCCACCACCGAAATCAGTGCTGGTGCCTAGACCACTGCCAAAGCCAGTGCTGGTGCCCAGGCCACCATTGAAGTTAGCACTGGGGCCTAAGCTTCCACCAAAGCCAGTGTTGGTACCTAGGCTGCTTCCAAAGCCAGCACTGGTGCCCAACCCATTTCCAAAGCCAGCACTGGTACTTAGCCCATTCCCAAAACTGAAAATGGCACTGGTGCTGTGCCCCTCGCTGTAATTGGCACTGGTAGCACCGCTAAAGCAGGAGTTGGTGCTGGATGAGCCTCCAAAGCATAGGTTGGTGTTAGATGCACTGCCAAAACAGAGACTGGTACTGGGTACACCACCAAAACAGAGGTTAGTGCTTTGAGAACTACCAAAGGTAACGCTGGTAGTGGGAGCACTGCCAAAGCTAATGCTGTTGCTATGGGTACTACCAAAGTCAGTGGTACTAAGCGTCCCACCAAAGCCAACACTGGTACTGAATGCGCCACCAAAGTCAGGGCTGGTGCTTATTGCACCACCAAAGCTGGCACTGGTGCTGATGGCACCGCCAAAGCCAGCGCTGCCGTTGAGCGCACCACCAAAGCTGGCGCTGGTGCTGATGGCACCGCCAAAGCCCGCGCTGCCATTGAGCGCACCACCAAAGCTGGCACTGGTGCTAATGGCACCGCCAAAGCCAGCGCTGCCATTGAGTGCACCACTAAAGCTGGCGCTGGTGCTAATGGCACCGCCAAAGCTAGGACTGCCATTGAGTATACCACCAAAGCTGGCGCTGGTGCTAAGTGAACTGCCAAAGCCAGAACTGGTGCTGATGGCACCACCAAAGCTGGCACTGCTATTGAGTGCACCGCCAAAGCTGGCGCTGGTGCTGATGGCACCGCCAAAGCTGGCACTGCTATTGAGTGCACCGCCAAAGCTGGCGCTGGTGCTGATGGCACCACCAAAGCTGGCACTGCTATTGAGTGCACCGCCAAAGCTGGCGCTGGTGCTGATGGCACCACCAAAGCTGGCGCTGGTGCTGATGGCACCGCCAAAGCTGGCGCTGGTGTTAATGGCACCACCAAAGCTGGCGCTGCTATTGAGTGCACCACCAAAGCCAGTACTTATGGCACCACCAAAGCTGGCACTGCTGTTGAGTGAACTGCCAAAGCCAGCACTGGTGCTGATGGCACCACCAAAGCCGGTACTGCTATTGAGTGTACCGCCAAAGCCAACACTGGTGCGAGAAGATCCACCAAAGCTCACACTAGTGCTTAGTGTGCCACCAAAGTCAGAACTGGTGCTAGAAGAAGCACCAAAAGAAACACTGGTGCTAAGTGTACCACCAAAACCAGTATTGGTGCTAGGAAAACCACCAAAGCAGATACTGGTACTGAGTGTGCCTCCAAAGCCAGCACCAGAGCAGGGAGAGCTACCAAAGCAGACACTGGTGCTAAGTGTTCCTCCAAAGCCAGTGGTGGTACTAACAGCACCACTGAAGACAGTGCTTGTGGTGGGTGCACTGCCAAAGCTGGTACTTGTGCTGAGCGCACCACCAAAGCTAGCTGTGGTACTGCTGAGTGTGCCTCCAAAGCCACAGCTGGATCCACCAGTGAAACTGGCACTGGTACAAGGTGCACCACCAAAATTAACACTGGCTCCACCACTGAAACTGGTACTGGTGGTAGGAGTACCACCAAAGCTAATGCTGGATCCGCCACTGAAACTGGTGCTAATGCTGGGAGCACCACCAAAGCTAATGCTGGCTGTGCTGCTGAAGCTAGTGCTAGTGCTGGCTGCACCACCAAAGCTAACGCTCGCTCCACTGCTGAAACTCGTGCCAGTGCTTGATGCACCACCGAAGCTAATGCTGGCTGTATTACAGAAAGTGGCGCTAGTACTGGGCGTGCCACTGAAGCTCATGCTGGCTCCACCACTGAAACTAGTGCTAGTGTAAGGTGCATCACCAAAGCTGATGCTCGCTGCACTGCTGAAGTTGGCTGAGGTGCTGGGTGCACTACCAAAGGTGATGCCATTTCTACCACCAAAGCTACCATTAGAGTTGGGTATGCCACCAAAACCACCACTGGGGTTGGTTAGACCACTAAAGCTAATACTAGCACCGTCGCTGAAGTTATTTCTGGTACTAGATCCTTGGTTGAAGTTGACATTAGTGGCAGGATCAGCATTTTCTTGGGCTCTGGATTCAATTTCAAAGGAAAATCTGCTCCAGGCCTGCGCATCATCACCCAACTCTTCCCTTGTTAGGCAGTCAATATCCATGTCATCCCAATTCCAGGGCCCAGCCACAGCTTCCTCTCCAATCCCCATTTGGGCTCTTGCCTCAGCCCTGGCCTCAGCCTCAGCCACAGCCACAGCTGCAGCCTGAACGTCCATCTCTACTGCCTCTCGGTACTGAGCAGCCCAGTCTTTAGGATCTTTCTTCTGCACCTAAAATGGAAATTATTATAAGAAAAATAGTACTTACAGTTATGTATGAAATAAAATTTTAGAGTTCTAATGTTTCAGTCTGGATTTCAAACTTCACGTCTGATAACTTAGGTATCCAAGTTATGTCCTTGGACAAGTTACTTTATATCACAAAGCCCAAATGTCCCCATTTGTAATATGGGAAATGATAAGAGACTATGTTATGGATTAAGTATATTTCTCTAAAATTCTTATGTTACATACCCAATCACTAATCATGACTGTATTCACAGACAGGGCCTTTTATGGGTATAACTTCAGTGAATTGGGTGAGGCCTTGAGGCCTTGATCAAATAGGATTAGTGTCCTTAGAAGAAAAGACATGAAGATGAACTCAGGCTTGTTCTATGCTGTATGAAGATGCAGAAAAAGTTGGCATCTACAAGTCAGAAAAAGAGCCTATACCAGAAACTGACTGTAGCAGATGGTAATTTAGGGTTTTTATCTCCAGAATGCTAAGTGTATCAATTTCCTTATCTTAAGCCAGCCAGTTATTAGTATTTTATAATTGCAGCCTAAAACTGACTACTACAGTACATGAAAAACTAACTAGACAATGAAAGATATGTATCTTGCAGTATGTATCTAGGACATTGATGAGGCTTTATATATTTATACACAAACCATTTGCTGCCCCATACTATCTGTCACTACACACAGCCTACCACAGCCTGGAGGATCCCATTCCCTTAACGTGCCAAGCTCAGGAAGTTCATTACCTTGCATGCAAATTTCAAGACTTTCATCTTGCTAGTCTCATGGTAAGACCTCAAGCCCCAGAAGAATTCATATTCAGGTGGTCTGCTGTTTGGGACCCTCTTGTATTCCAGATATCTTAGAGAAAAGAAATGAAACTTGTTTCTACACAAGCAAAACTATTGTTTAATCAATAGGCCTCAGATGAAATAATTCCTCTAAACACATGGAGAAAATTTTTCCAGGCTCTCCAGACCCAGACTTATTCCCATGCGTGGTTCTATGCAAAACTGTTGTTAGCAATACTTATACAGAACAGGATGCCACAGAAGACAGGTGGGTTTTGTCTCCTGTGCAAACCCCAAATTCTTGTTGGTGTGTTATTAATAGAGTGACCATTTTAGGGGACCCTGCTCCGAGTACACTCCAGTGCAAAGGTTCCAGTGGGGGTGGCCACAAGAATTTTAGAACTCAGGTCTAATGAGTGTAAAGAATGTACTAAGCACCTTTTTGAACCAGATTACCACACCCAAAGCATTTCAGAGCTACACAAAGCCTTCAGCACTACTTACTTCTGCTTCACGAATTCATCAGTGATGAGTTTCCTCACTTCTCCAAAAAGTGAATGTCTTACTCTAGCAAAGGAAAAAATAATCAGTGAATACAGACCAGAACTACCTAGATGGAAGGGAGAGGTATTTCCCAGTATGAACAGATTCTATAGCCAATGAAGCAGTTCAATGAAGTGAAAGTAGTGAGCATATGGCCATTAGAAGAAAACATTGGAGGCCTGATGGTGCTTTGTCAGGGATGCCTGAAGGTCCACCTTACACCTCATCTCAGAACAGACAAAAGACATAAAGGAGAAAAAGAAAGCAGAGTTCAGAACCATTTTGTCATTCGGCCAGATAAAAAACCCGCCATCCCGTCCCCATGCATGCTCCACCAGACCGCCAGGCTGATGCAATCCTGGAACCATCCTCTCTTGCCAAAAGACAACATGGACAACAAGTGCTGAAAGAGCCCAATCATACCCAGGGCGCAGCCCCAACTTGCGCAGCACCTCCCAGATGACAGCTGCAAGAGGAAGCAAGAAGGAGACAAGGACAGAAAGTGAGCACCTCAAAGTCAGACAACAGCACCTATTCAGTCTCATGCCCAGCCACTTACCCTCACTGGCCTTGTTGCCATTCATGAAAATGACACTCAGAATCACCATGAGGAGACCCAACTTAGGTGTGTCCTTGGTCCTAAGAGTAACAGAACAGAGAAAGTTTATGTCCATAAACCATGTCCTTATATTCCTTAGATACAGAGAAATTCAGCACACTCTGTGGTCCTAGATACTCCAGTCAGTAAGATGGAAAACCACATGCTACCCATACCTAGGATTAGGAGAACATGGAAGAATGCCTGTCAACCTAGGTCATGTGGGCATGCAGTCAACCAGAGTCTTCTTTCTCTTCCAAAGCCCCAAACTCTCCTGAGAGAGTTCTTGATGGAACCTAAATGGCACTCCTGCTCTCAAGCATCATGGTCCACACCAGAAATCCCTCCATCCTTTGAGAGATGCCCTTCCACAGTTAGGCCAGGCATTCCATAGAAGACACAAGTAACAACAATAGGCTGATTTCCTGGGAGTTTGTTGGAGAGAAAGCCAACCTGACAGCAGGAATCCCCACTCCAGGCTCTGAAACCCTTCTCTCAGTCATAATCTGGCCCCACTACTGCCCACAGGCATCTAGCCATGTGTGGGAGCTGGGACAGGGGCTTTTAGGCCCTCTTTCCTGACCTTCTAAGAGCATATGAAGAAAGGAAGAGATGGAAGCAGAAGCCCCTTCCCACCCTAGCACATTCCCAGCTTACGTTCCCAGTATGCCTGCAGAGGACTCCTGAGTGCTGATAAGAATATACAGGCTACTTTGCTTATCAATTTCCTTCAGATTGACTCGAAACATCTGCCAAGTAAAAGAATAACCTGTGAGTTCTCAAATCAGGTATCAGTTAACATGTTGGACATTCTGCAGATCACTGTATACCTAAGTAACAGTTTTGTGTGAGAGAGAAAATGCACATAAAGCATATAGTTCAGTACCAAGCACACATTAAACATAAGATAAACATCCACAACTCTTTGTGATCAGTGAGCATCTGCAATACATGTGACAGTGTATCCAGCAGCAGACAGAAGCCAGGACTCACCTGCATAGCTTTAGTACTAGCTCTGTTTCCACCACTGACTTGCTATGTGGTCAGTGGCTGCCCCTCCCTAGGCCACCATGTGCTCATTTACACAACCATGGTGATGTAGTATGTGCTCCCATCCCCCAAGTCTGCCCCTTCACCTTCTCCAGAGCATAGCTTGCTCGTTCAATGATCTCTGGGAAATATTCATCATATTCTTGGATGACATCCTTCAGCATGTCTACAAGAAGGGGGAGACAGAAGATGCTAAACTGTACAGAGGCCAGATGACTGCAGTCTTTTACCAGCCCTATGTGGTCAGGGCAGCTATGCTGAAATATGAGTGTGGCAGCTGAGATGGAATGAGAGGAGATGATGGATATAAACAGTTACCCAAACAGGCCATGGGGAAAAGAGTAGTGAAGAAGAGAACTCAAGAAGGCTACCTGAGCGCTTGATAGGGATCTTTGTCTGGTCCTTAACCAACAGGTATTTCACCAATTTATTTGCCTAGAAAAGGAACAGTTGGGGAGGTATCAATACAGTGGAAGAACAGTTGGAAGAATGTCAGAGAATGAAGAGAAAGAAAAACATAACCTAAACAGATTGGATTCTTACCCTTTCCTGCAAAATGGCCACATCTCGGGGTGGTGGAGGCCTCCGGCCCCATGGAATCCTCCTGTAATTATTCCCAGTTCTTTCTTCTCCATTGGGATGCTTAGACTTTATCAATGGAAAGAAAAAAAATGTCTGGAGTTACCAAATGAAAGAGAATGCTGTTTCTTCTGGAAAGTCCCCCTGGAGTCGACAGGGCCTAGATCCTCCCCTACAAAGGGCTTCCCGGACTCCTAGGCTTATCTTTTATTGACTTGTAGGCAACAGCTAACCAAGGACATGCATGGCCTGGGGGTTTCCCCTTTTCTTTGGCTACCACCATACTCTACTAGGTACAGGCCTTAGATGGATCTGTTCATTCTGTGCCTTTTTTTTAATCTCTAAAACTGGGACTTACAGTCCCCAGTTAGAAAGAGTTCTTTTCAAGAAATGCACATAAAACCTGGATAACTCTGTGACACAAAGCCTGGCATATGGTTAAACATTATATAAATACAAAGTGAGTTACAAGTTGGTCTTGACTAAATACACAAATGTATTTCCCTACCAATCTGTGACCTACTAGAAGACACATTCTTCTTAACATATCCTATAACCTATATGAACATAGGGTTTCTCTTGAACATGAAATGGCCCAATAAATATTTATAGGACAAACCAAGAACCTAGGAATAGGATAGAAACACAAAGCTACGAATAAGGATCTTACCTTCCGGTTCCTCTTGCCCCGGGTTCTGGTTGTGGGCTCTAAACTCAACTGAGCCAGATAGTCATCTGCCAAGGCCTGAACAGCAGCAGCAACCTGAGTCTCAAGGGCACTTATGCTGGCCTGAGAGGTAGCCATCTTGGCCTGAGCTCCTTGGTCAGGGATTTGAGCTTGGCTTTCAGTTGCCCGAGTCTTAGTGGCAGCCTTTCGAGCCCTAGACCCTCTCCTGATCCGTACAGTGACAGAAAGGGCATGGTTTGTTACCATTTGAATGGCAGGTGGAGCCTCAGAGAGCTCAGAAGCAGAATTTGAGCCTTTATTGGCAACCTTCTTCCCCTTGGGCTTTTTGGGCCTTAGTACTACAGCTGAGGCCTCAATCTGTCTGCTAGATGTCTCAATGGCATTTGAGGGCTCTATATATTCAGTGTCAGTATTTGTGGTCTTAGCAGTTGTCCTTTTAGCTTTGGAAGTTTTCTTGGTTCGGATAGTGGCTGTTGTGCCCTGGATACTACCTGTCTCCTTGGCAGCCTGGCCTGGGGTAGTGGCTGTGTGGGTAGCAGTCGAAGGCAGTGAGATCTCAGTGGCACTGGGTACAGTCTTATTGGCAGCTTTCTTTGCCTTAGAAGCTTTCTTGGGTTTGCTGACAGCTATCAAGGCCAGGGAATTGGCTGACTCATTGGCAATTGGAGACTGGATAATCGGTGAGGTAACTGGTAAGTTTAGGGCCTGTATGGGTGACTTGAGCTGTGTACTGACATCCTCACTGCTAGTTTGGGATACCTTAGGAGTCACTCTCTTTGTCTTGGCTTTCTTGGTCTGAGCAGTAATCAAAGCCTCATTATTGGCTGCCTCAGTAGCAGCTGAAGCCTGGCTGATCTGAGTGAACATCGGTAGGTTTAAAGCCTGCAAAGTTACTTTAGGCTTGTTGTTAGCAATATCATTGGCAGATGGGACTGGAGGGGGAGTAGGTGTGGTCTTAGTAATAGCCTTAATAGAAGTCTTCTTGGTCTTGCTTTTCTTAGGCCGGCTGGCAATTGGTGGGTCCTTGGTTGCCGACAACAGGGTATGCATCAGCAAGACACTGTCCTTTTCTGTGCTCTCAGTCTGTACATCTGGAGAGAGAGGAAGCCCTAGGCTCCCAGGGGGAGGCAAAGGGCCCTACATACTTAGGATTATGATCTGTAGGCCACTGGCCTCCCTATAACCACCCCTCTCTGCAATGGCCTCTCCTCCCGAGCAGTTTGATTGAAAGGAGATGGAGAAAGGGGGAGGGAACACCGTGCAAAAGGAAACAGGTTAGGTAGGGGATTATGGAACTATACAGTGGTAATGGGCCCCAGGGTGGCAAGTAAATTCAGGACAGGACAAAACCCTGGTAAGAATGCAGAGAGGTCTCACCTGGAATGTGGGCATCCGATAACCATGGTCATTTCTTCTATCCATTTTTCTGAGAGGCTAATAGCTGAGCCTGAAGGAAATAGGCCTGAGTTAGAGAAGAATAAGGAAGGAGTGTTGATTCATCAGAAGTCTTGCTAAATCTGAAGGATAAAAGAACTTGCCTAATTTTGGGTACCAAACCTTTTTGGGTTTGCCTACCTAGAAGCCTAGGGCATCTGGTTTTGGAGCTCCAGCTATTTTGCTTCCAAGATGGCAAATCAGTTCTACGACCTACACCTTAATACCCTCTACCACACCGCAACCTGACAGTGCGCATGCGCACAGAACAAGAATGAACACGGGCACACACGCGCGCGTGCACGCGCACATACGCGCGCACACACGCAGACACACAAGATAACAGGTTTTCCAAATGCGCCTGGTCCTCAAGGGCCTCAGTGCGCATGCGCTTTGGTGGACAGGACCATCTCTAACCATCTCATTTCGACGTATGCTCCAGCTCTCAGAGCTATAGAACATCTCGGCCCCACCCGCTTCCTCTAACTACACCATGTCTCAGTCCACCCTTTCCCCTCAGAACGGCTCGGGCTCCGCAGGGCTGGTACGCGCGGCCCCTCCTCCGCCCCCTCTCCCGTTCCTCTGTGGCCGCGCTGCCTGTCAGCCACTCACCCGGGCTGTGGTTCCACAATCCTCCGCACCTCCCACCCCTCCGCAAGCCCCCTCCCCCCGCGCCGCAGTCGCCTCCGCCGACACTACCCCCCCCACCTTGGTCCACGTCTGCAAGCGCCCGGCCCCGCCCTTTCTGCAACATGGATACCCCACCCCCAAATTCAACAGGGATACCCTTCGTGATTCCCAGCTCCCTCACCCTACCAGGTCAAACCAGTGCTAACCGGATCCCAGCCCGCCCTTTCTCCTTTCCAAGCCTGGTCCTTTGACCGTTTAAAGAGGATTCTGTCGCTCCTTTCTTGGTCCCGATCCAATTCATCCTTTTCGTTGCCCAAACGGGGTCCAGCCCCCTTTATTCAGCTTGATCCGGATCTCTTACCTCCCTCCTGAACTCGGTCCTCCTTCCTTTTGCTACAGCCAGAACATTTTCTAGATTTCCTTTCCACAATCCCAGCCAGGTCTGCATCCCTTCTTTCCATCACCAATCTCAGTCCAGACCTTCCCGTATCCCAAAGATTCCACCCCATGCCTTTACCCCGTAAGAATTAGGTCCAGGCACCTCTAAACCCACATCCCCACACTAGATCCTGAATCCCGGCAGATTTTCTTCAAACCTTAATGTTGTATGAAGCCAGTCACCCCGAAGCCACAGCCTTGAAGCCCCCACAGGGTCTTTAGCAATGCTGGCCACCTCAGCTCACCTCACCCTCGTGAGCAGAGAGGACGTCTGGTCCCTCCAAGCCTCTCCTCAGGTCTGAGCTTGTTACCCGCCCCCTGGCCGGAAGTGGTCCTGCCTCTTTCCGCCTCCAGAGGGGGTCTCGGTCTCTACCCTCCCGCCCAACACCCTCTCTGCCTAACAACTTCCTGATCTCAGTGTAGCTCCTCTTTTCTGTTTACTACCTCCTATTCAACATTCACACCTATTCTCCATTTCATTTCTCTGTTGCACATTCTGTGTCCTTGTTTCTATTTGATTTTTCTGTTTCTCCTGTAAGAGAATGACCTCAGAGCTCCCACGCCTGTCCCGACAACGCTAATTACATGTCGTGATACACTGGTGAGAACAGAGGATTATGTTGCGTTCATTACTGATTCTCAAATAGATCTAGATTAAGATATTTAGAGGCTCTAAACATTAAAAGGATGCTCCCAAACCGTTCATATACATTTAAATAATATGTAATAAATTAAATATGTATTTTAAAAGTAGATGTAAGAAAAATCAATTAGAGCCTGTCAGATGGCTCAGCGGGTAAAAGCACTTATCACCGAGCATGAGGACCTGAATTTTTTTCCCTGAACCAAATGGTGGAGGGAGAAAAACCCATCTTTCATCAATGTAGGGATTATCCACGTTGTCTTCACAACTCGGCTTTCACATCACACAAACACATACGTACATGCACATGCACTTGAGCGACCCCCCCACCTTAAAATGTAACAAAAATCCCTGAATGTTTTTATTTATCTCAAAATAATTTCATCGATGTCTTTTTGAAAGACACAATATTTGAAAAATATTGGAGCAGGCATTTTGCAAAGCAATGATGTAATTCCATTGGCAGGGAGGTGTTGAAGGATCTTGAGTTCAGAAAAAGCCGTCTACAGTGTGACTCTATATTTAAAAATTATACATGTCAGCCGGGTGTGGTGGTGCACGCCTGTACTCCCAGCACTTGGGGAGGTAGAGCCAGTCAGATATCTGTAAGTTCGAGGCCAGCCTGGTCTACAAAGCGAATCCAGGATTGCCAAGGCTACACAGAGAAACCCTGTCTCAAAAAACAACAACAGCAAAAGCAACAACAAAATTATACATGCATATATCTACATACAAATATACATACACGTCTTTTTTTCTCATGTTCTTCTTTTACTGATACACTGAACAAGGACTTAGGCTGTCTCTTGATATAGCACACTATTCTGCAATGCAGGAAATGTTTTGTGACATTCACTTTTTTCATTTAATTATGTTAAACTGAGTGGACATCATTATGTCAGATAAAAAAGACAGTAAGTCAAAAACTAAAATGAGACGTTATAAAAAAGACTGATCTAGCTTGGGTATGGTGGCGCATGCCTTAGATCCTAGCACTCAGAGGCAGAAACAGGCAGATCTCTTTGAGTTCAGAGGCCAGCCAAGGCTACATAGTGGGGTCATGTATCAAAACCCAAAACAACAACAAAAGAGTATATAATAAAGAACAATGCAAAAGGGCCATATAAAAATTACAAATATATATATGAATCCAATACTGAAGCACCTCCATATAAAAAACAATGCTAATAATGAATGGGAAGATAGAGCACAATAAGATAATAGTAAAAGACTGCAATACCCATCTTCCAACAATGTAGGGATTATACAGATGGAAAATCAGTAAAGAAAGTTGGACTTGAATTTCACTTTAGGTCAAACAAACTTAACAGACATCTACAGAACATTCCAACCAACAACTGCAGAATACACATTCTTCTCGAGTATACACACAGCATTCTCCAGAACAAATCCTAAGTGGGACCACAAAACAAGTGCTTACAAACTAAAAAGAATATTTGTTAAAACCCATAGAACTTAAAGCACAAAATGTGAACTTTAATATATTAAAAATGTTAACCACAGCATACAAGCAATCCCTTGATAAATAAGGTCTGTGACAAATGATTCTAATTTCATTATAAAAGTATCCTGAAATTGTACATTTTTATGAGGATGGATGAAAAAACTGAATATTGAAAGCACCTAGGTAATGGTTGTAAAAGGTGAAAAAAGGAGCAGTTTACCTTAATATATTTCAACAACTGATTAACTGGAAACTAACAATAAGAGCAAAGGAACCCCCTATAAATATACTGTCCTTTAGGTACTACATTTCTTTATTTTTTTCCTTTTTGTTCTTTTATTGACGATAGATTCTTTTCTCATAAAATATATCCTGATTACAGTTTCCCCTTTCTCTACTCAGTTCCTCCCAACCTTCCCTTCCCTCCAGAACCACTCCCTTTCTGTCTCTCATTAGAAAAGAACAGGCTTCTGAGAGATAACAACCAAACAAAACAAAATCAAGTGTAACAAGATAAAACAAAAACCATCGCATTGAGGTTGGATACAGCAACCCAACAGGAGAAAAAGACTCCCAACTGTAGACACAAGATTCAGAGACCCACTCATTCTCACAGTCAAGAGTTCCATAAAAATACTAAGATAATAGCCATAATATATGTGCAGAGGACCTGGTACAGACCCATGTAGGCTCCATGCTTGCTGCTTCAGTCTCTATGAGAGCATATAATCTGTGCTCAGTTGATTCAGAGGGCCTTGTTCTCCTGGTGTCCTCCATCCCTCTGGCTCTTATACTCTTTCAGCTTCCTCTTCTCTGTGATTCCCTGACCCCTGGGGGAAGGGATTTGATGGAGACATCCAACACTTGCTATATATCTCATTGTCTCTCTCTCTCTTATTGTCTCTCTCTCATTGCCCCCCACCCCCCGTGTCTGCTGCTGCTGCTGGAGGAAGCCTCTCTGATGATGACCGGAAAGCACAATGTTCGATGAGTATATCAAAATACTATTAGAAATCATTTTACTGAACTGTTTACAAGACTAGTAATGTTTGCTTTTACCCTAGGTCTCTGGGCTACTTAACCTCTGGTTCTTGGTCACCCAAGAAGTTTCATTTATGGGTTCCATCTCATGGAGTTGATCTTATATTAAATCAAACATTGGTTGGCCACTCCCTCATGTTCTGTGCCACCATTGCCTGTGCATATTTTGCAGGCAGGACAGATTATAAGTCAAAGATTTCGTATCTAGGTTGGTGTTTATGTTTCTCTTTTACTAGCCTGCAGAGTGCCTTCCAGAACTAAAGACACTAGAACATGAGGGTGAGGAATCCATGTAGGCACCAGCTGAACTTTTCTATATTCATTGAGCTGTGAGGGTGTTCTCTTCAGCAAAGGAACCACTGTCAGTTTGCAGAGAGCAACCCCGTGGCTTAGCCACAGCCCAGGTTGTTTGGGGATGCCCATGGGACCCCCTTGTCTAAGAACTCAATTGATTGTTAGTCCTACCACTGGAAGCCCTGTCTGGTTACAAGAGATGGCTATTTCAGACTCCGTATTCCCCATTACTAGGAGTCCTCATATCACTGTCATCCTTTCCCAGTATATAGGCTGTTGCCAGAATATATAAAGAACTCAAGAAGTTAAAAAGCAACAAATCAAGTAATCCAATTTAAAAATGGGGTACAGAGCTAACCAGAGAATTCTCCATAGAGGAATATAGAATGGCAGAGAAACACTTAAAGAAATGTTCCTTAGTCATCAGGAAAATGCAAACGACCCTGAGATTTCACCTTACACCCATCAAAATGGCTAAGATGAAAAACTCAAGTGATAACACATGCTGGAGAGGATGAGGAGAAAGGGAAACCTTCCTCCACTGCTGGTGGGATTGTAAACTTGTACAACCACTTTGGAAATCAATCTGGTGCTTTCTCAGAAAATTAGGAATAGTGCTACCTCAAAATCCAGCTATACCACTCCTATGTATATACGCAAACTATGCTCTAGTATACAACAAGGACATTTGGCCAGCCATGTTTGTAGCAGCTTTATTCGTAATAGCCAGAAGCTGAAAACAACCCAAATGTTCCTCAAAGGGGGACTGGAAGCAGAAATTGTGGTAATTTACACAATGGGATACTATTCAGCAATTAAAAACAAGGAAATCATGAAATCTGCAGGCAAATGGTGGGAACTAGAAAAGATCTTTCTGAATGAGTTATCCCACAAGCAGAAAGACACACATGGTATATACTCACTTATTTTTGGATATTAGACATATTATATAGAATAAACATACTAAAATCTGTACACCTAAAGAAGCTAAGCAAGAAAGAGGACCCTGAGTAAGATGATCAATCCTCATTCAGAAAGGCAATCAGGACAGACATCAGAAGAGGGAGAAAACAGGGAAAAGGAAAAGAGCTTACCACAGAAGGCCTCTGAAAGACTCTACCCATCAGGGTGTTAAAGCGGATGCTGAGACTCATACCCAAACTTTGGAAAGAGTGCAGGGAATCTTATGAAAAAAGGGGATGATAAGACCTGGAGAAGACAGAAGCTCCAAAAGGAGAGCAACAGAACCAAAAAATCTGGGCAGAGGGGTATTTTCTGAGACTAGTACTCCAAGCAAGGGCCACGCATGGAGATAACCTAGAACCCCTGAACAGATGTAACCCATGGCAGCTCAGTGTCCAAGTGGGTTCCCTAGTAATGGGAACAGGGACTGTCTCTGACTTGAACAGAGTGTCTGGCTCTTTGATCACTGAGTGAGGAACAGCCTTACCAGGCCACAGAGGAAGACAGTGCAGCCAGTCCTTGTGGAACCTGATAGGCTAGGGAAGGGGAGGAGGACCTCCTCTATCAGTGGACTGGGGGAGGGGCATGGGAGGAGATGAGGGGTGGAGGGGAAATTGGGAGGGAACAAGGAAGAGGGCTACAGCTGGGATGCAAAGTTAATAAACTGTAAATAATAAAAAATAAATATAAATAATTTTTAAAATTTCACTTAAAACAAAACAAAACAAAAAAAGAATGTCATGTATTCTAGGAAGTTTCCACTGCAATAGGTTTCCACACCATTCCCAAGTTCTGACAACCCCCTCCCCTTCCAGCTGGCTCTCCTTGCACTTTCTTTCTCCACTTCATCTCCTCTCTACCTGATCCCCTCAGTCCTGTTCCCATCTTCCCCCAGTCTGCCCATACATTTTGTTCTATTTCACCCTCTCAGGAAGATCTCTGCATCAGCACTAGACTGCTCCTCTCTACCTATCCTCTTTAGTTTATGGAGTGTGTAGACTGGTTATCATTTATTGAATGGCTAATATCCACTTATTAATGAATGCATACCATATTTATCTTTATGGGTCTGGATTACCACACATGGGATTTTTTTTTTCTAGTCTCATCCATTTGCCTGGAAATTTGGTGATTTCCTTTTTTTTTTCTTTTTTTGTAATAGCTGAAAGGAAGAAGTCAAAGTATCACTATTTGCAGACGATATGTTAGTATACACGAGTGACCGCAAAAATTCAACCAGAGAACTCCTTCAACTGATAAACACCTTCAGTAAACTGGCTGGATACAAAATCAACTCAAAAAAAAAAAAATCAGAAGCCCTCCTGTACACCAAAGACAAAAGGGCCGAAAAGGAAATTAGGGAAACAACACCCTTCACAATAGCCACTAATAACATAAAGTACCTTGGGGTGACTCTAACCAAGCAAATGAAAGACCTATATGAGAAAAACTTCAAATCTCTGAAGAAAGAAATTGAAGAAGATATTAGAAGGTGGAAAGACCTCCTGTGCTCATGGATTGGTAGGATTAACATAGTGAAAATGACCATATTGCCAAAAGCAATCTACAGATTCAATGCAATTCCCATCAAAATACCTTCACAATTCTTCACAGACCTTAAAAGAAAAATACTCAACTTCATATGGAGAAACAAAAAACCTAGAATCTTCAAAACGATCCTCTACAACAACAGATCATCTGGAGGTATCTCCATCCCTGACCTCAAGCTGTACTACAGAGCAATAGTAATAAAAACTGCATGGTATTGGCATAGAAACAGAATAGTGGATCAATGGAACCGAATAGAAGACCCAGAAATGAACCCACACACCTATGGAAACTTGATTTTTGACAAAGAAGCCAAAACCATTCAAT
>CM053742.1:110673802-110711315 GCA_028658305.1 Pachyuromys duprasi | reverse complement strand
GGTCCAGGTCCAGGTCCCTGATAGTGCCCTGTGGGCCTGGGCCACTTGCTCCCTTTTTGTGAGTTCTAGGCTCCACACCCACAGCACAGGGTTGCCCTTAGATGATAGGAGGCTGATTTAGGGCTTGATTGTGGGCTCATGGTTACAGGCATTTGGAAACACACTTGGACCTTCATGAGAGTCTAATGAAGGGATTTGTTACTGCCAACACCAGTATTCATTATGATGCTTCAAATCATGTGCCCAGAGGAATGGACTCGCTTCTTACAGTGGATTTTAGGCTACAGGTCCATTAAAAAGTGGTCAACCTTGGAAGAACAAGGCCTTAGGCTCCTTCCTCAGCTCTGAAACAAATACCATAGCTTTTCTCTTCCAATTTGAGAGATTAACAAGGGGAAATAAATACCTGAGTTGACTTGCTTATATCATTGCACCTTATGCGAAAATTATTCTGGCCTTGGAACCAAGTTTGTGGGTATGTATGTATCCAACCCATGCACCATACTCTCTTTCTGGCTGGGAAGATGCTTATCATCGAGACCCTCTGGTACTGAAAATCACTGCAAGGGTAGCCATATGAGTTATATAATTTCCCTGTTTCTGTCCACTGAATTCTCAGGGAAGTATTTTAATTGATTTAGTGGTCTCCCAGCTTGGCTGGCTATCAACTTCTCTTAAGACTCATTAAGCCTGGAGATTCCCGAGAAAGATATCCTCATGGTGTTGGAAAAGCAGTTTACAGTTCGGGGTAGCCATTGATAGCTCGTGTATGCCTACTGCTCTGCCATGATCCTCTAGGCCTGCCCAAATCCGGCTGCTTCTTGAGCTCTATACAGTGACTTACCTGATGTGTCCCCTCATCATTCTCACCACTTGGTCATTTGTTCATGACCACTCTTTTTTTTTTTTTGGTCCCTCTGTCAGCTGGTATCTATCAAGTGCATAGGTAGATGGCCAGAGGGCCTCAATCTGAATTCCTCTTCTCATTGCTGCGTTGACATTATCCCCTACCGAAATGGAAGAGTCACACTGCCCCCACCCAACTGCCTCCTTTTGCTCCCTTCATTCCCTTCCAAGGCCCAGTTCTAGCTCAAAGATCTAGTCTTCCAGGAAGTCCTTCCTACTTGCTCCTTATCCCAGGGGTCACTGGCCTTTGGGGACATGTCTCCCTATTCTGGTCTGTTGTTGACTCTGTTGTGAGTTTTCTTGTCCCCAGCCCAGTTTAGTAACTTGTAAATTCAAGATACTGGTTTCATAAAGGTACTCATTTCCCAGCATATGATTTTTGCCTGGGCTTGTTAGCATACATATTGCTTGAAAAAAATGCCCTCTGTGTGGCCCAGGTGGGAGATGACTTGGCGGAAAGGCATTCATTGCCCTGCCTTTTATCAGACACTTATGACACCTATGCACAGCCACAGTACTATCAGTTCTGTGTGTGTTATCTCACTTGCATGAAATCAGCAATGGAAACTGGGCATAACTGTCAATCGTTTATGGATGAGGAAGCTGAGCCACAGAGAAGCGGAGAGCAGCCCTAGGTCATATGACCAGTACATGATAACAGGTGCAGGATTGAAAACCAAGCCTTTTTGCTTGACCTCAGTACTCCTGCTGGATACGTGGGAAATGCCTCAGATTTGGACTGCCCTATGTAGCCCTGTCTTTGCTACCCTTCTGTATCTTCCACACTGGACGTCTCCCCTGGAAGTTCTCCCCTGACTTCGTTCTGAGCAATCCCACTCTCTAAAGCAGAGAAAGGAACCCCTTGAGACATCAGTCTACACCATGACACCACCTTCCTGTCTGGGGTCTCTGCTGGAGCTGTCCCTACCCTGCCTATGCCTCTCATGGCCGTTTGACAGCTGGCCATGTCCATATGAGTGCCTCCTGTACATACAAATGTGTGTGTATATATACACCAGACCCAAACCTTCACATTCATCAGCACAGTGCACCAGGCCTGGTTTCCTTCTTTTGTGTGTGTGTGTGTCATGTGTACACATGTCTGTTTATGTGTGTTGAGGCCAGAGATTGTTGTTATGTGTATTCCTCAATGGCTGTTTGCTTTCTTTGCTGATCCAGGGTCTTTCGCTGAACCCAAAGTTTACTGATTCAGCTAGATATCCCAGAGGATCCTCTGTGTCTCTTGTAAACATTGGGGTTAAAAGTGAGTTATCATATCCATTAGGCTTTTTATGTGGGTGTCAGGGATGCTAACTTCAGATCTCATGATTACACAGCAAACACTTTATCCACTGAGCTATCTCTATAGCACCTAGTTTCAAGGCCTATTTTTCTCAACTGTATAGTTCTCACTTAAGCATCACCTGCTGTGTATCAAGGTACCCTCCATTCACATTTAAAGTAGTTCCCAAAGCCTAGGAAGTGAATGCTGCTTGCATATTGCAGGCAGGATGTGAAGCCAGAGATAGACAAGGACATATCTGAGCCCTCAGATATGTCCTTGTACGAGAGCTAATGAGATCGGTCTTTCGCTTACAGTGGGCCAAGAGCTTCTTCTGCCAGTGCACATTGAGTGCTGACTCCTACCTATTACACAAGGCTTTGTCTGTGTGTATTTGTGCAGACGTTCCTAGCACATGCTGCCTTTGATTAATAACACCCTGTACACAGTAAAGCAGGCGCCCTGATCCTCTAGGCTCATACAGTTCGTGCCGCCTTCATCATATGGCTGTTCTTTAGAGAAACGGCCTGTTTAAATGTAACTTGAAAATTACCTAACCAATTTCAGATGCCTAATAAGGGAGCCCCAAGTGACCACACAGTATAGACAAGGTATACCAATTTGGTTCTCTGATCCATCAAACATAAATATGGCAGGCAGTGACAATGCTCCATTAACAAAGAGTAGTACTACATATGGGATTGGCCTGGCATAGGCCCCCAAAGTGCTTGTGACTTACACAAGGCTCGTGCTTTCTGTAACACCTACCTGACCATTACATTGCTTACCTCACCCCTAGGGCCTGGTTCAGAATGCCTGATAACCAGCTTCCAGGAGAAAAGAAACTAGGAATATGGTTTGTAGATGAACCTTGACAAGGAGGAGCAGGGGGTTGAGCTGCTTCCCAGCTTAGTTCTGACTCTGCTAGGAAGCATGCATGGAGAAGCGATACCTCTGGAGGTCGTGCATCCACTTGCTCTGTTTATCAGGAAAGCACTCTGTCATCCCAGCACTTTGGGGGTTATCAGAGGCAAAAGTATCAGGAATTTAGGGACAATCTAAGCTACATAAGTGTGTTTGAGGCCAGCCTGGGCTACTTAAAACTCTATCTCAAGAACTAACACAAAGCAAACAGAAAGCAACCTCCCCAGAAGCACTAATCAATGCTCAGTCAGGCTAGAGGACCAGAAAATAATGGGAAAACTCGATATCTGGAATCAAATACTTCAAAGGCACATGTCATGTACAGGCACAGTTCCGATTTCTTTGCATGCAGATACTTTGAGCAGTAAACGAACAGGTCTCTCAGAACAGACTGCATGGGAATATTTTTGTCCTATTAACTCACCAACAGCTTTCTTCAGGAAGCTCAGTGCTTGTTCAATTAACCAGCATACAAATTGCCCCAGTACAACAATAGTTGTTATGTATAATTTCCAGATGGGTTGCCTTTTGCATTTAACATTTAGCTTATAACATTTTATCTAATCATTATTAATCTTGTGTTCAACTAAAAAAGAAAAGAGTGATATTTATGCTACTGTAATATGGCATGCTGGGGATAGAATCAAGAGAATTCTGCATCATGGCAGACAAGGACTTTACTACCAAGCTACATCCTCTGTTCTTTTACTTATTATTTAAGACAGATTCTCAGTACTTTCGCTAGGCTGGCTGTGAACTCACTCTGCAAACCAGGCAGCCCTTGAACTTACAGCCTCCTAAGTATTTGGGATTGGAGGCCATGGTTTTTGTTTGGTTGGATTTTTTTTTTTTATGCATGCAGCTTAACTATGTTGCGCTATGACAGTCTACTTATAGAAAACAAATTTTAAGGAAAGGGAACAACTTGGACAAAAATATCTACAAGTGTTTTAGAAGGTGAAATTGTTCAAAGGGCTCTTCCTACTCCTAGACAAGAAGATGCATGATATAGTGCAGAATTATTTGGATTTAACCAATGATATCTTAAAGGCCTGGCACTGGCAGTGCCCATTGGTTACAGTAATGGCATCCAGGCTGATAAAGGTGACAGATACAAGGTCTTTTCATTATATTCTCTTCCATGCTGCAACCCCACTTGCCAGGAATGACTTTTCTCTCCCTGTCTCGCTTACCTTCAAGGCCTAAAACTTGGAAAAGAGCCAACACCTAAGTTTCCCAATAAGTAAGAAACCCAGTGGCCTATGGAGGTCACAAAGCAAGGACAGAATTCTTCATGATTGCCTCACTCTTAACTCTATCAAGCACTTTACAATCTAGTTTTATATTAGATATACAGTCCCTGAGCATTATCTCCCAGTCCCCATTTTTTAGAGACATCACTTGGCATTGAGGCAACCTTTGGTGCAGTTCCCATTGACTCCTTCCTAGGATGCCAAATCTGACTCTGCCTATCCTAAGTACCACCAGCTTCTTGATGAGACCATTACCCAAATGGAAGGGCCTACTTCTACTGAAGACATCCCCGGAAGTGGAAGTAGGTCTGAATTGATGGCCATAGTTAAGAGCGGTTCCTCACTGGCTGGAGTTTTTGTTTCTTAAAGAGTACTTCCTAAGCGGTAAATGTTGATTTTAATTGAATAGAGTGGAAGAGGTGGCCATTACAAGAGCCTCATTGCCCACTAGCCTTTCTCAGTCACTGGGACTGCTATCATAGGAATGATGTTGTCATAGAGATGGTGATGGATTCTTCCAGAGAAAAGGGAGGGAAGACCCGCAGACACTCATGTCAATCTCCAGTGGCCTTTGTGCCAGTTCCTTAGTGTGCAATCGCAGGAACTACCTTTAATCACAAGAGAGAACTTTGGGTTTCTTGTCTCACAGTGGTCCCCTCCATGGCCATTCATGTTTCTATATAGGTGATTAGCCTCCTATATGGATAGCTCAACTAACACCCTGGCCCTCCAAACCATCATCTTCTTACATATAAGCATCCTACTGTGACTAAGACTTAAGTTCTCTCCCTACCTTTCCCTTAAACACCTGGAATCCAGTCAGACATGCAGCAGCCACCAAAGATATTTATTCAACTTGGCGCCCCATTGTACTTAAGACTCCTCCTCACAGACCCCCATGCACTAGTTCTTAATCCACCTCACATCTTTCTCCACATCTGCCTATGTTCCATTGTTCAGTCTCTTCCACCAATCTTTCTAAGTACTGTTTAAATCAGGCACTAGAACACAGCAACCAAGATCTAGATTCACACTCACTGCTCTTGGTCCTGGATTCTTATTCTAAACCCAAAGGACATAACCTAAACCTCAGATTAACCCGTACTCATTTTCTTGGTTCTATACCTCGAATGCCAGTCGTGCTGTTATGTCTCCAGCCCTTCCCGGCCATAATCAGGAGCTCTCTGCACTATCAGGATCTTCCCACACTTGACATCTCTTCTTTAAGTCCTGTCTAGACAGTGCATTCTCCCAGGCTTTTCAGCAATCCAGGCCTTTTATCCTCTCAGGGACTGGGCTGCATAGATCAGTGTTCAACTTCCCCCCCCCACACACACACACACTGGCTTCTACCTGATCATATCACACTTTTCTTCCATGGGACAATGTTTCTTTTGTTTGGGTCTCTCTAACCATTCACTTTTCTCTACACCTTTCACTCCCCCTTCTCAAAAAAGGAGAGTCGGGCTCTTTTGAAACAGTGTCTTCTGAAATTATAATTCCCATGGCTCTTCCTTACGGAAAGCCTACCTACCCTACAGGAGAGCAGTGCCTGACCTACTCCAGAGAGATGTGCTACAACTTGATCATTCTCAGGAATCCAACCAGTGAGATGGAAACTTTGCCAATGGTTCTTAAAATGTGACAGTCTACCAAAAAACCAAGAAACTCAGAAATGGCAAATTGATTTAATACAGAGTGTCAACTTCAATTGATTGATAGTGGCTGCCTAGAGTGCTGGGATGAGTAGGTTTCTGAGAGCGCACCCTGGCTTGAGAAGACGACGCTGGAATTATTAGCAGTATCTGCCAATAGAAGTAAAGGAAAGTCAGTCAGCTGATATCTAGTGAACAGGACACAGTCAATCACAGCACATATCTGGACATGCACCACGCATCTCTCTCCCCAGGAGTCCGATTCCCGGGCCAACCCTCCATGAGCCCCAACTGTCTCACTGCAGCCGTGACAAATACCTGCATCTCACTTATAGGAGAAACCACAGGCACCAGGGCTGCTGCTGGGACTGGCCCCAGCTCCACTAAGGCCAGCGAAGAGGCCAAATGTGAGAGTGGCCGTCAGGTTGGAGCTGGTACTGAAGCCACCGCTGGCGCCAGTGCTGCCACTGGCACTGGCGCCAGCACCAACGCCGGTACCGGTACTGGCAGTAGCACTGCTGCCACCACTTCCTTGGCCTTTGGCTTTAGTTTCCACTCCTGTCTGGATCCGGGCCTTTGCCCAGGGTCCAATATCGGCTTCGTCCCAGTTGCAGGGCCCAGCAGCATTCTCAGAGCCAAGCCCGATGCCCATCTGAGCTCGAATCTCAGCCCTCGCCTTGGCTTCAGCAGCAGCCTCAGCTGCAGCCTTCAAATCTGCTTCCATTGCCTCTCGGTACTGAGCTGCCCATTCCTTGGGATCCTTCTTTTGTACCTGAAATGGAAATAATAACCCTTAAAAGGTTCACAGCCAGAGACTCCAGCACCTTCTGTTGCAAAAGTAGCATACTACCTGCTGTAGATAATGTAACTGTACAGTTAGTACTACAAGTAATCCTGCAACAACCAGTCCGTACCTTCATCACCAATTAACTGGCTCCACGATTTGGATATATCATCCACCAACTTCTTTGAGGCTGCTTTCACATAGGCAATACAACAATGCCACATCAGTTGTAAAGACTAAATGATCTAGGTACTGTGTATGCCACGGGATTTGATAACTCAGAACCCTTGAAGTATCCTCATATAAACTTCGGGACACTCTAAGCATAGAACCCCCCCCCCATCACAGGGCACCGCAAAACCTTCATATGCCAAGTACAAATGTTTCTCCAATTACCTTACAAGCAAACTTGAGAACTTTCATCTTGCTGGTCTCATAATAAGAGCGTAGGCCCCAGAAGAATTCATACTCAGGAGGATTGCTATTGGGTACTCTGGCGTAGTCCAAGTACCTTTAAAAAAGATTCAAAGTCTATTTCTAGGACAACTGTGGGCCAGTCATGAATGGACTAGGTAGGCCTTCCCCCAAACGCAGCCTTATCCTACTGGTCAGGTTGAAAAGCCATGTGGAAGAACTGCAGAGAAACGTGTAGGGCATTTGCTCACAGGGAGGGCACAGTGTTGTCCTCCTTGTTACAATGTGCCCAGGATTCTGTTGGGTGTGTTGTAAACAGAGAGGCCACTCTTCAGGGTCCCTGCTCTGAGCACACCACATTGCAAGGATTTGGAAAGAGGACTGATCAAGCTCTGGAAAGATCCACTATTAAGAAAAAAAAAAAAAAAAGACTCTCTAGGTATGGTAGCACATGCCGTTAATTCCATCTCCCTGAAGGCTGAAGTTAGGAGATGAGGAGTTCAAGGTCATCCGTGTGTGTGTGTGTGTGTGTGTGTGTGTGTACGAGAAAGAGAGAGAACCCTATTCTTGATTGACCATTTATTTCTTTAAAATCTGTCTGTCTCTGTCTCTGTCTCTGTGTGTGCGTGTGTGTGTGTGTGTGTACTCATACTCCTAAGCACACCTGTTCCTATATGTGAGTGCCCGCATATTTCTCTCTGACACCAAGTGATACAAGGTAGACTCCTAGTTACAAAGTGAGCAGGTTAGCCCAAATGAATCCTTTTTTTTTTTTTTCTTAAAATCACTTGTGGGCCATGCTCAACCATCCGTCTTAGGGAGCACATCCCTCACCTGTAAATGTAAATAATACACAGTTATGTAAATGAAATCAAATGCACAAGTTGGTACTCAGCGTTTTCCTGGGTTGCCTAAGGGTAGTGCTCAAGGCCATTTTAATGGACACTTTTTTGAGAGAGAGGGTTTCTCTGTGTAGCCCTGGATGTTCTGGAACTCATTCTGCAGACCAGACTGGTCTCAAACTCAGAGATCTGCTTCTCAACTGCTGGGATTAAAAGCATGCACCACCACCACCCAGCAGAAATTAAGTTTTATAAAGCACTACTTAGGATAGTTTTTTAAAAAGCTGTTTTATAAAGGCATCTTTTATTTGCTACCTGCATAGCCCACAGCAAATGACTTTACTTCATTAAGACTGTTTCTGCACATGTACAAGGCTGTAAGCAACCCCTTTCTCACAGAGTTATTCAGAAGTCACATATGAAACAAAAATCTGTGACTGCTCCCAGAAATCACCTTCCACTAGCATACACACATGCACACATTCAGACCACACACGCATACAGAACACTTCCATTATCAAAAGAGACAAAGTGTATGGAACACGCCAACAACCAGACCAATACCACTTACTTCTGCTTCACAAACTCATCAGTGATGAGCTTTTTCACGTCCCCAAAAAGTGAGTGATGTATCCTGAGAACATAGAAAGCTGAATAAACAAATAAATATAATCAGATCTGTTACACTTCCCAGTTGCTGGCAGCAGCATGCCCAAGACAGAAAAGAGAGATACAGCACAGAGACACCTCTGTGGAAGCTCAAGAGATGGTGAGAGGGTGAGCATAGACAAGAGCCATTTCCACATCCATACAGGTCAGAACCCTGGGCCCACTACCCATCCCAGTACCCCTCCTCCTCCCACCCACTGCTCCACTAGACCACCAGACTGATGCAGTTCTGGGACCGTCCTCTCTTGCCAAAAGACAACACGGACAGCAAGCGCTGAAAGAGCCCAATCATACCCAGGGCGCAGCCCCAACTTGCGCAGCACCTCCCAGATGACAGCTGCAAGAGGAAGCAAGAAGGAGACAAAGACAGAAAGTGAGCACCTCAAATTCAGACAACAGCACCTATTCAACCTCATGCCCAGCCACTCACCCTCACTGGACCGATTTCCATTCATGAAGATGATGCTAAGAAGCACCATGAGGAGACCCAGCTTAGGTGAGTCCTTGGTCCTGAGATAGAGAAAGTTTATGTCCATGAACCATGTCCAGCTCAAGACATAACTCATTAGGTTAGCCTCTCTTAGATTCCTCAGATACAGAGAAATTCAGCACACTCTGTGGTCCTAGATACTCCAGTCAGTAAGACGGAAAACCACATGCTACCCATACCTAGGATTAGGAGAACATGGAAGAATGCCTGTCAACCTAGGTCATGTGGGCATGCAGTCAACCAGAGTCTTCTTTCTCTCCCAAAGCCCCAAACTCTCCTGAGAGAGTTCTTGATGGAACCTCAGTGACACGCCTGCCCTCAAGCATCATGGTCCACACCAGAAATCCCTCCATCCTTTGAGAGATGCCCTTCCACAGTCAGGCCGGCCACTCCATAGGAGTCACAAGTAACAACAGGCTGATTTCCTGGGAGTTTGTTGGAGAGAAAGCCAACCTGACAGCAGGAATCCCCACTCCAGGCTCTGAAACCCTTCTCTTAAGTCATAATCTGGCCCCACTACTGCCCACAGGCATCTAGCCATGTGTGGGAGCTGGGACAGGGGCTTTTGGGCCCTCTTTCCTGACCTTCTAAGAGCATATGAAGAAAGGGAGAGATGGAAGCAGAAGTCCCGTCCCACCCTAGCACATTCCCAGCTTACGTTCCCAGTATGCCTGCATCAGTGGGCTCTAAGGTACTGAGAAGAATGTACAAGTGGTCACTCTTGTCGATTTCTTTCAGTTGGATTCCAAATACCTGTCGATGGGGAGAAGAGCTTATAAACCCATAAAACTCAATTTCCTGGGTATCCTGTAGCTACTCTTATAGCTAAGCATTTGTGTGTGTATGTGTGGGTGTAAGAGAGAGAGAGAAACTCATAGCATCTTTGTAATCAGTAAGAATTTAGGGAGACATAGCGGGAAGCATCTGCAGTACTCTGACAGTGTATCCAGCAGCAGACAGAAGCCAGAACTCAGCTGCATAACATTAGTACTAACTGTGTTTCCACTACTGACTTGCTGTGTGGTCAGTGGATTCCTCTCCCTAGTCAACAGTGTGCTCATCTACACAGGGATGGTGATGTAGTTTGTCTCTGTGCTTCCCTCCAGGAGTGTGGTCATACACCTTTCTTCTGTTTAAAGTTTCCCTGGCGTATCCATTCTCCCCCATCCCAGGGATGTCCCTTCACCTTCTCCAAGGAATAGCCTGCTCGTTCAATGATTTCAGGATATACATCAGTATATTCTTTGATGATGTCCTTCAGCATATCTGCAAATGGAGAGTGTTACAAGCATCAGTACTGTAAAGAATACCAGGCGACCCACATGCCCAATCAGTAGACCCTTTGTTGTCCATGCCAGGGGTGGCATAACCAGGTTTGGGGCTTATCAATAGAGATCCCACTCTTGGGAGACTTTGGGAGAAGACACAGGAGGAGGAGGAGAGTGAAGGATGTTCTTAGCACATTGGAGAAGAGACAAGAGAAGGCAGAGCTCAGAAGAGGAAAGGTGTTTTTAGGACTCTACCTGAGCGCCTGATGGGAATCTTTGTCTGATCTTTAGCTAACAGGTACTTCACCAAATCATTTGCCTAGGAGAAAAGGAAATGGTGAAAAGACTAAAAATATAGTAGCAGAAAACTCCAAAGCACAACAGAGATGTCAGGCAAGGCAGTGGGAAACAGAGATGTAGGGGATGGAGTTCATACCCTCCCTTGTAAAAGGGCCACATCTCTGGGTGGGGGTGCTTCAGGTTCTTGGGATGACTGCAGCTTGGCAGCTCTTCTTCGGGCCTTGCCTCTCCGGGCTCTAGGTGACCTCAGGGAGAGCAAAGCTCTCCGAGCCCAAGCAGCCAACCGAGTCCTTGATGCCCTGCGGGCCCAGAAGGCTATGGGTCCCCTTGAAGCTCTGCGGGCCATGGAGGCCATTAGGGCCTTTGAGACCCTTCGACCACCCGTGGTTTCTGAAGCCTGACTCTGATCACTGTTGCCATCCTCTTCCCCATCCAGGTGTTTCACCTGCATTAAAAAAGGGGACAGTCAACATTAGCAAGTGACGCAGGTGATTCTCTCTTCTAGCTCAGTCTCTTCCGGGAAACACCCCCAACTTCATCTCTTCAGGGATATATCCCCTAACCCTGCCCTTGGATTAAGAGTCTGCTTCATTGGACACTAGCCACCCTGAGTCATGGGTTTTATCACTAACTCTTGGGAATTTCCTCCCTGACTGGATCAGAACAAGTCAGAAGTAAGGCCTGAGGCTTTTCGTCTTCCTACATTCAACACTGACTCTTCTTGTACCACCCTGGACTAGCCCTGTAAAACAGTTTCCTTCTCTATCATAAGGAGTTATTTTCAGATATGGTACTACACATGTGACTATACCCATCTCAGGCCTACAATGTACACCTACTGTGTAAATATATACCTTATCACATTCAGACTGCAACTATGTATATTCTTGCCTCATCTTCCCACCAGCCTGAGAGCTCTGTGGTTACAAGAACTGGAACACATTCCTCTTAGTGGTCCCTTTGTCTTTCATGACGACAGGAATCTTTTTAATGTTGGCAAAACAAATGAACCAAATGACAAGATGAATGTGAGGAAGCGAGGACGGTTATGGCAGCGGTCTTACCTTTTGGGTATTCTTGGCTTTGACCTTGGGCCGAGTATCCTGATTCTCCTGAACCTGAACAGCTGCACCCTCAGGCTCTGGTTCATCTGCCCCAGGCTTAGAGGCAGCAGCCTCAGTCTCCGGAGCTTTTGTACTGCCCTTCGGGTCAGTAACACAGCTGGCGTTTTTGGTCTGGGCCGCGGGCACTGTCATAGCCTGCAGGTCAGCCTTCTGCGTCTTGGTGTCAGAGGCTGGACTCTTGTTTACAGCTGCCAGAACCTGGGTATCAGTCAGCTGTGTGGGAGGTGAGGCCTGGGTGGCAGCTACCTCAGGAGCCTCTGGAGCCTTTGAGACCTCTGTGGCCTTCGGGTTCCCAGTGGCTTCTGGAACCTTTGCAGCCTCTGAGACCTCTGGTGCCTTTTCAGGCTTTGGTGTCTCTGAGACCTCCAACTTCTGGGTCACGGTCAACAGGTCCTGCATCATGGAGCCGCTGTCCTTTTTTGACGCTTTGCCCTGCAAGGGGAAGCAGGGAAATTCACTGACTTTCTTTCCACCCTCAAAGATGTAAATGGTCCCCAAATTCTGAGCCTATGTTTCTCTGACGTGTAAAGACTCCTACCTGCATTGTGCTCTGACCACCTCAGACTAAACAGGCCCCCCTTTCCCCTGAGTAAAAAGTAATGACAGAACAAGGGCCCGCCCACCTTCTCTCCCTTCCCCCTGGTCTCCCCTTCACTGGGGAGAGGGGATGCACCCAGGCAGAGAAGTGGGTGTAGAATGACAAGGATGGAGGGAGAATCTCCAAGGATTTGGAGCAGCAAAAGGGGCTGGAAAGGCAAAGCAGCAAGAAAGAGGGGGCACAAATCAGTCTTACCTGAAAGCGAGCTGGATCTGCACCACTCTCGCTTGTGTCAGACATGTCTCAAGTTCACCTGGCAAACCTGAGTTTGAAGAGAAGGCCTGAGTCAAGTGGAGAGCCCGCTGAACGTCGTCTCTCTTGTTCTGCCTGGAAGCTGATCCTCACCTTCTATAGGGCCCCAATGTCCAGCCCCTTCCTGAGCCCCAACCAGTAGGTTCTCAGATACAGAAATTCAGTCTCTAGGTCTCAGTTCTCTGCAGCCGCACCCTCCCCTCCTCCAGGAAGATGTGCCAGCGCGGCAGCTCTGAGGACCCCGCCCCCTTTTCCCAGCGCACCCCCCAGCCGCAGGGCTAGAGTGCGCATGCGCGTCTGCAGCAGCGCCCTTTCAACCCCGCCTGCTTTCCCAGTACAAACCTGTTCTTTGAAGTCCACTGCGCACATGCGCATTCAGCAGCTGTCCCTGTCTCTGTGCCAGCCCTTCTCAACACGCCCCTTTCTAACTATACATAAAGCGCATGCGCAATAGCCACTGTCTCAGTCCAGCACCCAGCCCCTACACACACCCCTCTCCAAATCCGCAATGCTGTTCAGCCCCGCCCCCTCCCCAACAAGCCTTCCTTCCAAATTGTCGCAGTGTCTGGTGGTCCCAGCCCCTCCCCTACTCACATCCACCCTATCAGTTTCACAGAGCCTCCAGGTCCTGCCCTTTATCCTAACACGCCCCCTCCAAACGGTAAAAGCAAAATTGGTTTGGCTCCCTCCCTGTAACACCCCCTCCTCAACTCGGTATTGAACTAATGATTCCATCCTTCTTCGGCCCAGGCAAATGGAGTGCAGTCCCCTCCCTTCCTAGCTGGATTGATTCGGTAAGATTTGGCTCTTAAGACAGGTTTTCTCCAGATCCCAGAGGGTGGGGCCGACCCTTATCTGCCTCTCATCTAAAGCTAGGGCCCATAGCTCACCTCGTCCTCCTACAGTTCCTGACTGCGGCCACTCTCCAAGCCCCTCTGAAAATCCAATACTGCCCTCCCCAGTAAAGGCCGGAAATGGTCCCTCCCCTTTCCGCCTCCCTAGGGGTCCTCCATCCCAGCCCGTCTACCCTTCCCCCCTCAACACTTCTTATCCACCCCCTCCGTATTCCCTCTGCCTGACTCCCGACTCACTATTTCCCATCACATTTCCTATTTACTCTACAAAATCTCTTCACATTCCTTATATCCTTCTCTGTATTACCTATGCACCCCAGCCCCCAGGGAAATGTTCCTTAACCCTTGTCTGCATCACCTATTCTTGTCTCTGGATCTTGTCTTCCCCCTCACATTTCCCTGTATTCCTCCTTCTCCTACCAACATGCACAGTCCCCCCTTTTCTCCCCTGCACCTCCGCCACTCGCTGCTGTCCAGTTCACATGCAGCCTACTACTTTCTTGGTCGTCTTCATTCCCACACCACACTAAATGCAGCATCTCTGCTCCAGCTACAGAGGTCAAATAAGAATTGCCCACCTGTCCAGCTGTAGGTTTCAGGAGGTTGGAACCACTGTCTGGCAGCCAGGAAACCCCAGTCTTGTCCTCTCACCTTGACCTCCAGTGAGTCTGGGATGCGTGTGTTCGCTCCTCAGTCCCTCTCGAAGTCTCAGCCTCCTGGACTAGAGCTGCAGACAGCCCAGCCCAGCCCAACCCCTTTCCGCAGACCCCTGCACCCCCCGCCCCCTTCCTCGGGGGTGGGGCAGTGGGGCCCTGCTCAATGCAGTCTGACGCCAAAGCCTGTGTTTATGCCACTGTACCAGGCTAGGTCTGAAGCCCTTCCAACCCAAACTGACCCCACGAAAACGATTCATTCATTGAATTGATTTAGTTTATATCGTTATTTATCTGACTACAAACGTAGTGTGATGTCGTGTGAAAATCAGAAAAATACAGAAATATGTAACGCAATGAAAGGCTATCTTTTATCTCCTTCCCCAGAACTATTCATGATTAATATTTTGATAGACATTCCTCTCCAATTATTTTTAGTCATAGTCTGGTTATTTGTGCTTTCACCCAACATGGGCTATTCTATACCTACTGTTCTGTAACTGCTTTTTTTAGTTAAGAATCCAAACTTCTTTTCCTTCTTGCATTTTTTTTTAGTAGTGCATAATGTTTTCTTGTATAGGTGTCCTATAATTTATTTACTTGGTTCGGCTTGCAAGCACTTCTTGGATTGTTTCTCTTTTTTCAAACTATTAACAAACAATGCTACAAGTAACATCCTGGTGTCTATATTGGACTCTTATTGATTTGTGAGTATTTTGTTGATTCAAATAATTTGAAAAAGTCTTCATTTTCAGTTAATTGCACAAAACAATGAATTTATTATAGCATTTAAATATTCACCCTCATTAAAGTTTCTCACCAGTTTAAAATGGCACTTCTGTTACATGATAAATTCATATAAACAACTTAGTGTCTTCAAGAGAAGAAGATAAAATGTAAAAACGAAGTGAAGTAGACAAAATTAGCATTAGCAATAGAGCGTGTGAATGCAGACCCAGAAAAGGCTATACTTACATAAATCATATAATTGTATAAAAACTATAACTCATGACAGTTATGGAAATAAAATCCGAGATCTTTTTAATATGCAAGTGGTCACTAGTCTGTTTCATGAGGTCACCTTTCCCTTTCCTACACAAATGAAATATAATGAATCCCTATGCTCTATGGACAGTCTGACTCACATCCATTTTCACACATTATCAAGGGAGGTTTACATACTCCTGTCTCATCTTACATGAACTGTTCCCTCCCCCAAGTTTGTAATGTCTGTCACCCTACCACTTGCTTACCTCCTAAGCCCTCTCTGATGAGCACATTAGAGAAGTCTCTCGCTTCCTTCCCATTTTGGTGCCCCAACTTCCTATCACTTCCAAGTTATGACAGACCTTTGATATCAAGAGAAAAAGTTCTCAAACTTGAGGACACTGAGGGGCTTTTAAAGCACCCTACAGCTAGCGACCACGTGAATGCATTCGATGTGTGTTTTAGAGAGAAAGTCTGAGGTGTTGTATGGGGATTAAGTGTCTTCTTGGAAATAGAGAGCACAGCTATGACCTTGGTAGTTATCCAAACAAGCAGCACTTGTGGTTTGGCTTAGAGGGTTAGCAGGGGAGAGAGTGAGGAGATTGTCGGGGGTGGGGTAGTGTGTGCATTAGGACTTCATGAGCAACTGGATTGTGGAGCAATGAATTGGAAGAGAGAGTATATTCAAATCTTGGGATCTTTATTTAACAAATAGTGTGGATGGTGACTTAGACAAGGAGTAAGAAGAAATGAATGTTAATTTTAAGGCACCTATGGTACATCCAGGTAGAAGTGCCATATTGGCAGTTCTTAAGAAAAAGGCGTGAGTACAGGGTGACAATCTAGAAATTGTTATTAAATAAATGGGTCTTTAAATCACAGAAAAGTACAACCAACAGGAAGAAAGGTGTCAAACTGGAAGACACTGGACCCAGGGATCAGCCTTAGAGACCAGCAACATGTATGAATGGTATGAAGGCAATAAAAGGAAAGAGGCTGTAAGCAGTGACCAAAGACAAAACAGGAATTGAAAAAAAAAACTTATTTAAGCAGTAGTTCTCAACCTGTGGGTTGTGATCCGTTTTTGTTGCATACTAGATATCATATATACCAGATATTTTTCCTCACTACAACACGAGAAACTAACTGTATTTAAGGATCTCAGCATTTAAGGGGGTGGGGGAGAACCACTGTTTAAAGAATAGAAAGGTTGGGCTGCAGATATAGTTTGAGTGTTAGAGCAGGTCTTTAAACCCTGAGAATTATGCAGGGCCTGGGGAGGGAGGGAGAGAAAGAAGGGGGGGGGGACTACTTTTGTGAAATGAAAGGAAGATTCCCCTTATGTATGAAATCCTGATGTCTACTTCTGGACTAACACCACTTCTCCCAGCTTCTTCATACAAAGAGACCTCCTAAAAACAAGGCTATGAGAAAGGAGTGGGCTATCCAAAAGAAATTGGAGACCATCTTTGTAGTAGGCACCATCACAAAGATGGCCCTTGCTCAGAAAAGGCTTAGAAAAGGAGGTGATTTTCAAGCCCCCTTCTAATTTAAAGAATTAGAATCTTTTTTAATTTATTTTTATTTTATTAATTACAGTTTATTCACTTTGTATCTCAGCTGTAGCCCCTCCCCCATTCCCTCCCTGTCCCATCCTCCCTCCCTCTTCTTCTCCAATGCCCCTCCCCCAGTCCAATGATAGGGGAGGTCCTCCTGCCTTCCATCTGACCCTAGTCTCTCAGGTCTCATTAGGACTGGCTGCATTGTCTTCCTCTGTGGCCTGGTAAGGTTGCTCCCCCCTCAGGTGGAGGTGATCAAAGAGCCAGCCCATGAGTTCATGTCAGAGACAGTCCCTGTTCCCCTTACTAGAGAACCCTCTTGGATACTGAGCTGCCATGGGCTACTTCTGTGCAGGAGTTCTAAGTTATCTCCATGCATGGTCCTTGTTTGGAGTATCAGTCTCAGAAAAGACCCCTGAGCCCAGATTTTTTGGTATTGTTGCTCTCCTTGTGGAGCTCCTGTTCCCTCCAGGTCTTTCTATTTCACCCTTCTTTCATAAGATTCCCTGCACTCTGCAAAAAGTTTGGCTATGAAACTCAGCATATGTTTTGATACCCTGTTGTGTAGAGTCTTTCAGAGGCCCTTTGTGGCAGGCTTCTGTCCTGTTCCCTGTTTTCTTCCTCTTCTGATGGCCATCTCATTTGCTTTTCTGAATAAAGATTGGGCTTCTTACCAGGATCCTCTGTCTTGATTACCTTCCTTAGTGTACAGGTTTTAGTATGATTATACTATATGTCTATTACCCACTTAAAAGTGAGTATATACCATGTATGTTTTTCTGCTTCTAGGATACCTCATTCAGGATGATCATTTCTAGATCCCACTATTTACCTGCAAATTTCATGATTTTTTTAAATTGCTGAGTAGTAGTCCATTGTATAAATGTACCACAATTTTTGTATCCATTCCTCAACTGAGGGACATCTGGGTTGTTTCCAGCTTCTGGCTACTACAAATAAAGCTGCTACAAACATGGTTGAGCATCTTTTGGATATATGCCTAGGAGTATAATACCTGGATCTTGAGGTAGTACTATTCCTAATTGTCTGAGAAAATGCCAGATTGATTTCCAAAGCGGTGGTACAAGTTTACATTCCCACCAGCAATGGAGGAGGGTTCCTCTTTCTCTACATCCTCTCCAGCATGTGTTGTCACTTGAGTTTTTGATCTTAGCCATTCTGGTGGGTATAAACTGAAATCTCAGGGTCATTTTGATTTGCATTTCCCTGATGGCTAAGGATGTTGAGCATTTCTTTAGGTGTTTCTCTGCCATTCGATATTCCTCTATTGAGAATTCTCTGTTCAGCTTTGTACCCCATTTTTTAATGGGATTGCTTGATATTTTGCTGTTTAGCTTTTAAGTTCTTTATATATTCTGGATATTAGCCCTCTGTCAGATATAGGGTTGGTGAAATTCCTTTCCCAATCTGTAGGCTGTCGTTTTGTTCTGATGACAGTGTCCTTTGAGGAAGCTGAATCTTTATTCCCCAGTAATCTTTGCAAAACCATAAAGGCTTACATTTCTCCAATGTGAGCACCTGTCTCATTGGCCAGAACATAACACTAAGGAGGAATAAGAAAGATAATTTACCAGAGGCAAGCTTTCCTCTAATGGATGTCCAGTACAGAGGGGATTTGAGCCCACATCAATGGATTTCAAGTACAAGAGTTTTAAGCACTATATTGCATTGCCTGAGAGGTGCTACGTCCTACATGTTTTCCAAGTGCTGTGGTTTGGTTTGCATGTTGTTTCTCTCCCAAGAGTTCATGTGTTGAAAGCTTGAGAATCAGTGGAGTGGTATGAATTGGTGAAATCTTTCAGAGACGGGGCCCAGTGGAAGGTGACTAAGTCACTGGGCTAATCACTTTTGGGAGAGATTAATGTCATTCTCTTGTGACTTCTTTTTCCCGAGTATTGTGCATTCTTATTAAAAGGCTCACACCTCACCATTTGATCACTCCTTGTTTGTACTTCTGCCATGATGCTACTTGTCTTGCTGAAATTAAGCCATGGCTGCAGGAAATGGGACCAACTAATCTTGGTGTTTGAACGTGCAGCCTTGGGCACTTTGCTATAGCAATGGAAAACAAATGAAACACCAGGCTCTTCCTAAATAAGGTAAGGACATCACAGTGTGATTTTCATCTGAGGAGGCAAGTTTAACTGGATATTCCCATTTGGAAAATATCATAAGACATGAACATTTAAGCCGGTTTTGTGTGGCATAAACCTGTAATCACCATGTTTGGGAGGCAGTGACAGGATGATTGCCCCACATTCCAGGTCAGCCTGGTTCACATAGTGAGCTCCAGGCCAGCCAAGGGCTGCAGGATGAGACCCCAATTCATGGAAAAAAATATATTTCATTTGTGAGATCAAAATAATGTTAATATTTTATTTTTTATTAAATTCTTAAGTGTACATGGTAACAACTCAAACAAAAGAATATTATAAAGAATGGTCCTATGTCTCGACCCTCCAAGTCTCCATCCTACACTTCTGAATCCATCCTTTGATATTTGTTTATTTTTTAAAGTTTTCATGCAAGTATATATTGTATTGTTGACTATATTTCCTTCTACCCCCTTATCTTATCTCCCTCCCCTAGGCACTTTCAATGCTTCCTTTGTATACATGATTTCATGTATCTATATCGAGTCTAAGTACCACAAGAGAAAATATATACGTTTTTTTCTGAGACTACTTTAATTTGTGTTATAATATTATCATCTCCAGTTGGATCTGTTATGTGCAGACAATATAACTTGGTTGTTGAAGCCACCTTTTCTGTTTCACATCCACCAGTGGGTCTCTATACAAGTTTCGACAATAGGCTGTGTTACTTTTCAGTATATAAAACTTATACAATATCCCAATAACTCCCCAAGATGGCAATGAAGATGTTCTTCCTGATCGGCACTGCCTTGCCTTTCTCCCCACCTCCCTGTAATGTTAGGCATCAATCCTTTTTCTGTTATTACTTCACTTGTAACCTGAAAAAAAAAAAACTATTTTTTCATTATTTTCTACCCCTATTTCCTATTTTGTCCATTTTGACAGTAATTTCAACTGCCTTAATTTTATTTTATTTTTAAGCATTTTTATTTTTCAGTTTATAATATAATCACATCCTCCCCTCTTCTCTTGCCTCCCTTCATTCCCTCCCAAGTACCCCCCTTTGCTTTCTTTCAAATAAATGGCCTCTTTTAAAAAATTTTTTTGATTACATATATGTATATATGTGTGTGCACATATATATTCCTAAATATATAAACATAACCTGCTTAGTTGTATTTATGTTTTCAGGAATGACCATTGGTATGGAATAACAAATTTGTGTGGTCCTCCCTGGGGAAGACTGTTTCTTCCACTCTCAGTATTACTTAGTTGCCTGTAGCTCTTTGTCTATGGTTAAGGCCTCAGGACTTTTCCACCTTCTACGATATATGTCTGCTGGGATCTTCCTTGTTCAGATCATGTTTTGGTAGTTATGTTGCAGAGAGACATAATGGGTCCAGTTTTTCTGACATTTCTAGGAGGCACAATCTCAAAGTAGCACGCTACTTCCTATTTCTCCACTCCTTACATTCTCTCTGGTCCATTTGCTGCAATGATCCCTGAGCCTTGGGTGGAGGAGTTTTGTTAGAAGTGTGTCAGTTGGAATTGGGCTCCACATCTCTGCATTTTGATTGGTTGTGATTTTCTTTAATGATCTTTTTCTCTGCTGCAAGGAGAAGTTTCCTTGAGGAGGGGTGAGATCTACACTTATCTATGAGTATAAGTACCAAAAGGCACAATGCAAATTTGGAAAGGAGGGAAACAACAAATAGCACTGCACATCCACGATATCTATGAACACATGTTCGGCTAGCATGGTGTATTAACCTGAGGGGGCATGAATACACCGGCGGTAGCCACCAGCTCTCTGGGAAAATCAAGCCTGGTAGTGGAAACCTAGCCAGCTACCGGAGTCTAAAGGAGTTATGGATTTTGGTGAACCTACAACCACCACTTTTACTTAAGCCAGTGTTTTCTATAACCTCCTGCTTTTAAAAACAGAGATATTAGACTGTCCAAGATGGTGGCGACCAGTGTGTACCTTTTCTGAAGGGCAGAAGATATGAAACTCCAAAACTGGTGAGTTGATGGACAACTGAAGCCCGAGCATCGACTTTGAGGCTTCCCGGGCTAGAGGGGTCAACCCTTGAGCTGATACAGATTGGATCCAGCCCCCACTCCCACCCCTCATCCCCATCTCCTCACACACACACCCCACAGTCTCCAGGGTCTGAGAATGGCAAACTCTCAAAGCCCTGCACTTTCGGCTGCAACTTCACAGTGCAGCAGCAGTGGGGAGTGCGTAACTACAGGTACTAGGCTCTTCCTTACTCTAAAGGCCAAATAGGAGACCCCAAATCTCAGAGAATAAAATTGTGGGCTCTCTGAGACTAATTCATATTGCCTGTGAGTGAGTTCGCTGGCCCTCTGCACTTCCCACACACGCCTGCAAGTGAACGCTTCTGTGAGAGAGTGTATACAGAACCCCAGATCAGGGTCCCTCTATACACTAGCAGCCAGACATCAGATCCCTCCCAACCACTCCTCTGCTTTGGGCAAGATAAGGATCTCTGAGACAGCATTCTCAACATTGAAACCTCTGTTCTGTGGGTCTCCCAGTGGAGACCAGGCAAACAATTCCTGGAACCAAGATGGTGCAGCTCAGGCAGATTGGAGCACAATACCTAGACAGGCCTGTGGGCCACTGAGCCATTCAGGGCACCTGCTCATGCTCACTGCACCCAGGCAAATGCAAACAATACCTGCACCACAACCTGTGCTTGCTTGTGCTTCTTCCTAACACTCCACCCTTCCAGGAAGGCACACCTCCACCCACAGTTTTGCACTTGAGCACTTAGGGAGCTTAGCTGCATCTGAAACACCAACACCCACTCTCAAATCCGTGGACCCCTCTTATCTTCCTGACTCCAGAGACAGACAGACCCAGACTGCAGTACAGGTTCCAGGAACAAACAGCAAAGGCTAACGGCCTTCAGGTGGCTAGAGGCAGGCCTAAGAACATATGGCTTCACCAGCAACCCCCAAAATCAATGAATATTTCAATTCATTGGAAACACAGGAAAATTATTTTAAAACTATGCTTATCAAGTTATTAGAGGCACATAAAGAAGAAGCAAATAAAAAAAATAGATGCCATCATGGAAAGACAGGAATCCACATTCTGTTAAGGAAATGGTGCAAGACATGAAAACAGAATTAGAATCAATAAAGAAAACACAAACAAAGAAAACTCTGGAGCTGGAAAACTTAGAGAAAAGATCACTAACCCCAAATGTAAATAACGCCATCATAATATAATAGATGGAAGAGAAAATCTCAGGCACTGAAAATACAATTGCAGAAATTGATACTTCTCTCAAAGAGAAAATAAAATTGAAGAAGTCCCAAACACAAAACATCCAAGAAATCAAGGATGTGATAAAAAGATGAAATCTAAGAATAACAGGAGTAGATAACAAAAAACTGCAAGCTACAAGATCCAGAAAATATTTTCAGGAAAATCATAGAAGAAATTTTTCCCAACTGAAAGAAAGATCTGTCCTTAAACATACAAGAGGCTCACAGAACACCAAATAGACTAGACCAGAAAAGAAACTCCTTACATCATATGATAGTCAAAGCACTAAATCTACAGAACAAAGAAAAATATTAAAAGCAGCAAGGGGAAAGGGCCAAGTAACAAACAAATGTAGACCTATCAGTATCACATCAGACATCGCAAGAGAAACCATGAAAGCCAGAAGGGCCTGGACAGATGTCATGCAGACTCTAAGAGAACACAGATGTCAAACCAAACAACTGTACCCAGCAAAGCTTTCAATCAACATAGATGGAGAAAACAAAATATTCCATGACAAAACTAAAATGAAACAATATCTACACAGTAACCCAGTCTACAGAAGAAACTAGAAAGAAAACTCCAATCTAACACAATCAACTGCAACCAAGAAAACAGAGGACATAAATAACCTCACAACAAAAAATCAAAATAAAACAAGCACACAAACACACTATCTCCACCAACTCCACAATAAAAATAACTAACATTCATTGCTCACTACCATCTATCAACATCAATGGGCTCAACACTCCAATAAAAAGACACAGACTCGCAGAATGGTCGCAGAAACAGGGTTCAATAGTCTGCTACATCCAAGGAACATACTTTTGCAACAATAACAGACACTACCTCAGAGTAAAGGGCTGGAAAAGGGACTTTTCAAGTAAATGGACCCAGAAAACAAGATGGAATAGCTATCCTAATATCTAATAAAATAGACTTTAAACCAAAATTAATCAAAAAAGATGAGGAAGGGCACTTCATTCTCATCAAAGGAAAAATCAACCAGGAGGACATCACAATCCTGAACATCTATGCCCCAAAAGAGAGCACAGGCATTCATAAGTGAAACATTATTAAATCTCAAATCACATATCGATCCCAACACCTTAATAGTGGGAGACTTCAACACTCTACTCTCACCAAGGGACAGATCATCTAGATATAAGCTAAGTAGGGAAATAATGACATTCACAGAGGTCTTAAATCAAATGGACCTAATAGAGGGCTACAGAACCTTTCACCACACTCAAAAGAGTATACTTTCTTTTCAGCACCTCATGGAACATTCTCTAAAGCTGAACATATAGTTGGGGACAAAGCAAACCTCAACAGATACAAGAAAATTGAAATAATCCCTTGTATCCTATTAGACCATCATGGCATAAAACTGGACCTCAACAACAATACAAATAATAAAAACCTTACACATGCGTGGAAACGAGACAACTCTCTACTCAATGACAGCTGGATCAGGAAAGAAGTAAAAAGGAAATTAGAGACTTCCTAAAATTCAATGAAAATGAAGGCACAACTTACCCAAATTTATGGGATACCATGAAAGAAGTGCTAAGATAAAAGTTCATAGCACGAAGTGCCTTCAGAAAAAAGAATGAGGCATCACATACAAGCAACTTAACAGCTCACATGAAAGCCCTAGAAAAAAGAAGCAGACACACCCAAGAGTGTTATACAGAAATAATCAAGTCCAGGGCTGAAATCAATAAATTAGAAATGAATAAAATAATTCAAACAATCAATGAAACCAAGAGCTGGTTCTTTAAGAAAATCAGCAAGATAGACAAACCTTTAGCCAAACTAACTAAAAGGCAGAGAGAAACTATCCAAATCAGAAAAATCAAATGAAAAGGGGGACATAACCACACTGAGGGAATTCAAACAATTATTAGGTCTTACTTCAAAAGCCCATATGCCACAAAATTAGAAAATCCAAATGAAATGGACAATTTTCTTGATAAATTCCATTTAACAAAGCTAAACCAAGATCAGGTAAATAGATTAAACAGTCCCATATCGCCCAAGGAAATAGAAACAATCATCGAAAGTCTCCCTGTCAAAAAAAAAAATCCCAGGACCTGAAGGTTTCAGTGCAGAAATCTACCAGACTTTCAAAGAAGAGCTGACACCAATACTCCTGAAACTATTCCACAAAATAGAAACAGAAGGAACATTACCAAACTCATTCTATGAAGCCACAGTCACCTTGACAGCTAACCCACACAAAGATCCAACAAAAAAGGGAGAATTTCAGATCTCTCTTATGATCATTGATACAAAAAATACTCAATAAAATATCCACAAACCAAATCCAAGAACAGATTAAAGATATCATCTAACATGACAAGTAGGCTTCATCCCAGGCATGCAGTTCAACACACAGAAATCAGTCTCAGAAAAGGCACCTGTGCCCAGATATTTTGGCTCTGTTGCCCTCCCCATGGAGCTCCTGTCCCCTTCAGGTCTTCCATCTCCCCTTATTTTCATAAGATTCCCTGCACTCTGCTCAAAGTTTGACTATGTGTCTCAGCATCTCCTTTAATACCCTGCTGGATAGAGTCTTTCAGAGGCTCTCTGTGGTAGGCTCCTGTCCTGTTCCTTGATTTCTCCCTCTTCTGTTGTCCATCACATTTGCCTTTCTGAAAGAGGACTGATCATCTTACCCAGGATCCTCCTTCTTGTTTAGCTTCTTCAGGTGTACAGATTTCAGTATGTTTATCCTATAGTATACTTCATCTGAGGACCATGCATGGAGATAACATAGAACCGCTGCTCAGATGTAGCCCATGGCAGCTCTGTGTCCAAGTGGGCTCCCTAGTAATGGGAACAGGGACTGTCTCTGGCATGAACTCAGTGGCTGTCTATTTGATCACCTCCCCCTGAGGGGGAAACAGCCTTATCAGGCCACAGAGGAGAACATTGCAGCTAGTCCTGATGAGAACTGATAGGCTATTGAGATGGAAGGGGAGGAGGACTGCCCCTATCAGTGCACTGGTGGAGGGGGATGGGAAGAGAAGAGGGAGGAAAGCTGGGGTTGGGAGGGGGCAATGGAAGAGGCTACAGCTGAGATACAAAATGAATAAATTTTAATTAATAAAAAATTAATTAATTTTAAAAATAAAAAAATATTCTAAACACCTAAAAAATATATCCATCAATGCAATCTACCATATAAACAAACAGAAGGGAAAAAAAACACATGATCATCTCCTTAGATGCCGAAAAATGATTTGACAAAATCCAACACCCATTCATGTTTAAGGTTTTGGAGAGATCAGGGATACAAGACACATACCTAAACATACTAAAGGCAATATACAGCAAGCCTATAGCCAACATCGAACTAAATGGAGAGAAACTTAAATCAATCCCACTGAAATCAGGGACAAGGCAAAGCTGTCCATTCTCTCTGTATCTCTTCAACATAGTATTTGAATTCCTAGCTACAGCAAGAAGACAACTAAAGGAGATCAAGGAGATACAAATGGGAAAGGAAGAAGCCAAAGTATCGCTATTGGCAGATCATATGATAGTATACATGAGCGACCCAAAAATTCTACCAGAGAACTCCTTCAGCTGATAAATGCCTTCAGTAAAGTGGCTGGATACAAAATTAACTAAAAAAAAAAAAAAATCAGAAACTCTCCTCTATAACAAAGACAATAGGGCTCACAAAGAAATTAGGGAAACAACACCCTTCACAATAGCCACAAATAACATAAAGTACCTTGGTGTGACTCTAACCAAGCAAGTCAAAGACATGTATGAAAAGAAATTCAAGTCTCTAAAGAAAGAAATTGAAGAAGCTATCAGAAGATGGAAATATCTCCCATGCTTATGGATCAGTAGGATTAACATAGTGAAAATGGCCATCCTACCAAAAGCAATCTACATTTTCAATGCAATTCCCATCAAAACACCAACACAATTCTTTACAGAACTTGAAAGAACAATTCTCAATTTCATATGGAAAAACAAAACAAAACAAAAAAAAACCAAGAAAGACAGAATTGCTAAAACAATCCCGTACAATAATAGATTGTCTGGAGGTATCTCCATCCTTGATCTCAAGCTGTTCTACAGAGCAACAGTAATAAAAAGTGCATGGTATTGGCATAGAAATAGAATAGTGGATCAATGGAACCGAACAGAAGACCCAGAAGTAAACCCACACACCTATGGAAACTTGATTTTTGACAAAGAAGCCAAAACAATACAATGGAAAAAAGATAATATCTTCAACAAATGGTGCTGGTCTAACTGGATGTCTACATGTAGAAAAATGCAAATAGATCCATACTTATTACTTTGCAAAAAACTAAAGTCCAAGTGGACCAAACACCTCAACATAAAACCAGACACAGTAAATCTGTTAGAAGAAAAAGTGGGGAGCCTTGAACTCATTGGCACAGGAGACTTCTTCCTGAATAGAACACCAACAGCACAGGCTCTAAGATCAACAATAAATAAATGGGCCCTCACGAAACTGAAAAGCTTCTGTAAAGCAAAGGACACTGTCATCAGAACAGAATGACAGCCTACAGACTGGGAAAGGATCTTCACCAACCCTATATCTAACAGAGGGCTAATATCCAGAATATATAAAGAACTTAAGTTAAACATTAACAAACTAAGTAATCCAATTAAAAAACAGGATACAGAGCTAAACAGAGAATTCTCAATAGAGGAATATTGAATGACAGAGAAACACTTAAAGAAATGTTCAATGTCTTTAGTCATCAGGGAGATGCAAATCAAAACAACCCTGAGATGTCACCTTACACCCATCAGAATGGCTAAGATGAAAACATCAAGTGACAACACATGCTGGAGAGGATGTGGAGAAAGGGGAACCCTCCTCTGTTACTGGTGGGAATGTAAACTTGTACAACTATTTTGGAAATCAATTTGGCGCTTTTCAGAAAATTGGGAATAGTGCTACCTCAGGATCCAGCTATACCATTCCCAGGCATATATCCAAAAGATGCTCAAGTACACAACAAGAACATTTGCTCAACCATGTCTGTAGCCAGAATCTGGAAACAACCCAGATGTCCCTCAACAGAGGAATGAATACAGAAATTGTAGTACATTTACACAATGGAATACTACTCAGCAATTAAAACAAGAAAATCATGAAATTTGCAGGCAAACAGTGGAACTAGAAAAGATCATCCTGAGTGAGGTATTCCAGAAACAGGAACAGAAATATGTTATATACTCACTCACAAGTGGATATTAGCCATATAATATAAGAGAAACATACTAAAATCTACACTCCTAAAGAAGATAAACAACAAGGAAAAACCTAGGGAAGATGCTCAATCCTCATTCAGAAGCACAGACGTGATAGACTTCGGAAGCAGGAGAAGACAGGAAACAGCACAGAAGCCTAACACAGAAGGCCTCTGAAAGACTGCTGATTGAGGTATGGAAGCAGAGGCTAAGATTCATAGCTAAACTTTCAGGGAATCTTATGAAAGAAGGGGGAGATAGAAAGACCTGGAGAGGACAGGAGCTCCACAAGGAGAGCAACAGAACCAAAAAAACAAAAAAACAAAACAAACAAAAAAAAAACAAAAACAAACAAAAAAAACCCCAAAAAAACCAAAAACAAAAGTGAGCCCTGGGGGCCCTGCAGATACTGATACCCCAACCAAGGACTATGCACAGAGAAGACCTAAAACCCTGGCTCAGGTGCAGCCCCTAGACTCAGACTCCAGTGTGTTCCCTACTAACGGTAGCAGGAGCTGTCTCTGGCATGAACTCAGTGGCAGGCTCTTTGATCACCTTCCCCCTCAGGGTTGCAACCATTCCAGGCCACAGAGGAAGACATTGCAGCCATTCCTGATGAGACCTGATAGTCTAGGTTCAGATAGAAGGGGAAGAAGCCTTCCCCTATCAGTAGACTAGGGTAGGGGCATAGGAGGAGAAGAGGTAGGTAGGGTGGGATTCTGAGCAGAGGCAGGAGGGGGTCACAGCTGGGATACAAAATGAATAAACTGTAATAAATGGTAATTAAAATAAAATAAGCAAAGATATTAGCTGCACCCTACCCATCAATGCCCCACATTATCTCTTTGATCGTCCCTTTTACATTAGAAATATTTTTGACATTTATGTTCTGTTCTGAAGTATTAACGAGGTCTTCCTCTCTTTGTCTTTTCAGCGTAGCTCTTAAGCCTAAAAACCAATAAACATTATTTACATTGTCTTGACTATGTAAATATTTTTCTGAAAATCCAGATAAGTAGTGAGCCAAGAATCTACTTCCTTCTTTACAAGTCCAATGTCACAAACCTTGGCCTCTTAAAGAAGATATTTTTGTAGCATCAAGGTCTTATATTGTTTTACATTTGAACCACTACTTTCTTGCGTATATACAGACTTTGTAACGGGTTTTGTTTTTCTATAAATTATATGCCTTTATTATATCCACTCTTTCAGCAAATATTTATTGAGAGTCTGCTAAGTAGTGGATGCTGTGCTGGGAGCTGAAGGCATAACAGCAGAGGCAGCAGAAAGCAATGTCTGTTTCACATGGAGATGATTCTAGTAAGGGGAAGAGAGGAAATAATAGGATCAAAAATAAAATCTGTAGCATCTTAAATTAGTGCTGTGGAGCTAACAAATGCCAGGTGTAGTTGGTGGATTTCTTAATCCCAGTTTTCAGAAGCCTAGGGAAGGAAGATCTGGAGTTTGAGGCCAGTCTGAGTTACATAGAAAAACTCTTGTCCCATAGAAACAGGGGGCAGGAAGACATGGAGGAGGTAAAACAGGGTAAATGAAATAGAGAATGCTAGTGAAGGAAAGAGGTTATTTCAGTTTTAAATCAATTGGTCCAGATGTTGTTCACTGAAATGGCAGAATGTGAGCAAATACTTGCAAAAGGTGAGAGACCTAAGTGGATGTCTGGAAAGATCTTCCAAGCAAAAAGGTCAATTCAAAAACCTACCCATGACATCTTTTTCCATCCTTAGCATTTTGAAAGAACACAAAGTCCAGGGTCGTTAGAATAGTAGAAAGAGAAGGGGAGAGAAGTAATGGACTGTGGACTTCCCTTACTAGCTTCTCTCACAGAAGGATCTGTACATGAACCATGGCAGATTCCATTTTAATAGAGAAAAGGAAGAGTGATTATTAATTTTAAAGGTACCTGAAAATGTTCTGATGGAGGACAGGTGAAGAGGTGGTAACATGAAAGAAAACTAGTGCAGGCCTTCTACTAAGGTGGAATCAGTTGTCTGGATCCACGCTTCTGGTACCTGCTCTAGAGACCTTCCTTTAGCTGTAGGATATTCACTTCTAATGCCTTTTTTAATGTTGGGTTTTGGAGACAAGTTCTCACTATGTAACTCTGGCTAGCTTGACATTCACTATGTATATTGAGTTACAGCAATCCTCTTGATCCAGCCTTGCCAGAGCTGGAATGATAGACTGATAGGTATGTACCTTTATGCCCAGTTCCTGTTACATTAAAAAAAAAACTTTTTCCATGCAATATTTTTGAACATAGTCTTTCTCTTCCCCAAACTCCTCCCAGACTGATCTTTCCCACCTGGCTACCCACTCAACTTCCTGTTCTCCCCCATCTCTGTGCCTGTCTTTTCTCAAAAAAAAAAGTAAAAGAAAAATCCCACAAAAATCAAAACAAACTAATTTTTAAAAGGAAAATCAATATGAGAAATATACCAAAACAAATAACACATAAAAATACTTCATTATTTTTATTTTAGTAATTCCTTTTTCTAACTGTTGAATCTGCTATGTTGATCTGTATCTTTTACATTTTTCTTTCATATTTATTTTGTTGTTTCATCCTACATTCTGAGAGATTTCCTCAATTATTTCCCAATCTCTGTTGACATTTTTATTTCCAGCAACATCTTTTCCATTTCTGAGGTGTCTTTCATTTCTCTGATTGTTCTTTGTAGCATCTCATCCTTGTTTCATATATGCCATTTTCTTGAGTCATTGACAATTATCATTTTTCTCCTGAAGGTCTTTTTTGTTACTCAGATTCCCAACTTGCTGTGGGTTTATTTGTTCTGTTTGTTTGTTTGGGTTTCTTGCTTTCCTGGATTTCTTAATTTGCCTCAGAACCCTTGGTTATATGTTTGTCTTTAAGAGAGAGAGAGTGCATACCTGATGGAGTTTTCTCTGGTGTCATATAAACAAAGCTTCTCTGGAGCTAGGACTCTCTCCTATGAAGAAATTCCTTTCTTCTTCTTCTCCTTCTTCTCTGTCTTCTTCTTCTTCCTCCTCCTCTTCCTCTTCCTCCTTCTCCTCCTCCCTGTCAATCCTCTTCTCCTTCTCATCTTCCTCCTCCTTCTCTTTCTTCTCCTCCTCCTTCTCTTCTTTTTCCTCCTTCTCCTTTTTCTTCTTCAACATAGTCACACATATACCAGGCTGTACTTAAACTTCCTGTGTGGCTGAGGATGACCTTGAACTTCTGCTCCTCTAGCTTCTGCTTCTGAGTACTGAGATTACAGACAAGCTACACCACATCCCATTTACAGAGTGCTTGATGCATACCTAACTCAAGGGTTCATGAATGTTAGGCAGGCATTCTACCAACTGAACTGAGATTCATCTCCAGCACCCACACCTCCACTGTGGAAGCTGCAATGAGAAGCTATGAGTGGGATTGAGGTAGGTGGCAACTAATAATATTTGAGACACCTCCCAAAGACCAGAATGAAACTTTGTTGTCCAGAATTAAATGCCACAGGTCAAATCCAGGTGTTTTTGTCTTCTTTGTGCCATTTTATAAAAAGTCCTCAGAGGATTTTACCCCTGTAGGTAGATGCTGGAAGTCTTTTAAATGTAAACTATATGCATATAAATTAGATAAAGTTTCTGATACACACTAATAGCCCCTGTGTAGGCACACTCCTCAACCCACCTTCCACAGGACCTTCTGACACTGGGCTCAGGGCAACTCAATTCTGCATCTTTCTGCCCCTTTCATGTCTACTGTGGGACAGCTGATTCCCCGTGCTCTTTTGTTATTGCTTTGTTTTTGAGACAGAATCTCACTGCATTGGCCAACTTGGCATGAAACTCACCACGCAGCATAGGCTGGTATCACATTCAAAGTTATTCCTCACGAGTCTCCCAAGAAGACTGTGATGATAAATGTGTATCACTATGCCTGACCGCCATGCTTTGATTTGTGCCATACCTCATCTCAGCATGTATTTATTGAATATTTACCAGATGTCAAGCATTCCCAAAGTACAAGCTCAATGGTAATACTTCTATGAAATGCTACCATTATCCTCATTTCACAGAACAGGGAACTGAGGCCACACAAAGTGGTTACATCCTCGCTAAATATCATGCAGGCAATAAGTTGCAGAACTGCAATTCAAATCCAGATGTTCTCAGTCCTGAGGCTATATTTTAAAATGACTGAATTATACTCTTTCTCATCTCTGCTGCAGACCATCTTGACCTGTGATTTTTCTGTAGATTAGAAATTTTGTGCCTGTGGGACCTGTACATTGTTATAGTGCTTCCCATGTCAGGACTAAAGTTAGCAACAGAAAAGATTGATGCTAAGTACTTGCCTCACCAACCCTCCTTATAGTCTGCTACCTTCTTAAGATGATTGCTGTGGAGTGACCTTTCTCTGGATCCGGTTATTGAGCTTCAGTGAATGTTTATAGGAAAGAAAAACCCCACCCTGAGCCAACATAGCAAACAGACAGACCAGCACTCTGGTATGTTTAGTTTCCATTCATCTTACAGCTGGATGAAGGGGAAAAAGGAGGCACAGAACTGGTCCTTCTCCAGGCAAGATGCCAGCCTTAGCTCTTGGACAATCCTGGTTTGTGTAGGCCTCAATGCCACATTCAGAGACTTCCTCACCTTTCAGAATAGTTCTTCCTTCTCAAGAAAAGAGGTATTTGAAGTTTAAAAGAGGGAAAGCTTGGAGATCAGGGTCAGACATTCTGGATGGGAACAGCAGGCTCAGGCCAGAAGTGGTACCATGCCTGAATGGAGGTGCCTCAGCTGTGTCAAAGTTTTGCTGAGCATACTCTTAGACCCAACACCCCAGGGACCCCATGGCTCTGCCTCATCAAACAGCAAGGTCAGTTCTAGCATGAGAGGACAAAGCTCTGGCATTTGGGGGAAAAGTAGCTCCTTGGGGTGGGAGGACTAGGAGAAGTTTCTCTGTCTGTTTCCTGCAGGGCTGAAAAGCTGGGGTCAGAAAGGAAAAAGGGGGGGGGGGGAGTTACTATTTGCCAAGTGTGCATCAGGTGCTGTACCAGTAGTCTTGGTTATTGTTTCAGTTAGTACTCCAGGCATCCCTGTAAGCCATGCTCTCTTACTATTGTCATTATTAAGAGGAGGAAACAAAGGCTTGGAGGTTAAGCCATAGAAAACAGCAGAAACAGAACTTGAACCTATGTCCATCTGATTCTAGATTACCTCTGTGTCCCACTTGCCCACACTAAGAACAAACAAGGTGTATGTGATGTGTAAGTAGACAGAAGGATCATAACTGCAGGGAAGATAAGGAAAAAGATAGTTATTTCACTGCTGGGTGACCTCAGAGTCTGAGCCTAAGTGAACACATCTCTAAGATGTGGGAAATGCTAGAATTTAACTCCTTAGACTGTGAGGATTAAATAGGATCATGAATGCTGAATACTAATCAGGATTTCAGTACATTACTATACATAACAGGATCAATTTTTATAGCTGAAATCATAAAAAAGAAAAAGCTAAATATTTCTCACATTGCCATATAAGAATGTAAGGCACAATGAATATATCCATTCTGCTATATTCTAAAGCTTTGCTAAAATATTATGTTCATTCTAAAGTGAAATCCATGGACTACCAGCAGCAACAGCAGCAGCTTCAGCGAATTTGATAACAAGGGAATATCAGCCTCTCCCTGCCCCAGGCTCGCTAAATCAAAACCCACGTTTACCAAGATCTGTGTTCATAAAGATTGGAGAAGCTCTTGTCCAGAGGTGCTTTGATTTGCGGTCTTTTATGAACCTTTACTTCTGAGATTGTCTTGCTGCACTCTCAAGCAGGTTCCCATATGACAGAGGTCACCTTCATTTCAAGCACCTTAGTTTCTCCTCCTCTAGCCTAAAACCAACTAAGGAACTTTGAGATCCCAAGTGCCTGGCCACTTAGGTCAATAAAGGACTCTCTCCTACTCACCTCTTTTGTGTTCTTTCTCAGTTGTTGATGGCAAGCTATGCGTTCCATTGTGGTATCTCATTATGTACACACTTGGGTCACCTCTGTCCTCTTCAATCCACATGATAAAGCCTATGAAGCCATCTTTGACCTGAATCTACCTCATGTTGCCTTTATCTCCAATTTCACTATGTAAGTCTGCTTGCAAATTTACAGCTTCAATCATTTCTGTATACACCCATTCGATTTTTGTTCTTTCACTAATGCAGAGCAATTAAGAAGCTAAATTATAAATTCAGGCATCTTGGCTTTGAATCCTGCTTCTTCCAGCTGTGGGACTCAGGATAAGCTACCTAACATCTGTAAAATTTCAGATAAAATTAAAAACCACTTGCAATGATTAAACAAATTTAAACATGTGGAAATCTATGCTAACACTAGTGCCTAGCATATGATAAATACTTGATAAAATTAGCTTTGGGGAAAAAAGAAAAACAAATAACAAACCTTTTCCTGATACTGAAGGCATGTCTTACATAGTGCTGGCTAGATATGATGGAAAGATGGACTGCACACAGTCCCTGCCCCAATGTCTGCTGTCTAATGGGGAACAACAACAAAAAAAGGAATCAGGTGATTTAAATAGAATACTCCAGAAGGAAAGAGAAATGTGAATGAAAAAATGGTGGGAACCACAAGGTCCAGTAGTAGATGGTGGTCAGTTTTGAACTCTCATTAGTAGAAGGAAAGTTTTGGAGAAATGACACTGAACCTAAAGCTGGAAACATGAAATGTTCACTGGCCAAGAACTATGGAAGCAGGCCTGGAAAATCAAGGAGAAAGAATTAAGATACAAATGTTTTCTCATGAGGAGTAAGTGCATGTACTTCTATGTCACTAATGTGTAGAGAATACAGAGGGTAGAAGAGTGGTCAGTCTCCTAGGGGCTTCCAATGTGAGACCAAGTGCATGGAAAACACACACACACACACACACACACTTCTTTAGAACAAATATATATTATAATATACATAATGAGGTATATACATAAATTGTCAAAGAACAATGGAAATGTCTATAAATAGAACACTGATATTCTTCCGTTCCCTTTTGATTTGTCCCCAGCAACTCCAGAGACATGTGCATCCACTGTAAAAATAGCTGGTCCCGTTAGTAAAGATACATGGCAACATGGGAAGCAAGGAGTGACAATAGTGAAACAGGGGGAAGCTGGAAGAGCCAGCCAAGAAGCTGAGAAGCGTCCTGTACTAGAACATGGAACACAGACACGATGGTGGAATTTGAGGCCATTGGAAGGAGAAACAACCGGTTTATGGTGGGAGTATGAATGGTGATTGGCTTTGTTGGTGGTGGGGTTTTTTGTTGTTGTTGTTGTTCTATTATATGACAAGCAATTGATCAGCTGATAAATGAGGGAAGAGCAGCAGTTGAAAGGAAAGCTCACTGGAGGTACATTAGCTCACATAAAGCTTAGTGTGCAGTATGAAGATGAAGAGGCTTCTGGGATTGGGGATGTAGCTCCGTCAAATGTTTTCCTAGTATACCCCAAACCTTGGATCTCGTTCCCATCACTACATAAAATGGACACAGCAGCACACCCCTGTCATACCAGCAGTTGGGAGGTAGAAGCAGGATTCTCAGAAGTTCAAGGTTATCACCCTCAGCTATATGTAGTGTGTTCAAGTTCAGTAAGCCTCATCTACATGAAATCTTGCTTCAAAAGGACAAAAAGAGAGGGGACTTCTGTCTTTGAGCGGAAACACTCTCAGAATTAATAGATTAGGGAGTTGAACCCAAACAGATTTTCCGCTCTCACTGGGTCACTGTCACCCATGTGATGGAGAAGGTTTTGTACCACAGGCAATCTTTACAGTTCTAAGCCCATGCTGTGCCATCAAGAACCTCCAGGTCTCACATTGGACAGTGGGTAGGTTGGCAAGAGGAGATCATTGTGAAGTCAACATAGGGGAGAAGAACTGAGAATAATGAAGGGGGACTTCCTTGCACCAGGATTTCCAAGTTGGTAAGACTTGAAGAAACCAAGAGCCTTGCAAGTGGGGGACCAAAAAAAAAAAAAAAAAAAAAACAAATACAAAATTAAAAGTAGTCCCCAAACAAACAAACGAACCCCATGCATGAAATGAAGTGTGGGGGCAACCTGGGAGGTTGGCAGTCGCTTGATGTAAAGACCAAGCAATAAGCAGAATGTGGGTTCGTTTCAATAGGGAAAAAAAATTACCCAAAAGGATTTATAAAAAAAAAAAAAATTAAGCAGAGCAGGCTGGAGGAATGTTCCTGGGCAGACTGTGGAAAGTATGCTGGCTGGAGACAGCACACACACAGAGGCCCTAGTGTGCTACAGCCAGAGTCGCTCCACCCTACCACCCCAGCCCCCAAGAGACCTTGAGGCCCAGCCAATGCTGTCCACCCCCACGCTAGCCCAGCCTCAGCAATACTGTTTCAGCTGCCTTGAAACACTCTTTGCCTAAGTTGTCTCTCCTGCCAGCTGTACATCTTCCCTTGGCATTCCCGGAAGCTGTTACCCCTATCTGTCCCCTAGTTGTTCCATTTCTGAAATGGACACAGCTGTTCTTGCCTCACGCAGAGGTGTATTAATGTTCTCTCATACCACGAATGGCACTCTGACCCCTTCCATTTCTTTCCAGCTTGAGATTCAGCCAGCACTTTACATTTCTTGCTGCAATATGAGCTTACCGAATCTTGAGTTTAAAGCCCTGCATTCTCTAGCTGTCTTCCGATAGCTCCCGTCTCTTTGATCCACTATTCCATGAAACGCACTGTGACTTTTCTTACTGGATGTTCATTATGAAATAATCGAGTGAGGATGCATGCCAGGCATTAGCAGCAAACCAGGCAGGTGATTCTTTGCCCTAAAAGAGCTCATAGTCTCCTAGAGAAGAGAAGACATGGAAAACATACCCTGACATGCATCAGTTTGTCTATGAGAACTGTTATGGAAAATAGCAAATAGAGAAAAGGAGACAGAGATTGAGTAGGGGCAGAAATCTAGAGCAATCAAAGATCAGTGACATGAAACAGAGACCTGAGGAGAATGGTATAGTATGAAAATGTGCAAAGATCAGAAAGAGGAACATTTTAGACAAAAGGAAGAATAATTACCAAGGCTCTGGGACATGAGTGTGTTGAACACATTCAAAAGAAGAGATCAAAGCAAGGAACATTATGCACAACAGCTAAAAATACAGTCAGGTCTAATTGCTGATAACTAAATGTGCCATGAAAGGAAATGAAGTCCTGTTACTTGTGACAACATAAATGGGCTAGGCATGGTAGTTCATGCCCTAATCCTAGCATACAAAATGTTGTGGCTAGCATATTGGGAACTTAAGCCAGCTTGAGTCACATACCAAAACCCTGTCACAAAACAGCTTTTGTTTTTGTTTTAATTCTGATTTTGAGCTGGGTGCAGTTGCTCATGCTATAATACCAGCTTTTGGAAAGCTGAGGCAGAAAGATTGAGAGTTTAAGACCAGCCTGAGGTAGAACAAAACTCAACAACAACAACAACAACCCTCTCAAATTGGGGTTGGAGATATGACTTGGCAGCTAAGAGCACTGGCTGCTCTTCCAGAGGACCTGAGTTCAATTCCCAGCACCCACATGGCAGCTCACAACAATCTGTAACTCCACTTCCAGGAGATTCAATATCCTCCCTGGCCTCTACAAGTACCAAGCATGTACATAATATGCAGTCATATATACAAGCAACAATCCATACATGTAAAATAAAACAAGAAAAATTTTTAAAATGTCAAACTCTCAAACACTGCCAAGTGGATGGGGGGAGGGGGATAGGTCATTGTGCTAAGTGAAGTATGGCAGACACAGAAAGTGATATCACTCACATGTGGAGTTCAGATTTCTAATTTCATAGAATTTGAGGGTGGAATGATGAGTTTTAAAGGCTGGTAGGAGTAGGGGTGAGGAGAGATGGGGAAGTCTGATCACAATTAGATAGGAAGGAGAAGCTCTAAGGTCTTGTTGCACAGTGCAGGTGACAACTGTGCACTGTACTTCAAACGCTAAAAGAA
>CM053742.1:110645863-110673302 GCA_028658305.1 Pachyuromys duprasi | reverse complement strand
TGAACCCCATGCCACCTTGGATGCCCAAGAGGGGAGGGTGACCTGCCCCCAACCACCTGTATACAGAGGGGAGAGGCCCATGTCCACATCACCTTCTCCCCAACACTGCAAGACCAGGCTGCCTTCTCCAGCTCAGGCATCGTGGCCAACTATGCCATCCACTATGATGTGGTCATGGAGGACATCACTGGAGATTCCAGTTCGAGGCACCTGAGCTCTCCAAATCTTCATGTGTCCAGTTGGGAAGGGACACAGCTGGGGAAGGGATGAGGGGTGCTATGGCTGGGGAAAGTGGTGTGGGGGTCTATGATGGTGATCCAGAGGTGGAACAGAAGGGTGGAAGCAAAGTCACCCACAGCCAATGTGTGCATCCTGACAGCAGCTCAGAGTAGCTTTGGAATTCAGCAGACCTCACCTTAGGTTCAGGAACCAGGACCTAAATGTGTAAGGCCTGCTCAGAGCCACATAGCCCCACAGCTTCATTCACTGACCGATACTCCCTTGAGCTTCCCCTGTGCATTCACTGACCTGGCAAACTTTGGACATGCTGTCTTTGCCCAGGGAGACAAAGAGACCATAGAAAGGGCTCTAAAGAGATTCCCTGTGATGTCAGGGAGAGACCTCAGGGTCTCAGAATTTCAGAAGGTACAAGTAGGAAATGCATCCGTGAGGCAGGATCTGCTGGCAGTGCAAAGGCATCCAGTTGCTTTGTGAACAAGCTTGTCCCAGCTGCCTTTGGTGTTAGAAGCATGAGTCTGAGGTAGGAGTAGCATGTGCCCTGCATTCAGTGGGAAAGAACTCTTGTGCCTGCCCATGTCTTTAGGCTGGGATGCCCCCAGTGGGAAAGGAGCTGCTTAGAAATCTGAAGGCTATTAGGAGCAAGTGTCATTTGGTGGAAAGTTGCCCACGTTCTAAAGACCAGTATGATGCATTACTGGGAGAGCAACCTAGTGGGAAATAAGATGGTACATCTCCTACAGGGTCCAGGACAAGACGGTGTGACCCTCAGAAAGAGGAAGCCACTCCCAGGCATGTGAATTCCCCCGGAGATCAAGCTGGGTTTACAAGCCTGTGTGACTTGGTGGCCCTCAGAGTGTTCCTGGACTAAAAGCTTGGCAAGAGCTTGACTGAGGGTGCTGTGGGAGGCTGCTGGGCACTTTCTCGAATCCAGGCTATAGGATGGTCACAGACTCTTTAGAATGGGGAGAAGCATTAGTGGACACACTTCCCTTTCCCAGGGACTCCAGGTACGAAGGAGTGCCCAAGGATTCTGCTCATAGGTTGTCAGTGACAGGTGGGTGAGTGAGAGAAGCCTTGGGGAAAAGGGAGAGGGAGACAGGATTGAGTGAGACAGGCCTCCCATTCCCTGTGAAATTATTCAGAGGCAGGGATGGAGGGAAGGCATTTCCTCTCCCCAGTCCTCTCTCCTCTGGAAAAGCAGGGAACTAGCTCACAGGCTGACTGAGGGCAGCCAGCAACAAATACTGCCTTTCCTGGGCAGCTCTCAGGCCTCAGGCCTCAGGCCTCAAGCTGTAGGCTCCCTGACAGGCCCCCTAGGCAGCCTAGGCCTCCCTGGCTGGAGATAACTCTGGTTCTGAGGGGCCTCCTAGCCCATCTCCTTCCCTTCCCTCCCCTGACCCAGCCCTCAGGCTCTGCAGAGGGAAAGATGGAGTGGGGACCAGCAGCCAATCACAGCAGGACAACCCAGTGCATCTGCACCTGGTGCTAACCAATGCCTTCTGCACAGACAGCTCTGCTGGCTTCTGCTTCTTTCTCCCTCCCTGCTCTGCCCAGCAACAGCAGAAAGGGAGGGTTAGGAGGAGAAGGAGGCCCTGCAAGCTCCCAGCCCTTGGCAGCAATGAGCTGGGCCCCAGGCTCACTGTTTTGAGGGAGGTTAAAACTGCTTTCCATTCCTGGAGCCCAGACACATGTCCCTGGGGATCCTCAGGCCTATGCAAGTCAGGCTGTCTCATGGACAGGAACTCACATATCACAGAGATGCTGACCCCTTGGGCCTGGGCCCCAATTCTGACTTCTTCACGCCGCTGCTCTGGGCAAGGCCTGGAATGAAGGTCTGATGAGCAGAGGTTCCGTTCTGGTGTCCTGAGGAAGGCTGAGCCAACAGACACAGCTAGGGAGAGTGAGTTGGCCTGGGAAGGAAAGAGCAGGGCTTCATGCAGGAGAGTGAGAGGAGCCTGATTCTGACTGGCTCTTGCCATTCTTCTTGCCTCCTCTTCTTTTTGTCCAGATCTATGGCAGATATTTTATTCATTACTTTGCCCCCAGAGGCCTCCAGCCAGTAAAGAAGAATGTGGTGTTTGTTGTTAATCTGAGCTGCTCCATGTTTGGAACCAAGTTGCAACAGGTAACAAGGATTTTTCCTGCTGCCTCTGAAGTCCATAGCTATCTCCAATTTTGATATAAAATTTTTGTGCTAACTGGATTTCTTTTGATGCCTGAGGCTCTTTTTCTGAAAGAAATTTTCATATAATAGCTCAAGCTGGCTTCAATCTCAGTATGTAGCTGAGGATGAACTTTAATTTTTGATCCTCTTCCTTCACAGTCTAAGTACTGGAGTTAGGGATATGCATAATGATGCCCAGATTGTGTGGTGCTTCGGATTGAATATAGGGTTTCATGCATGTCAAGGAAGTATTGTACTAACTCACATACATTTCCCGCCCTTACCACCTTTCAATGTTTGATCTTTGTCTCTAATCCTTCAACTACCAGCTTTGTGACCCTGAGCCACTGACTGTTTCTATCTTTATGAGGCTCGGCACCTACAAATAAGGTTAACAGTAGTGTCCTTTCACTATGCTCCTGTAACACCTAAAAGAGCCAATACAGCTAAAGTATTCAAAATGTCTGGAATATTACCTTGTCCTATAAGTGATACCTAATACTAGAATCTGCTTGCTATGGAACCTCCTGTATTCCTAGCTCTATGTTAAGTATTGTCATGGGGAAAAGAGAGAGGAAGAAGAAGCATTCTGAGTCTTAGAGGATTTGGTATGTGAGTGGAGAGTGAAAAAATTCCATGTAAGAGTGTTAATAAACAGTCTTGGACAGAGACTCTCTGAGTGAGAAGCATGAAGGCAGATAACTCAAAAAAGGGCTTTCCAGAGAAGGGGCAAGTGAAAAGCCATTGAAGCTGTGAATGGATAAAAGAGATATGGTGTGGATCTAAAGGGCACAAGAGCGAAGTTATGAAATTGAAATGGAATTTGGATTATCCAGAGGTTATTGAGAAAGTAAGCCTGGAGGAAACAGAGGAGCGTGAGAATCAGGAGCAGATCTAAGGGGGAGTTAAGCAGGCCGAAGCTGGGCAGCCAAGTATAGAACTCTGCATTCATGGGCCCTCCAGCTTGAAGGGATTGAAATCATTCAGCCCTGGTCACATAGTCACAGACCATTGACCACACAGACCGAGGAAACCCTTCCAAGGAACAGAACCAGAAACTTTGAGAGTGAAGCTGTCTATTGGACCTTTTTTCTATTGTTTGTTTTGTTTTGTCAGACAGTCTATGTATCACAGGCTACCATAGAACTCACAGTCCTTAAGCTTCAGCCTCCTGAGTATTATTCACAGGTATGCACTACCATATGTAGCTCCATTGGGAATTTCTTGATGATAATCTCAAATTCTGCACTATCTAATACAATAGCCACTCTCTACATATGGTCATTGAACACATAAAATGTGACTTTTGCAAGTTAAGAACTAATTCTTTTCTCTATTGAACAGTGAACTTTTAGGCCTACCGTAAAGCCTGGCAAACATTTTGACCTGAAGCCTTTAGTTCACAGAAAGGAGTGGTCAAAGTGTTAAGAGACCAAAATGTCTTGTGGAAAGAGCCTTTCAAGTATATGGAGCAAGAGTTTTGGCTCATCTCCTTCACTCTTATTCCACAGACTAAAAAGGCCATGAACACAATCCTCAGTGACCAGAAATCCAGCGACTATTTCAACCTCATTACCTTTTCTGACACAGTTAACATCTGGAAAGGTGAAGGCTCAAGCCAGGCTACTGTTCAGAATATCCATAGTGCCAAAAACTACCTCAGTAGCATGGACACAGATGGCTGTATGTATTAGAATTCATTTCCAAGCATTTGCCCTGGTTCTGATTTTTGTTAAATCTTGTTTCAAACAATTACTCGATTCTCCCAGAGCTATTGCCTCTGCCATCTAAGCCATCTTTTCCTCTGTGGCAAGAAAGGTGGTGGTTCTGGCTTTGGGTGGCTGTCATCTGATTTAGAGAATAAAATGATCCTACCTACCTCCAACGCCCCCATACACACACCCCCTGGGAAACAATCAAAGGATGGTCTGAGACAGGGAGTGATAAAAAAAGGACATATGCCCCCCACCCCTGCTATCTGGTCCCTTGTGAAGGAGTTAAGGAAGATAAGCAGTGGGAACAGCATGGCACGAGAAAAGATAAAGTGTGAAGGATGAGCCTGGGAATGTGGTGTGGTACCAGCGTGACTCTAATGGGGGCAAGAAATGGCCTGAGGAAGTAGTCTAGCAGTCTGCTCCCCAATTAGGGACCGGCGTCGATGCAGCCTTGTTGGCAGTTGCTTCAATGCTGAACCATAGCAACCAGGAGCCTGGAAAGACCTGTGGTGTGGGACAGATTACTCTTATCATGTTCCTGACAAATGGGGAACCCACAGCCAGCAAGACAACTCCCAGTGTGATCCTTTCCAACATCCGTCAGGCACTGGGCCACAGGGTATGTCTTTTCAGCTTGGTCTTTGGGGATAATACTGACTTCTCACTGCTGCGTCGTTTGTCCCTGGAGAACCAAGGAGAAGAAAGACACATATATGAGGACACTGATGCAGACCTGCAACTAGAGGGTCTCTTTAAGGAGATTTCCAAGCCTCAGCAGGCAGATGTGCACCTGGACTACTACGTGGGTGGCTGGTTGGGGCCTCCTCTAGGGCCCTTTTCCATAACTACTTGTGTGGCTCAGAGATGGTGGGAGCTGGTAAGATACAGCCAGGTGAGCAGGGACTGGGTATCCACCTGGTTGCCCGGGGCCCAAATGGTCAGCTTCTTGTGCCCCGACACAGTGAAGAAGCCACCAACAACATCCAGAAAGCCTTTGGTTGCTCAGGGAAACCTACCTTCAGTGTAGCTTGCTTTATCCACGGCCTGTGGGCCTATGTCACTATTGGGGAGCTTCTGGAGGCACACTTCCAAGCCTGGGATGCTACCACTCATGATCTCCTGACCTACAAACCCTCAGCTTATCACTTAAATACAACTTTGTTACACCTCTGACTTCATTGGTCATGGCACACCTCGAGAAGATCAATGAGGAAGCTGTGAGGTAGCTATCCACCACAACTGAGACAAGCACAGTCACATCCTCATCCAGCAACAGCCTCGGCCTAGGAGTTAACACAGCTCAGATAGCCTCAGTTCTCAAAGTCTCTTCCAAGTCAAGGCTCATGAAACCAACCTCAACTCTTCCTGTCCCTACAAAGAAGATTCTAAGTAGATAGGGGTACTGACTCAGTTCTCTAATAACCTAACAGCTTCAGTACCAGCAAAAGCCCAAACTCCAGCACAAGAAAATCCCAGCACCTTGGCACTGCCAACTTTGAAGATGAAACCTCTTGCCCATGTGCCTTCAAATTCTAATGACTCATTCCCTTGGAAGCCCGGCATTTCATTATACCAGAACCCTGGTATCGCATTACTTGTTAACTATAGGACATATCCTGCCTTTGAATACTGTCAGTCCTTCTCAGCCCAAAGGTGACACCATGAAACATTTTAATCCATTTACTCCTTCCAAACTCCCTGCTTTGTCAGATGTTCAACCTATACCAGATGTCACATCATATCATCAACCTTGAGAACCCATATCACAGTCACTCCAGAGCTTGCCACAGATCAAATCTACTTCCATACTTCAGTTACCCAAACAGCCATTACACCTCAGCTCCAAACGTCTTGCTTCCAGGACTCCCACAAATTTACCCACATCCTAAAACAGGGATTGTCCTGCTCAAGTCTTCTAAAATCCCTTCATCTCGAAAACCTAGTGTCTCATCTCACCAAACTTCTACTAGCTTACTACTTTCCAAGTCCAGAACCCCAGCCCCCTACAGCACCCAAATCCCCTTGCCTGCCAGAGCCAGGCCACTAGTTCCCCAGGGCCTCAGCACATTCTCAAACATACTCTCAAGTTCCACAGGTCCCAGCAATACTGTGGCAACCTCTATCCCTGGGGAACCTCTCTCTTCTCCCTTTACTTCTACGCTGACTTCTCTGCTGCTTCCCATTGCAAGATTCTGGAATCACTAAGACCTGCTGCTAGGACCCAAGAGCACCAAGCAAGTTCTGGGACCATTTCTGCCAGGGATGGCTCTACCCAACAGCTCTAGTCTGATCCCAGAAGACAGCTCCCCAAAACCTCCCAATCTTGCTGCCTTCCAGCATTCTCCCGGAGGCCATCAGTCTTCACTTCCTTCCAGAGAAGCTCAAGCTGCTGCCAGGATCAGTGGAAGAGTCCAAGTTTATGGAGTCCTTGAACCCTCCAGTCTTCTATACCTTCCTCACTCCTGACAAAAATGGTGAATGTTGGTGGCAAGAGGCCAAGCCAGAGTGGAGGAGGTGTGAGTGGACAGAGCAGAAGCTGAGAGTGTCTGAGGTATGTACGGATTCTAGTAAGCTCCAGAAGCTTCCTGGATTGCTTAGGGACTTTGGACTAGTTAACATCTCTAGACCTCAGTACATAGTCACAGAATTGAAGGCCTTGGCTCATAAGACTGGAAGGGCTAAACAGAAGCAAACTGGCCGAACTAAAGTTGACATTTGTCTTGTTGAAATAGTGAGTGGTTGCTGACTCCCAAGCAGGGGAGGAATGTGGTAGTATAAATGGGAGCATCACTAGGTAACACGGGTCTTCTTGTTGTTCTGTGCTCTGTGAGCAGCCTACTTAATAAAAGATATATACATTTTAGAAAAAATAATGGCAATTACTATAACATTTCCCAAAGACTTAATATTTTCCAGCTCTCCCTATGTACAGGTACTTCTCTTTATATTGTGTTTCTAATCCATTATTTAAAGCCCCATGAACAACTATAGTTATGTGCATTTTATACACAGGGTAATTGAAGCACAGAGAAGTGAATCAATGTGTTTAATGTTACACAGCTAGTCAGAGACTAAAAACCATATACTCTGGTGGCAAAAAGAAATGTGTTTCACCACCCACTATTTTATTTTCTTTAAACAAGAGGAACCTCTTGGGTTTCCTGATAGAGCACAGGGTTAGAGAGGATTATGGGCAGCAATAATTCACAGGAACATAATTTTGGGCAACACTTTTGACATACCTTGTGCCTCACTTCCCCCAATATCCCACTCACCTCTACAACCTAGTTAATTTACCTCTAATCTATTGTCCAAACCTACTGACTTCCCATGATCTCAACTGCCACTACTAAAGACCAGACAAATACTACCATCTTACCTAAAACAGCTGTTTCTGCCTCCTCACCTATCTTCTTGTTTTTGTCTTTTCTTGCCTCTCTTCTCTTGCCCACATTTTCAAAGAAACAGATAAGTTTGTGTTCCTTTCCTACATAATGCTCCTCAGGGATTTCTCTTACACCTGGAATAAAGTTCCAAGTCGTCTTTATGCCCTACAAGGTCCTTCATGCTTTGTTCTATATGTCTACCCAATGCCTGATTTCACCTTCTCCCACTCTCCCATTCACCCTCTGAACTCTAGACACCTGTATTTTTCCTCTCTCCTCCCACAGCACCCTCCCCAGTCATCACTTAGGTACTTCTTTTCTGTCTACTGCTTCTTGATAAGCAGTAAGTACCTAATCTGCCCTTTCCTATACTTCTCATTCCTTCTATACCCCTAACACTCCAGCCTGTACCTTGGATCTCAGACCACCTCCCATACCCACCTTCCACAGGCCACTTTAGCCTTGTATTATCCCATGATCACTCCAATTTTTTTGTATAGCATCCACCACCATTGATAATCATGCCTATGACATTACACCACATGAGAAACCATATCTCACCATTGTATCCTTATGCCTAAGCATTGCCTGGATAAATAAATGAATAGATAAACAGATGGACATATAGGTGCTATGAGAAAGAAATTTGACTCTGAGTTTGAAAAAGACTGTAATGGAAAGAGACATAAGCACGTCAGTTTGGGTAGCAACTGGAGACTCTCCCAATAAGAAGGAAAAAAAGGATCAGACATGGAGGTCACATAGAATCCTGGTACTTGGGAGGCTGCATCATTAGGATCAGTAGCTAGGGGAAAGCCTGCACTGCACAGCGAGACCCTGTCTTCTGTTTGATCCAGGCATGGGAAAGATTTATTTCTTTGTGTTTGGCAGGATGGCACTGGGATGGCAGTTCTGAGAGGATCCAAGGAGGAACTGAACATGACTTGGACTCTAAGGAAAGTTCTGTGGAGCTAGTAAAAGGTAAACAAGGGACTCCTTATGGCAAAGATTCCTCTAAGCCCTTGTTTCTATTCAGTGTATTTGGAGCTCTCATTGACAATGTGGGAGCCCAGAGGAGGGGCAATATATTAATTCTTCATCTCAATGTAACAAATTACCATAAATTGAGCAGTTTAAAACACTTATTGGAGAATCAGTGTTCTCCAGTGGAATCTCACTGAGTTTATCAACTACACATGAGGACAGGCCCTATGTCCATGTTAGCCAACACAGAATGAATTCCATGGTGTTTTTGTAGACTTTCTGTCTCATATTGCTTTGTTTGGACAGGTTTTTTTATATTATTGGTCTTTTGCTTGTTTTCTTTATTTTAATTTTTGTGTTTTTCTGTTTCCTGTGTTTTTGTTTCTGTGTCTTGTTTCTTTGTTTTTGAGAGGGGAAGAGAGAGGGAGAGAACATAAAGTCAGGTGTGTAGGGAGGTGAGGAGGATCTGGGAGGAATTGGAACAAGAAACATGATTAAAATATATAATATGAATTTTTCAATAAAAAATAAGACAGCATTATTTTATTTATCCATGTTCTCCTGCTGTAACAGAATGCTACAACATGGGTAATTTATAAAGAAGAGAGGATTGTTCATCTCACAGTTAGGGATTCTGGTCTAGTTGTATGGCTGCATCTCTTAAGAATCGTCTTGATGGTTAGAACTCTGCAGAACCTTAAAGTCGTGTGAGGTATCACTCAGAAAGACAAAGGCAACCGAAAGAGGTGGCTTTTAGAATAACCACCCTGTAATAATCCAACACTTGATCAGACTTTGAAGGATAACTAGAAATTGACTTAAGTATGAAAGAAAAAACATTCCTTTAAGTGTTTCTCTGCCATTCGATATTACTCTATTGAGAATTCTCTGTTTAGCTTTGTACCCCATTTTTAATTGGACTATTTGATTTGTTGGTTTTTAACTTCTTGAGTTCTTTATATATTCTGGATAGTAGCCCTCTGTTAGATATAGGGTTGGTGAAGATCTTTTCCCAATCTGTAGGCTGTTGTTTTGTTATTATGACAGTGTCTTTTGCTTTACAGAAGATTTTCAGTTTCATAAGGTCCCATGTATCAATTGTTGATTTGAGAGCCTGCGCTGTTAGGGCTCTGTTCAGGAAGCTGTCTAGAAAAAAGAGAGAGAGAGAGAGAGAGAGAGAGAGAGAGAGAGAGAGAGAGAGAGAGAAGAGAGGGAGGGAGGAAGGAAGAAAAAACATTCCAAAGGGCAAGAAAAACAGGAAGTAGCAAACAGAGATCAAGCACTCATAACAACTGTCAGTTCAGGGTCAAGTGTGATGGTCATGTGTGATCCCAGCACTCAGGAGGTTAAGAGAAGGAAGACTGAGAGTGAGCTATACAGTGAGACCCTGACTCAAAGAAAAAACAGTAGCAAATAAGTCAGTTTACTAGGATAAGATAAAGCATAAAGACAAAATTGGAGGAATAAATTTGAGAAAACGTTTAAATACTGAAGTAACGAATATGGCTCCTACCTAGGACTCAGAAGCAGGAGGATCCCAGGGTTGTTTGGGATATATTAGATCATTTCCTTACCAATGTATATCCTCTATCCTTTGCAGGCACATTGCCAGGCATCTTCACCTTCTACTCTTCTGGTAATCCATTTGAACCTCCCCATTTGTGCACTGGAGCTGACACTAGGTTCTCTCTTTTTCTCCCTCTTCTTTCTTTCTTTCTTTCTTTCTTGTTTTCCTCTCCCTCCTCTTCCTCCCCCCCCCCCTGAAAATATAAATGGCCTCTTTCAGTCCCTCCAACTCCTTTTTCCTCTTTCCTCAAGACTCAACTTCAGAGGTTCATCTCCTGCCTCACAGTGGATGGAGACCCCCACTTTATGATTCGCATTCCTCACTCAGATAAAAAGACCTGCTTCAGACTGAATAGGCACCCAGGGGACCTACTGCAGCTCATAGATGACCCTAAGGCAGGTGAGAACCCCAAGGATTCCATTGCCACACAAGACCACAGCTGAGAATGTTGACTGTTGACTCTTGTCAACAGTCCTAGACATTTAGCATTTTATTATGTATATCTTATAGAAGAGTATATAAAATAATGACACATCTAACACACTACTTTATAACGAGAGTTAGTGTTGCTTTACAATGCATATAGGTATAAGTATTTATGTTATAATATATGCTCTCTATATTTATATACTTTATATTTTATAGCATATAAAATATATAATTACATATAGTACCTTGTAATATACAATAATATACAACAACATATATGAAAAAAACACATGACTCAAAAACATCTGTAACTCCAGTTCTGAGGAGATCTACCATTCTCTTCTGACCTTCATAGACACCAGGCATGCACATGGTGCACATACATACAGACATACATGCATATATACATACATATAGGCAAAGAATTCACACACATAAATAATATAGAAATAAATCCGAAGCTAGGCATAGTGGTGCACCCCTTTAATTCCAGCATTCAGGAGGCAGAGGCAGAAGGATTCGCCATGAGTTTGAGACCAGGCTGCTCTATATAGCGAGTACCAGGATAGCCAAAGCAACATATTAAGATGCCATCTCAAAAACAAATAAATTTTAAAAGTGAAAACAAGCACATTCACAAAAACATCAAGATAAAAATCCATACAAGGGCAGATGGTAAATTATTTTGACATTCTGTATACCCATAAATATGTAAATATGTACCACACAGTAACCCAACATCAATAATTCAAATATAGAAGCCCTGATGCATCTGGATTCATCCCAATCTCCAGGAATCAAATACACAGAGGCAGCACATATTCGCTTGCACGTCAGACACATAAAATACACCAGTGCACACAAATAGTCACCTGACACACACAAAAGGAATCTAGATGCATGCATATTAACAATTCACACATATCAGCATATCCCCAACACAACTAAGCATACAAAATCTACATTGTCACACCAAGACATAGAAAATCAGCATATACAAAGGCACATAAAACCAAATATACACATTGTGATCTGCCATCTTCTTTAAACATGTAGATGCAGATATTTCCAGAAAAAAAACCTCATCAGAATTTAACCAAATACATAGATTTACACAGCAGTGGGAAAACATTCACACATACATGCAAACATAACCACATTAGGGTAAGTATGTACACACATACTACATTATCCCTTTACACACAGCTCAGGGTACACCATGGTGGAAGTATTTCCACATGAGAGCTAGCATTCTAACCACAAATATGAATTATGTCATCTGGCTCCTGGGCCTTAGACCTCCCACCTGCTGTGCTGGAGCCTGCCATACTCACGCTGTGGTAAAATCCTGTGCTCTAGGCCTGCATTTCTCCCTTACAGGGCTGCATATGAGTGGGCAGTTACTTGGAGCACCACCAAAGCCAGGCCATAAGGTCCAGACCTGTACATACTTCCAGATCACCACAATCACTTCAGATATACCCCAGACCTACCTCATTACAGTAAGCTGCAGTTTCATATTTGTGCAAGGTGAGGGCACCTTGGACTTACCCTGGGAACAAAGTACCCTGGTAAAGAAGCCTCAGCTGGAGCTCCATGTGGCTTCTGCAGGCCATCTTACCCTCTGCCTTTGGCTCCACTTAAGCTTCCTCATCCTTCATCACCAGTACAGACACCCCAGCACAAGACAGCTACCCTACTTGGGCTGAGGCCCAATATCTCAGGCCTCAGCTATTCAGCCAATGGCTTGATGGGTAAGTGCTGCTGAGGCAGAGAGGGACCAAGGTGTACCAGTCCTAACGGATTCCTCTTTCTCTTCCTTTTGCTTGCTTGTTTTTTTTTCTGTGCATGGATGCTTTGCCTTCATATATATTTGTGTACCACATGTGTGCTGGGTATCCCTGGGCTGGGTATCCCTGGAAGCCAAAAGAGGGCCCTAGGTTCCCTGAAACTAGACTTGAAGTTTGGGAGCCCATATGTGTACAGACAACCAAACTCAGACCATTAGAGAGGAGATTAAATTTCTTAATCTCTGAGCCTTCTTTCCAGCCCAGAAACTAACTTACTTTCTTTCTTTCTTTCTTTCTTTCTTTCTTTCTTTCCTTAAAGGTGAAGGTCTAGTGGGCCCCTCTCATTCAGTAATCCCAACTTGAAAGAGAAATGAAAATCAAATTCTGCCTTTAGGAAGCTCCTCATATGGAAAATGGAAAGAGCCAGACATAAAATAGTGCTCCCAGGGAGGGGTGAGTACAAGGCAGAATGCTGCACAGGAAGCTAGGGTGGGAAACTTCCCAGGGTGGGAAACTTTTCCCAGCCTCAGAGCTCAAGAAAGACCTTTCAGAAGTGGGAGGGCATTGATTGCATCTGGAAAACTAAGTAGAAATGCAGGGGGAAGGGAATGGAGACTGGAGGAGCTAGGGCTGGCATGATCGAGCTGAATGGCAGCGTGAGGAATTTGATCTTATCTCAAAGACAGCAGAGGAGTCATTAAAGTTTTAAACAGAGAAAAAAGACAGCAAGGTCTTAGTATTATAAAGAACCGTCCAAAAGTGGGCTGTAGGTACCTAAGTCAGAAGACTCTGGCAGCGCCTGAGGCCAGGGACTATAAATTGGACAGATTATCTTCACCTCTCCCTGGCTCCTTGAACTTCTTCTTCCCCTGTATTTTCCTGTTTTGTTTTGTTTTTTTCTAAACCCAGCTGCTGTCTTTATATTTGCTATTTTGACTCTCCATTTCCACGCCATATCCTCATCCTATCTGGCTCTTCTATGCTCTACACATTATCTAGCCTCTCCCCTCCTGTAGGCCTGACACTCTATCCTGCCACTTTGCTTCTAGATTCCCTGCTTACAGGCCTCCCCAGAGTTCTAATTGGTGCTACATTTTCTCTCCCTCAGGACAGTTTCAACACACAGAGACATCTGGCTGGTAACAGGACCTACTGGGTCTTTTTCACAGAGGCACCATGCCCCAGATGTGGCAGAGGTACTAGGCAGGAGGCTGCTGAAAGAATCACCAAGGCTGCTTCCCTGATGGGCTTCATGCTGGCTGGTGAAATGTTCTCATGTAGAACAACTGCGGGGTCAGCCCTGCCTTGCCTACGTACAGTGATAGCTCCTGAACCTACAGCCAGGAGGTCTGAAATTTGTAAATCCAGAGACTGTGAAATAGAGTCAACCATGGCACAGGACTGGGTACATGAGGATGCACATAAAGGTTGCATACACATGTGCTAAGGGACAAATATATCAGGATAAACAAAGATGCACAAAGCTAAGAAGAACTTTGGGCCTAAAAGCTTTTTAGTACTCTTGCCTTGCTTATAGTCTTGTTTATAGTTCCTACTCCTTCCAAATTCACATTAGCCCTGGAAGTGACTTTCCTTTTTATTCATTATTTGAAAAATTCACACATGTATTCAATGTATTTTGATCTTATCAACCTCCCATTCCTCCTTCTATTACTCTAAGAATCAGCCACCTCACCTCATTATCCCCCTCCCAACTTCATTTTCTTTTTTTATAGCCCACTTACTGCCTTTTTTAAGTAGGTCACTGAGTGACCAACCAGTCCTGTTTACAGCACCCCTTTATTCCTGCAATGTACTCATAGCTCTTGGAATTCCCCTAATAAGCTATGATCTTCCCCCTCATTGGACTTCTGTATGCATTTATCCTTTTGTTGGGGGGAGCACTCTTCTTTTGTTTCATCTAGGTGAACTCACTTCATCTTTTAAGTCTTGGTTGTCACCTCCCCCGGAAGGCATTCCCTGGCCCTTCCACAAGGTTGAGTTTGGTGCCTGCTTTATGTTTTCCCTTCAAGTTCACAGCATTTTTTATACTGTGTAATAATCATGTTTACTCATCTGGATCCCTGATGAAACTGTAAGCTTTCCAAGAGCACATATGTGTTCTAAATCCTCCGTACAGCCACAGTTCGTGGTACATGGTAGGTGTTTAATATATATTGGTAGGGTAAATAAATGAACAAGAGTAACTATGAAATAGCAGTAGGCAACATACATACATGCAACCAAAGACATAGGTCACATGCAGAAAAAGAGCCACAAAGACACAAGCATGGAAATATAGTGAGGAGACATAGCAACAGAAAGTATAGGGAACTCAATGAAACCTGGACAGCTGGACATGGAACCATATGCTAAAATCTCAGAATTTGGAAGGGTGAGACAGAAAAACAGCTGCAATTTCAAGATGAGTTTGAGGCCAACATGAGCTATAAGGTGAGACCCTGTCTCAAAGAACAACACTAACAAAAAGAGAAACATCGACATATGGACACAACACATAAAAAGACGGGGTGCCAGAATGACTGTATCAGAGACAAAACATACGCTTTCTTGCTAGGGTTCTTATGGTTCCCATGACTTTGAGTTATTGTCCCTTCACAGAAATGCAAAGAGACAAAAACAAGACATCTTTGGATAAAACATGAAATGGCAAATGTGAAGAACTGGTACACAACTACATACAAACCAACAGACACAGCGATTCAGACTAGATGGCAGAGACTAAGATCACAGAGACATAAGAATACAAAGACAACCAGAAAGACGCTGATCAGAGTCACAGTCCAGAAAACCAAGGGCAAAAAATGATAGAATCATGGAAATACACTGACACACTGATTTTCAGCCATAGGTGGAGATGAGATGATAATAACAGAGGTGCAACGGCAGACATGTGAAAGGTGTGGAAGCAGACATTGCAAAGTCACATGCAATGGCAAAGATTCAGTGCTATTAGCACATGCAGAAGAATGAGTCAACATCACAGATCCATATACGCCAAGATCCAGAGACAAAGAAGGAAGGCCCCTGAATGGTGAAAACAACAACAACAAAAGAGATAGAAATTAGGCTAGCCAGCACAGACATAAGGAAAGACCAGGTACCAACTGAAGTACAATGGGGCACTGTGATGCAGTGACAGCAAGGAAGTGGCATGAAAATTCAGAGACAGAAGTAGTAGATATGGAAATATGATCCCACAAATCCACTCACATGGACCTAAGGTAGATTTATAAACAGAAATAGATAGATATGCCTGGAAAGGGAAAAATAGGAAGAAGGAAGACTAGACACAGGATATAGGCTGCAGGAAGAAGTACAATGATAAGAAAGGTAAGGAGGCAAAAACACTGAATCAGGGTATGCCCAAGGACATCTACACTTCACGCACTGTGACATATAGCAGGCAACAAAGCAAGACTGCAAATGAAAGGATGAGAACAGTGATTTCAACCTAACATGGGGGCTCAATGATTAAGAAGTATGGCTCCAGACTGCAGACAAAATAGAATGGCAAAGACATGAAACCAAGGACAGTGAGACAGAAAGAAACAGATGCAGAGAAATAGACTCACAGAAATGGGAATACCATCACATGGAACTCAAGACAAAGACACAGGGACTAAGAGAGTACAGTTTTAATAGTATACCTCATCACACACAAACTTGACAAATTGTGGGAATGAAAGATAAGTTTCAGAGATGCACAGACTTGCAGACTCTTCCCTATCAGGGACATGGAAGGCAGCATATGCAGACCATAAGCATTCAGACAGTATCTGGAACAAAGGAACTCAGGGACACACATGCTTCATCACAGAGTGTCCAGTACATGTCACACAAAAATCAGAACAAATTGAGAGTGTAATACAGAGGCTGGTAGATACCCAATCACCTTGTAGAGCCACTAGGTAGCAAACAAACACACACAAAGCCATGTAAAGATTCTGGATATACAGACTCAGGGATGCACAGAGATTCAAAGACATATGATGAATTATGAATATGCAAAAATGAGAGACATGTAAAGAATCACTGGAGCTGGACATGGTGGTGGTGCATGCCTTTAATCCCAGCACAAGGGAGACAGAAGCAGATAGATCACTGTGAGTTTGAAGCCAACCTGGTCTACAAAGTGACTCCAGGACAGCCAAGTCTACACAGAAAAACCCTGTCTCAAAAAAAAAAAAAAAACCACTGGTAGATAATCAGGAATACAAAAAAAATGAGTGATATACAGAAAAGGGAACAACACATAGCAACTCACTAGATAAGCAGCAGGTAGTGAGACACAGAGATTTGTGGACACATAGTAACAGAAGGACAGACACTAGAAAAGAAGCTTGTGGCATGCTAAATCTCAGGTACATTCAAGGGTAAGGATACATAGGCATTTAAACATATAGCACATGGAGACAAGGTCAGAAGTAAGGAATACAGTATCAGAGGGATACCAATAGATCTGGTTAGGTTTGTACTCAAACAGAGAATGATAGAGTTTATGGCACAGAGGAATATCAAGAGTTATAAACAGACACTCATAGATTTAATGACAACCATGGACACATAATTACTGAATCACAGCATACCATAAAACACACACACACCAGGACACAGAAACCTTGGTATACATAAATCTTGGGAAACCAAATTATGTATACATAATTCAAGTGGCGATAAATAGATATGATTCATACAGCCAAAGGAAAACATACATAGCCACTAAAACACACAGACACACTGGCATGAACAAATATTTAACACATACAAGCTCTATGACAGGTGTCAGGCACACAGAAATACAGACGCAATAGTACCAAATACTAGTACACAGAGACGCTGGTATACATAGACAAAGGAACACATGGAACCTGAGATACAGGAACACAAAGAACTGGCACAGAAACTGAAGCATATGGAAAACTAATCTCAGAACAAAAGAAAGCACTAACACTAGAACAAATAAACACTGAGGTGTGTAGACAGGAAGTTATAAGATAACACTGAGATACAGGGATACAAAGACTGGAAAAAGTAAACACTGGGATACACACATGCCAAGGTAAACTGGCAATGAGACACAGAAAAACTGGCACATACACTCAGGGGACTAGAGTCAATAGTGAGGCCTACACATACAGACATAGAATTATATAGAACTGGTCTGTACAAATTCTGTGACAGAGACACTAGAAAAGAGACACAGAGACCTGGAAATGTTAAGAAAGAAAGAAAAAAAAAAACCTAAAAGACACATTCTGGCTAGGCAACAGGTAATCTAACTGTAAATCTTCACCTCTCCCTCTACTCCTCCAAGTGCAAATCTCCCCCTCCCCCAAGTCTTGTTCCCATCATTGCAGCAGAAAACCTGCTGCAACCTTCCTTATCTGCCTGCACCCATCTCGAGAGGATCACACAGATCTCTTCAAACTCTCTTCCCTGATTCATAACTGTGCCCCAGCTCCCAACTCCAGCAGGCAGTCCCTGGGAACCCACAGACCACTCCAAAGAGGGGAACAAGTAGTCTAATTGCAGATCTTCCTCCATTCTTCCAAGTGTAATCCCCTAGTCTCATCCCCAGGTCTATAGCAGGCCTTCTTCTGTGGCTTCTCCACATTCACTGCCCTCATCCCCAGGGGACTAACTAAGCAGATGCTGGTGAGACACCATGTTTTTCTCCCTCCTATGAAGCCCCTCATACCTACCCCCAGTTCACTCCCATTCCTAAGTGTCAGGTCCCAATACTCAGAAGTGTATTTTACATGGAACCCCCACTGCCCAAACCTATCAAGATCCCAGAGGATTTTACCACAGGTAACACACAGCCACCACACTCTACCAAGAATCAGAGAGAAAACAGAAACCCAGGAACAGACATCCACCCAATAAAGATATCAGCATCTAGAATGAGAATCACCCCAATCCCAGATACCAAGATGCCAGCATAAAAACATAATCAATAACATCCAGGACAGTGTTTCTTCACTAGAGCACAGTAACCCTACCACAGCAGGCCCTGAATGTTCCAATATAACTAAAGTACAAGAAAAAGATCTTAAAACAGCCTTTATGCATATGATAGAGGTCCTTAAAGAAGAAACAAATAAATTCCTCAATGAAATCCAGGAAAAGACAAACAGTGGAAGAAAATAAATAAAACCGTTTAAAAAGTGAAATTGGAAATAGAATCAATAAAGAAAACCCAAACTGAGAGAATTCTGGAAATAAAAAATTTAGGAATTTGAACAGGAACTACAGAGGCAAGCTTCGTCAACAGAACACAAGAAATGAAAGAGACAATCTCAGGCATTGGAGGTACTGTAGTAGAAATTAATACATCAGTCAAAGAAAATATTAGAGCTAAAACTCTCCTGGCACAAAACATCCAGGAAATCTGGGACACTATGACCACATCAAACCTAAGAATAGTACAAATAGAGGAAGGAGGAAAAACACAGGTCAGAGTTATAGAAAATGTTTTCAACAAAATCATATAAGAAACGGAGACATCTACCAAGGTACAAGAAGCTTACAGAATACCAAATAGACTGAACCAGAAAAGAAAGTACCCTCAGTATTTAATAATCAAAGCACTAAATGTACAGAACAAAGAAAGAATATCAAAAGCTACAAGGGGAAAAAGACCAAGTAATATAGAAAAGCAGACCTTTTAGAATTATAACTGACTTTTCAACAGAGTCTTAAAAGTCATAAGGGCTTAGTCAGATGTGCTACAGACTCTAAGAGACCACAGCTGCCAGCTCACACTATTATATCCATCAAACCTTCAATCACCATAGATGGAGAATATAAAACATTCTACGATAAAGCCAAATTTAAGGAAGATCTAGGTGTTAACAAGTAAACTTCAATCTAAAGGGGTTAACTACATCCAAGAAAACATGGGAAATAAATAATCCCAGATCAGCAAATTCAAAAGATGAGATGCACACACACACATATACCATCCCCACCACCACCACCACCACCAACAACAACAAAATAATAGGAATCAAGAATCATTGATTATTTGTATCTCTCAACGTCAATGGTCTCAATTTCCCAACAAAAAGACAGACTAACAGAATGGATATGAAAACAGGATCCACCCTTCTGCTGCATACAAGAAACACATCAAGGATAGATATTACCTCAGGGTAAATGATATTCCAAGAAAGTGGACACAAGAAACAAGATGGTGTAGTCATTTTGATAGCTAACAAAATACAACTCAAACCAAAACTAATCAGAAGAGATAAGTAAGGACACTATATGCTCATCAAAGGAAAAGTCTACCAAGAGGACATTGCAATTTTTTATCTTTATTGAAAATGCATCCTCTTCTCATACAATATATCCTGACCACAGTTTCCTCTCACTCTACTCCCAATTCCCCCCCCCACTCCTCCCTCTCATCTGAATCCATTCCCTTTCTGCTTCTTAATACAAAATGACAGCCTAAAGATTGGGAAAGGATCTTCACCAACCCTATATCTGACAGAGGGTTAATATCCAGAATATATAAAGAACACAAGAAATTAAAATGAAACAAATCAAGTAATCCAATTAAAAAATGGGGTGCTGAGCTAAACAGAGAATTCTCAATAGAGGAATATTAAATGGCAGAGAAACACTTAAATGTTCAACATCCTCAGTCATCAGGAAAATTCAAATCAGAACGACCCTGAGATTTCACCTTACACCCATCAGAATGGCTAAGATCAAAAACTCAAGTGACAACACATGCTGGAGAGGATGTGGAGAAAGGGAAACTCTCCTCCATTGCTAGTGGAAATGTAAACTTGTACAACCACTTCGGAAATCAACTTGGCACTTTCTTAGACAATTAGGAATAGTGCTACCTCAAGATCCAGCCACTTCTAGGCATACTTCCAAAAGATGATCAAGTACACAACGGGAACATTTGCTCAACCATGTTCATAGAAGCTTTATTTGTAATAGCCAGAATCTGGAAACAACCCAGGTCTCCCTCTGAATGGATTGTGGTATATTTACACAATGAAATACTACTCAGCAATTAAAAACAAGGAAATCATGAAATTTGCAGGCAAACGATGGGAACTAGAAAAAGATCATCCTGAATGAGGTATCCCAGAAGCAGAAAGACACACATGGTATATACTCACTTGTAAGTGGATATTAGACATATAATATAAGATAAACATACTAAAATCTGTACACCTAAAGAAGATAAACAAGAAAGAGGACCCTCGATAAGATGCTCCATCTTCTTTCAGAAAGGCAAAAGGGATAACATCAGAAGAGGGAGAAAACAGGGACAGGAGGACAGGAGCCTACCACAGAGGGCCTCTGAAAGACTCTACCCAGCAGGGTCTTGAAGCAGATCCTAAGACCTTGAGCAGAGTGCAGAGAATCTTATGAAAGAAGGGGGAGATAGAAAGACCTGAAAAGGTCTGGAGCTCCACAAGGAGGACAACAGACCCAAAAAATCTGGGCCCAGGAGTCTTTTATGACACTGATACTCTGACCAAGGACCATTCATGGAGATAATCTGGACCCCCTACACAGAGGTAGCCCATGGTAATTCAGTCTCCAAATGGGCTCCCTAATAAGGGGAGCAGGGGTTGTCTGTGACATGAACTCAGTGGCTGGCTCTTTGACTACCTCCCCCTAATTGGGGAGCAACCTGACCAGGCCACAGAGGAAGACTATAAAAGACAGTCTTAATGAGACCTGATAGGCTAGGATCACATGGAAGGGGAGGAGATCCTCCACTATCAGTGGACTTGGGAAGGGGTATTGGAGGAGATGAGGGATGGAGGGAGGGTGGGGGTTGGGAGGGGATAAGGTTGGGGCTATAGCTGGGGAATAAAGTGAATAAATTGTATTAAATAAAAAATTATATTTATAAAAGGGAGTCACAGGCTGCCTGTGAAAAGGATGGGAAAAAAAGTCTGTTGGGTGATTAGTCATCATTAACTCTATACTACACCTCAGTTTACCTTGTGGGGTTGAGCCCGCTCTTCAACGTCCTGACCAGAAATCAGGATTTGAATGAGTCAGATGTGCAATGTGATACAAGTTCAACCACATTTTACTGGCACCTGTGTAGTAGGACTGATGCTACTACATGGTACTTGGCTTACTAAATTAGTGGAAATGAGAAAAGATTGCCTTATGAAATTAATTATGAATACACGCATTTATATGTGTATACATAGGAATGTTGACAGTAGTTTAATATAATTATGAATATTCCATATACTATAGTAACTACTATACATTATGTGTTTTTACTCATGATGAGTAGGAAAAATTTCCTGTAAATATTAGGGTAAAAAATGTGTGTGCTATCTTTTGAGTCATGAGAACTACAAATGAGAATTCATAATGATAAATTCTTTCACTTAACAACTGTTTACTGATTATATACTTCGTGATAAGTACATAGCATAATGTTAGATATATACTTAAAATAAGACATGGACTACCTTTGCACAAGAGCTGTGTTTAGTGAGAATTGTAAGAGTTAGACAGAAAGTGTTCAGTGAATTATAACTGCTGTAAAAACTCTGAAATTGCTGTGTAACATGGACTTTTGAACCTGCCTAGGGAATGAGAAATACTTCTCTAAAGAACAGGCATTTAATCTGAGTCCTGAGATGAGTAAAAATATTGCTGATAGATCAATGATTGAGCAGAGACCTTAAAGTGAAGACATTCAGAAGCTGGAATGATCCAGTAGAGACTGAAGGTTGAAATCGCTCAGGCTCACAATAAAGGAAGTATGAAGAGGAAATAAAATGAGAATGAGAATCCCTGGGAAGAACATAGGAATTAAGGTGTGGAAGCAATAATATAAAATAAGATGTTAGGCATGATGCAGCAGAATTTTGGGGAAGTAGAACAGACACTGAACATATCTGTGGAATGTCAGCACAATAGAGGTGAAGATTCATGAGTATAAAATAACTCCTGGAACCTGGAGATGTGCAAAGAAAATAAAATAAACATTTAGAGCAAAAAAGAAAAAAGAAAAGAACAGACTTAGGAAAGACAACAACAAAGTGTAACAAAATAAAATATAGTAGGGTAAAACAAAGACCATCACATTAAAGTAGGACAAGGCAACCCAATGGAAGGAATAGAGTCAAAAAGAAGATAAAAGAATCAGAGACCACTAGTTCACACACTCAGGAATCCCATAAAAACCTCTAAACTGGAAACCATAATATATATACAGAGGACCTGGCGCAGACCCGTGTTGGCCCTGTGCATGCTTTACCACTCTCTGTGAGTTCATATGAGCCTTGCTTAGTTGATTTAGAAGGCCTTGTTCTGTTGGTGTCCTCCATCCCCTCTGGCTCTTACACTCCTTCTGCCTCCTTTTCTCTAGGGTTCCCTGAGCTCTGAGGGGAGATATTTGATGGAGACATCCCATTTAGAGCTAGGTTCTCTCTCTCTCTCTCTCTCTCTCTCTCTCTCTCTCTCTCTCTCTCTCTCTCTCTCTCTCTCTCTCTCCATAATATCTGGCTGTTGTGCTTTGTATCTTTTCTCATCTACTGCAAGAGGAAGCTTTTCTGATGGTGAGCGAATAAGGCACTGATCTATGAGTATAGCAAAATAGCATTACTAGCATTAGGATTTTTATCCAAATTATTATTTTAACACTACTTTTTAAGATCTGGTAGTATTTGGTTTTAGCCTAGGCTGACAAGATATCTAGTCTCTGGCTCTTGATGACCCAAGAAGTGTCAGTTACGGGTTCCATCTCAAGGACTGAGGTTTAAGTTGGAGGACATTGCAACTTTTAACATCTATGCCCCCAAAACAAGTACACTTAAGTTTGTAAAAGAGGGACTACTACAGGTTAAATCACATGTTGATCCTCACATATTGATAGTTGGAGACTTCAGTACTCCACTCTCACCAAAACACGTCATCCAAACAAAAACTGAGAAATTCTGGAACTAACTGATGTTATAAACCAAATAAAACTAATGGGCATCTACAGAACATTTCATTGAACAACAAAAGAATATGCTTTCTTCTCAGTACCTCATAGAACTTTCTCCAAAATTGACCACATACTTGGACACAAAGTAAGTCTCCACAGATAGAAAATTGAAATAACACCCTGCATCCTATCTGACCACCATGGATTAAAGCTGATATCAACAAAAACAGAAAGCTTATAAGCTCATGAAAACTGAACAACTCGCTACTGAATTAAAAATAGGTCAAGACAGAAATAAAGAAATTAAAGAATTTCTAGAATTGTATGAAAATAAATATACAACAAACTTATGGGACACAATGAAAGCAATGCTTAGAAGAATATTCATAGCACAAAGTGCCTACATTTAAAAAGAGAGATCTCACACTAGCAACGTAACACCACACTTGAAAACTCTAGAATAAAAAGAGAAATCACACTCAAGAGGAGTAGATGGTAAGACTTAGTCAAACTGACGGCTGAAATCAGTAAAAATAGAAACAAAGAAAACAATACAAAGAATAAGTGAATCAGAGTTGGATCTTTGAGGAAAGCAACAAAATAGGCAAACCTTTAGCCAAACTAACTAAAAGGTAGAAAGACAATATCTAAATTGACAAAATCACAGACAAAACTGGGGACAAAACAATTGACACCAAGGAAATCTAGAGAATCATAAGTGCATACTCCACAAACCTGTACTACATCAAATAAGAAAATCTAAAATAAATGTTTAATTTTCTCAATATGTACCACTTACCAAGTTTAAATCAAGAGCAGGTGAGCAACTTAAACAGACCTATATCCACTAGGGAAACAAACAAGGCCATTATAAGTCTCCCAACTAAAAAACAAACAAACAAACAAAACCCAAGGCCAGATGGTTTTAGAGCAAAATTCTACCAGAATTTCAAATAAGAGTTAATGCCAATACTCCTCAACTATTCCACAAAGTATAAACAGAAGGGACATCACCTAATTCGTTTTAATAGAACCACAGTTACCCTGATACTTAAACCACATAAAGACCCGACAAAGAAAGAGAATTACAGAACAATTTCCATTATGAACACAGATGCAAAAATACTCAATAAAATCCTTGTAAACAGAATCTAAGAACACATCAAAAAGATTATTCACCATGATCAAATAGGTTTCATCCCAGATATGCAGGGATAATTCAACATATGTAAGTTGATAAATGTAACCCATTATATAAACAAACTGAAAGACAAAATCTACATGATCATCTCATTATATACAGAAGAGGCCATTAACAAAATCCAACACACCTTCATGATTAAAACAAACAAACAAACAAACAAACAAACAAAACACCCTGGTGAGATTAAGGATAGAAGGGACATACCTAAATATAATAAAGTCAATTTACAGTTACCCTGTAGCTGATATGAAATTAAATGGAGAGACACTCAAAGTGGTTTCATTAAAATTAGACACAAAACAAGGTTGTCCACACTCCATACCTATTCAATATAGTACTTAAAGTCTCAAGCAAAGGGGCACAAATTGAAAAGGAAGAAATCAAAGTATTGCTATTTATATGACATGATAGTATACATAAGTGAACCCAAAGATTCCACTGGGAAACTCCTACAACTGAAAAACACTTTTAGCAAAACGGCTGGATACAAAAGTAACTCACAAAACTCCTATATACAAATGATAAACAGACTGAGAAAGAAATCATGGAAACAACACATTTCACAACAGCCTCAAACAATGTAAAATAGCTTGGGTTAACTCTAACCAAGCAAGTAAAAGACCTGTATGATTAAAAAAACAAACAAACAAATTTCAGTCATTGAAGAAGTTATCAGAATGTGGAAAGATCTCCCATTCTCTTGGATCTGCAGGATTAATATTGTAAAGATGGCCATCCTACCAAACACAATGTACAGATTCAATGCAATCCCTAAGAAAATTCCAACAAAATTCTTCACAGGTCTTCAAAGAACAATTTTGGCTTTATATGGAAACACAAAAAACTAAGATACTTAAAACCAGTCTTGTTTTGAAATGATCCCTTGTATTATATGCGACCACCATGGTCTAAAGCTGGACCTCAACAACATTAGAGATAACAAAAAGCCTACAAGCACATGGAAACTAAACAACGTGCTACTCAATGACAGCTGGGTTAAGAAAGAAATAAAGAAAGAAGTTAAAGACTTCCTAGAATTCAATGAAAATGAAGGTACAACATACCCAAATTTATGGGGCACATTGAAAGCAGTGCTCAGAGGAAAATTCATAGCACTAAGTGTCTTCAAGAAGAAATTTGTAACATCACATACAAGCAACTTAATGGCCCAACTGAAAACCCTAGGAAAAAACAAAGCAGATACACCGAACAGGAGCAGACGGGTGGAAATAATCAAACTCAGGGCTAAAATCAATCAAGTAGAAACAAATAAAATTATCCAAAGAATCAATGAAACAAAAAGCTGGTTCTTTGAAAAATCAACAAGATAGACAAACACTTAGCCAAACTAACTAAAAGGCAGAGAGAATCTATCCAAATCAGTAAAATCAGAAATGAAAAGGGGGACATAACCACAGACACTGAGGAAATTCAAACAATCATTAGGTCATACTACAAAAACCTTTACTACACAAATGCCACAAATTTTGAAAATCTAAATGAAATGGACAATTTACTTGATAGATTCCATCTACCAAAACTAAATCAAGATCAGGTAGAAAAATTGAATAGACCTATATCCCCCAAGGAAATTGAAGCAGTCATCAACAGTCTCGCCTCCAAAAAAAGCCCCGGGCCAGATGGTTTCAGGGCAGAATTCTACCAGACCTTCAAAGAAGTACTAACACCAATACTCCTCAAACTATTCCACAAAATAGAAACAGAAGGAACGTTACCAAACTCATTCTATGAACCTACAGTCACCCTGATACCCAAACCACATAAAGACCCAACAAAAAAGAGAACTCTCTTATGAACATTGATTCAAAAATACTCAATAAAATACTTGAAAACCAAATCCAAGAACACATCAAAGATATCATCCACCATGACCAAGTAGGCTTCATCCCAGGCGTGCAAGTGTAGTTCAGTATGCTGAAATCCATCAATGTAATCCACCATATAAACAAACTGAAAGAGTAAAAACACATGATCATCTCCTTAGAGGCTGAAAAAGCATTTGACAAAATCCAACAGCCATGCATGTTTAAAGTCTTGGAGAGATCAGGGATACAAGGCACATAACTAAACATAATAAAGGCAATATACAGCAACCCTATAGCCAACATCAAACTCAATGGAGAGAAACTAAAATCAATCCCACTGAAATCAGGGACTAGGCAAGGATGCCCACTCTCTCCATATCTCTTCAATTTAGTACTTGAAGTCCCAGCTAGAACAATAAGACAACTAATGAAGATACAACTCGGAACAGAAGAGGTCAAAGTTTCACTATTCGCAGATGATATGATAGTATACATGAGCAACCCCCAAAATTCAACCGGAGAACTCCTTCAGGTGATAAACACCTTCAACAAAGTGGCTGGATATAAAATTAACTCAAAAAAAAAATCAGATGCCCTCCTGAACACCAAAGACAAAAGGGCCTAGAAGGAAATTAGGGAAACAACACCCCTCACAATAGCCACTAAAACATAAAGTACCTTGGGGTGACTCTAACCAAGGAAATGAAAGACCTATATGAAAAAAACTTCAAATCTCTGAAGAAAGAAATTGAAGAAGATATTAGAAGGTGGAAAGACCTCCCGTGCTCATGGATTGGTAGGATTAACATAGTGAAAATGACCATATTGCCAAAAGCAATCTAGAGATTCAATGCAATTCCCATCAAAATACCTTCACGATTCTTCACAGACCTTGAAAGAAAAATACTCAACTTCATATGGAGAAACAAAAAACCCAGAATCTCCAAAACAATCCGCTACAACAACAGATCATCTTGGAGGTATCTCCATCCCTGACCTCAAGCTGTACTACAGAGCAATAGTAATAAAAACTGCATGGTATTGGCATAGAAACAGAATAGTGGATCAATGGAACCGAATAGAAGACCCAGAAATGAACCCACACACCTATGGAAACTTGATTTTTGACAAAGAAGCCAAAACCATTCAATGGAAAAAAGACAGCATCTTCAAC
>CM053742.1:110625675-110645363 GCA_028658305.1 Pachyuromys duprasi | reverse complement strand
TGATGGCTGACTCTTTGACCCTCCCCCATATAAGCCGGGGAGTGACAGACTGGCTAGATCCCAGGGGAGGACATTGCAGCCAGCCCTGAGGAGACAGGATAAGCTGGGGTTGGATGGAAGGGAAGGAGGTCCTCCCCTGTTGGTGGACTTGGAGGGGGCGGGGAGGAGGGAGATGAGGGAGGGAGTGGGAGGGTAGGAGGGAATGGGGTAGGGGGCTACGCCTGGGATTCAAAGTACCTAACCTGTGACTGAGATAAAAATAAATAAATTAAAAAAAAAAAAGAAAATACGCACTTCCCATAACTTAAAAAAAAAAGAACTTGAAAAGTTAAACACCAACAAACCTAGTAATCCAATTTAAAAATGGGGTACAGAGCTGTACGTAGAATTCTCAATAGAGGAATATCGAATGGCAGATAAACACTTAAAGAAATGCTCAATGCCATTAGTCATCAGGGAAATGCAAATCAAAATGACCCTGAGATTTCAACTTACACCCATCAGAATGGCTAAGATCAAAAACTCAAGTGACAACACATGCTGGATAGGATGTGGAGAAAGGGGAACCCTCCTCCATTGCTGGTGGGAATGTAAACTTGTACAACCACTTTGGAAATCAATCTGGCCCTTTCTCAGACAAGAATAGTGTTACCTCAAGATGCAGCTATAACACTCCTAGGTATATATCCAAAATATGCTCAAGCACATAACAAGAACATGTGCTCAACCATGTTCATAGCAGGTCTATTCATAATAGCCTGGAATCTGGAAACAACCTAGATCTCCCTCAACGGAGGAATGGATACAGAAATTATGGTACATTTACACAATGGAATACTACTTAGCAATTAAGAACAAGAAAATCATGAAATTTGCAGGCAAATGGTGGGAACTAAAAAAGAGCAACTTGAGTGACGTAACCCAGAAGTAGAAAGACATACACGGGGCTGGGGAGATGGCTCAGAGGTTAAGAGCACTGGTTGCTCCTCCAGAGGTCTTGAGTTCAATTCCCAGCAACCATCTATAATGAGATCTGGTGTCCTCCTCTTGCATGCAGGTGTACATGCAGGCAAAACACAGTATACATAATAAAATAAATAAATAGACTTTAAAAAAAGAAAGACACACATGGTATATACTCACTCATAAGTGGTTATTAGACATATAATATAGGATAAACAAACTAAAATCTATAGTCCTAAAAAAGCTAAACAACATAGAAGACCCTAAAGAAGATGCATACTCCTAATTCAGAAGGGGAAATTCAATAAACATCGAAAGCAGAAGACAGGGAACAGGACAGGAGCCTACCACAGAGGGTCTCTGAAAGATTCTACTGATTGAGGTATCGAAGCAGAGGCTGAGACTCATAGCCAAACTTTAGTGAGTGTGCATGGAATTTTATGAAAGCAGGGGGAGATAGAAAAGACCTGGGGGGGGGGGGCGACAGGAGCAACACATGGAGAGTAACAGAACCAAAAACAAAACAAAACTGGGCCTTGGAGGTCCTGAAGGAACTGATACCCCAACCAAGGACAATGCATGGAGATGGGGGCAGGGCCTGTCTCTGGCATGAATTCAGTGGCAGGGTTTCTGATCACCTCCCCCTAAGGGTCCAGACTTGCCAGGCCACAGAGGAAGACAATGCAGCCAGTGCTGATGAGACCTGATAGGTTAGGATCAGATAGAAGGTGAGGAGGACCTTCCCTATCAGTGAATGGGAATGGGAGGAAAGGAAGGAGGGGGCCACAGCCGGGATACAAAGTGAATACATTTGTAATAAATAAAAAATTTTAAAAAATTTTAAATGTTGAGGGATGGTGAGATGGTTCAGTGGTTGAGCATTTACTGTTCTTGCATGGAACCCATGTTCAATTCCCAGAGGATCCGAGTAGCCTCCTCAGCCTCAGCATTCATATGGTTCACAAGACATGCATGTAGACAGGACATCCATACACATAATGGAAAATGGAAAAGAAATAATTTATTTGTATCAGGTAACCATAGATTTTAGCATACCTTGAAGCTAATGCATCTTATTTTCATGCTTCCTGAATTTCACTTCTCTATGGTAATAGTACTTAGTATGTGTAGATCGTAGAAAAAGTGTAAATTTCTACCCAGTGTCTTTATTTTCATTTGACAGATTTAGATTTTGAGCCAAACGCTCATATATAGCCAACTCTATATCAAAGATATGTACACTTCTACACAATATCCAAATCAACCTTGATACCCATCAGCAGATGAGTGGATGAAGCAAATACAGTGTATATCCACAATAAAGCATTATTTAACCATAAATAAAAAATAAACTTCTGTCATATGTAGAAAAACCTGTAGATCTAGAGAGCATCATGTAAAGTAAGTCAGAAACAGAAAGACATGTATGTGTGTGTTGTCTCATATGTGGAAAATAAAAACTGAAAAGTGACCTGAAACAATAGGAGATACTAGTCAGGGCGGGGAAGGAATTCAAGAGATAGGAGAGCATAAAAGAAATGGTGGACAGTCAATGTATTATATATACATGTAAGAAAATGTCACAGTGGAGTCCATTAATTTGTAAAATGAACATGTGTCAAATAACACAATGGAAAATAAATGTGTGCATTTTTATATTAACAGTCTACATCATTCCACATGTCTTAAACAGCATATCAACATAATTAAAAAGACTAGATTTTGGATTATCTCTAAAGATCTATGGTGTTGGGAATTACTGTCATACAATTGTTGCATTCTTGGCAGAGTAGTGTATATACTATCAAGGACAAGTCAGACCATTGTTATTTCTAGATCTTCACTGAACCCTCAATTGCTTTAACCATAAGTTTCCATCTTGAATTTGTACTTCTGTATCTTTGATGTTCTACATTTGCAGCATTCAGTTGCCATACCTTAGGTATTCTCTCCTACTTGGGTAAACTGATTGACCTTACAGTGAAAATTTAATAGGATATGATCACTTCAAACAGGAATACTAAGGTGGGGGGGTGTCTCCTGGGGCTACTTGAAATGCTGCCATTTCTTTTTTCCCCCCCATTTTCCGTCATCTGCTCACTAATTAATACAGGAGGGGTTGGTACAATTTTTTTAATGCTGAGTGTATCCAGAAAGGAAATTTGCAGGGCAAAGGGTCAAATATGACTTAAATCTAACTGAAGAACAACAAAATAATCCTTGAAATTATAACTCTGCCAGATTTCTCAGAGGAAGCTTATGTATGCCTCAAATGTTCAGTTGTGCACAATTTCATTTGAACCATATTGTGGACTTTACACCATGATGAATAAGCTAGGAATCCTCCATGCAATACAGAAATGGAAGTGATTTTTTTTTTTACTTTTATTTATTTATTTTTATTATTAGTTACATTTTATTAACTCTGTATCCCAGGTGAATCCCACTCCCTCATTCCCTCCCAATCCCACCCTTCTTCCCTTGTCTACTCCCTGGCCCTTTCCAAGTCCACTGATAAGGGAGGACCTCCTCCCCTTCCATCTGACCCTGGTTTATCGGGTATCTTCAGGACTGGCTGCAAAGTCCTCCTCTGTGGCCTAGCAGGGCTGCTCCTCCCTTGAAGGGTGGGGAGGTCAAAGAGCCCGAATGGAAGTGATTTTTAAAATGTTCTGAAAGTTTTCCTGCTAAAGATTAAAAAAAAAAACATGGGAAACTTACTTTGAATTATGTCAGGTTTCTGCTTATTTTAAACTGTTAATTCACGGGGTACAAGAGTAACAGCTAACAATCACTTAGGTGACAACTAAATTGCCCTTCAGTTAAAAAGAGCAATCTGTAGTGCCCTTCAGTTTGCATTTCTGAATGATAAGAAGAGCAGCAACAATGAGCTCAAGTGATCATTATGCAATTATGGTAATATTTGATGAATCCAAAAGCACTTTGTAAGAAAATATAATCACGGCTTCCAATAGAAATGTGATTCTTGGTCTTGGTACCAAGCTGACAAATATGAGTTTGCAAAGAAAAATAGGCTGTCAAGTTAAATCATTTATAACCAGAACTTTAATCTCAAGGATTCTCTCAAGCATTACAAATGACAGTATGGAGGGAGTTGGGGAAGTTTGCATGCTACCTAACAAAATCAGCTCCACGATGACCCTCAAACTGTCATTTGAATGAGAATATCTCCCCATAGGTTCCTGTTTTTGGACTCTAGTTGGTAGTGCTATTTGGGGATGGTTAGGTGTGACCTTGCTAAATGAAGTACATCACCTGGGGCAGACTTTCAGAACTAAAATCCTTCTGCCACCACAGGGTGCTGATATTTGTATGTTAATAATAGTGTATGTTAACTGTCACTTTTCAGGGAGTGTTCATCATATCTAAGAGTTTCTGGTGGAGTCATTAAGCTCTGTTAGGTATAAACTTATATCATCTGCAAATAGGGATACTTCGACACCTTCCTTTCTAATTTTTATCCCTTTTATTTCTTTCTTCTTTCCTATTACTTTAGCTAAGACTTCAGGCACTGTTTAATAAGAGTACATAAAGTGTATGCCCTTGTCTTATTTCCAATTTTAACGGAAATGCTTTGACTTTTTCCCCATTATATGTTGTATGCCTATATATTATATCCCTGTACAATGTTGTATATTATTTCACTTTCCTGTATGTGCTAAGATTTACTTTGTGTCTTATTGTATGAGCTATTTTTTTATGTGTGTCTTACTGTATAAGCTGCTGAGATGGACAGAATGCACTGTAGATGTATCTTGGGTCCATTTGTCCATTTACTCTATTATGTCATTTGACTCAGGTTTTTCTCTATTATTTTTGTCATGAAGACCTTTCAATTGATAAAAGAAAGGTATTGAAGACATCTGCTATTGTTGTGTTGAAATTAATCTTTTTTAAAACTTTCAGTGATGTTTGTTTTATGAAACGGGGCACACTACTGTATGTATGTATGTATGTATGTATGTATAATTATAAGTTGTTACTTTAACCGTTATGAAGTGACTGGCATTATTTCTTCCAGGTAATTTTGCCTCAAAGTTTATTTTGTCAAGTATTAGAGCAGAAACCCTTGCTTACTTTGTATTTCCATTTGCTTGAAATGCCTTTTTCCATATTTTCACCTTTTGGTTACATTTGTCATTGTAAATAGAATATTTTTATTGGAGCAACAAATAGATGAATACTGTTTCCTAATCAATTTGTTAGTCTATGTCTTTTGAGTGTAAGAATTCAGTTAATCCAAAGTACCTAACCTGTGATTGATATAAAAATAAATAAATTAATTTAAAAAAGAATTCAGTTAATCAATATTCCAAGTTATCATTAGTAAGTATGTATTAATTCCTGTCACTGTTGATTTAGTAGTGTTTGATGTCTTCCTATTCTTCATATGTTTATCTCTTGCAATGTGGTTTATTATTTTCTGATATCTTCTGGATGTGTTCATCTTTGTCTTCCATCTGAAACATTCCTCTAAATATCTTTTACTGCTAGTCTTGTGATCATGAATTGCTTTAGTTTGTTTCACTGGTGAAAAGTAGTCTCTCTCCTTCAATTATAGTAGATAGTTTTGCTCAATATAGTAATCTGGGTTGACAATGTAAAAGCAGGAATAATATAACCAATGAAGTCAAAGCCATCTACAGGGAATTCTTTAAAACTCTTAAGAAAGAGACTGAAAAAGGCATGTAGAAAACGGAACATCATCCCATGTTCATGGATTGGTAGAATTAATATTGTGAAAATGGCTATCCTACAAAGAGCAATTTACAGATTCCATGCAATCCCAATCAGAATCCCAAAATACTCTTCACAGAAATAGAAAAGAATCTTAAAATTCAAACTGAAATACAAAAGACCCCGGGTAGTCAAAGCAATCCTGAGCAAAAAAAAAGAAAAAAAAATCTACAGGGATTACTATATCAGACTTCATGCTGTATTATAAAACTATAGTATTAATAACAATGTGGTACTGACACAAAAATACACATGCAGATCAATAGAAAAAAACAAAAACTTGAACATGAGTGCACAAAATGTAGCCATCTGATAGTTAACAAAGAATCCAAAATTACGCACTGGAAGAAAGACAGTGTCTTTAACCAATGCTGCTGGTAAAAATGAATGTCCATATATAAAAGGACAAAATTAGAGCCCTATCTGTAACCATGCACAAAAATCAAGTCCAGACGAATCAGAGACATCAGTCTATAGCCTGAAATACTGAAACTGCTAAAAGAAAACATAAGCAGTTCCCTACAAGATATAGGTGCAGGAAAAGACTTTCCAAATAGGGCACCTTTTTCTCTGGAATTAAGGCCAGCAATTGACAAATGGAAAGTCAGAAAACTAAAAAGCTTCTTATAGTAAAAGAAACAAGCAACTGGGTGAAGAATAAGCCCACCAAATAGGAGATAACCTTTACTTTGGGCTGGAGAGATGGCTCCGTGGTTAAGAGCACTGGCAGCTTTTCCAGAGGTCCTGAGTTCAATTCTTAGCACCCACATGGTGACTGATAGCCATCTATAACTGTAGTTCCATGGGATCTGATGCCCTCTTCTGGTATGCAAATGTACATGCGAGCAAAACACCCATATGCATAAATATTTTTTTAAGATCAGCTTTTACCACAGGCTGTAGGGGAACACCAGGAGAACACTGCCCACAGAATCAACAAAGCAGGGCTCATAGGGGCTCACTGAGACTGAAGCGACAGTCATGGAGTCTGCATGGTCCACATCAACACTGAGACAAAGCCGGAAGGCAGTTCCGTCAAGATTTGAAGCCCTGTTTCTGACTCAAGCATCTTATTCTGTAAACCTGGCACAATAACCCCACCTCAGCTACCATATCCACTGATGAGAAGACATGTATCTCTATGACCATCTGGTCTGGAAGTGGCACCCTAAGGGAGAAGGAGGCAGGAGAGCGGACAAATTAAGTCCTGCTCTGAATCACAGACAGACAAACTGAGACCCACGAAGTAGGAAGTTGCTTGCATTGAGCAGAATCAGAGGAACTTCCTTTGATCTGGGAAACTGCAGCTGAAACTACCCGCAGAAGCCATGCCTGGGTGCTGCAGTACATGTACAATGGCCGGAATCCTCACCGTAACTCACACCACTCCTCAGCACAACATCAAGAACCCTGCCTGGTCCTCTGCCGCATCAACTCCGCACATCCGTATCAGCCGTGAGACTGAGGCTTCCTGGCCTGTGCTGACACAGCTGGGAAAGGGCAGCCCTGGGACACTGCTCCCATCTACACACTCAGCGCTCCTGACCTTGGTGCCCCATGAGCACTTGGTGTAGGAAGAAGTAAACCAGACCTCTGTCTTCAGGGAGCTCTCCAATCCCAACACTCGAAGAAGGCCCTGAAACTGAAATGAGGGACTCAGTCCTCCAGCGAACTGGACGGATTCTTTGCAGTAAGAATAGTTGCTTCCTGCAACTTGATTTCCCATGAGGCTAAACCTTTATCCAGCGTGAGACAACTCACTTTCCTTTTCTTGTTTAGAGCTTTGCTATCCAACCCAGTATCTACTTACCATATATGGCTATGTCAACTTAAAGGGAAATTTAAAAGAAAAGAAAAGAAAAGAGCTACAGGTCAGAACAGAGAGTTCTCAAAAAAAATTAAAATGGGAAAGAAATATTGTTAAAGGTGTTTAACATTCTTAGCAATCACAGAGGTGTAAATCAGAAGTACTCTGAGATTCCCTTTGAAACCAAGATCAAGAAAACAACTAACAAATGCGGTGGGGGAGGGGGGACAGTTGTTGGGAAAAAGGAACTCTCATTCACTGTTAGTGGGCTCACAAATTGGTGCAGCCACTATTGAAATCAGTGTGCAGAATTCTCAAACTGCTACTAATAAACCCGCCCTAGGACCAAGCTAAATCTACCACTCTTTCACATATGCCAAAAGACCGGAATCTTCCTCCATAGATACTTGTTCAGCCATGTTCATTGCTGCTCTACTCAAAAGAGCCAGGAAATCATAAGCATGTTACTTCAGAAAGCAAAGTATAGCCAGCAATCTTTTCAAAATGTGTTATAGGTAGCTTATATCCAATAGGAGCCATGGAGGCATTTTTCTGTTTGCAAAAGTGTGGGACAGTCTCCATGAGTTAAGAAACCCAGATTTCTAAGGGTGGCTTGCTGTGAGCCTGGCTCTGACTTTTTTTTTTTCTTCACAATTTATTCATTATATATCCCAATTGAAGCCCCCTCCCTCAACTCCCCCATTCCAACCTTCCCTCCCTATTCTCCCATATTCCTTTCCCCTAGTCCACTGAAAGAGTGAGTTCTCCACCATTGCTATCTTCCCATAGCTTGTTAGTCTCATCAGGACTGCCTGGATCCTCTTCCTCTGTGGTCTGGCAAGGCTGCATCATCAGGAGCCAGTGATCAGAGAGCCATCAACTGAGTTCATGATAGAGGCAGCCCCTGCTCCTCTCACTCAGAGATTCACATGGAGACTGAACTGCCAATTGGTCACATCTGAGCAGGGGGTCTAGTTCCCCTCCATGCATGGTTCTCCCTTGGTACATCAGTCTCTGCAGGACATCCCTGGGCTCAGATATTCTAGTTTTATTGCTCTCCTTGTGGGGCTCCTGTTCCCTCCATGTCCCTCTAATCCCACCCTTCTCTTCCTCCAAAGGACACCCTGTGCTTTGCCCAAAGATTGGCCCTGAGTCTCAGCTTCTGCTTCAATCCCCCTTGGGTGGAGCCTTTCAGAGGACCCTCTATAGTAGGCTCCCATCCTGTTTCCTCTCTTCCACCACTTCTGGTGTCTATCCTGTTTGCCATTCTGAATGAGATTTAAGCATCCTGCCTAGGGTCCTCCTTAGTGTTTAGCTTCTTTAGGTCTGTAGATGGTTGGCTCTGACTTTTAAGAGACCCATAGGCCCCATGCAGGCATGATGTTCTGGAACTTTTTACTTACATCCTCTAAAAAGGATTTTTGAAAGCTGTGTAATCTTGTGTGTGTTTTAATTGACATCTCAAATTTTTCTTGATGTTTAATTAGTTGCAGCTCATGGTAAACATTTCAAAACAACTGCCACATCTTGTAAACACCATCAGACATTTTATACCATTTCTTCTTGAACTTGATCTACCTTCCACTTTCTCCCAAAGAATTTTATCTTCATGAGGTTCTTTATGTGTGAGATCATTTTCTGCCCCCTTATCATAGTCTCTGCAAAGAAATATACTCACTGAAAGGTTCCAAGTAACAAGGTTTTCATTAAGATTAGATAACTATTGTGGTAACTATTATGTGAAATTGATCAAAACAATGTAGATTAATATTTTATAATATGTAGCACAAAACTGCTATAAAAAATGTAACCCTTAATGAGATAAACAGCTGTTTTGAAAGGATAGTTAATGTATCCATGGAGTAATATATTTTTCTACTATAATAAGACAGCATTAAGCACCACTGATTTTCTTGCCTTTATATATATATATAAATTTATTTATATAAATATATACTTATATATTTATATCTTTATAACTATATTTAAATATAAATTTCTATATATAAAAATAATTTTACATATAGATTTAAGCACTGGGAAATAAACAAGTATATGAGAGTGAAAAATATTTTGTTATCACAGTATTACTCAGCTATATGAACTTCTCCAAAACATCCTAAAATTCATGTGCTTGTCCATCATCAGAATTTTTTATAATGACATAGCAGCTGCTAAATACAATGGGCTCCCTTTTTTCATTTTGTTAAAAACAAACATTTGGAAAGTATGTGTCTCACGGAAGAACTTTCCTAGTAATACAATCGCTCACTTTCTCAGCACTAAACCCAGTCTTTGGCATTTCCTCATTGTTGAATGTCTGGCTGAAGGTTTTTGACACATTAGGGGCAGGGCACTCGTGTCACATTTTGGATTGCTCTGAGGTTTGCTGTTCTTTTATAAACATATTGTGAAATGTGTGCTGATGAAGGGGAACATGTTTAGAAAAGAATAAACACAGAAGCCGAGAAATTGATTTCCTTAAAATGAATCCCATATTCCCATGAATTCCTTGTTAAGGTCACTGTGTGTCACCCAAAGCAACATAGATAGATAGATAGATAGATAGATAGATAGATAGATAGATAGATAGATAGATAGATAGATAGATAAGAATATATATACATAGACATATAGATGTAGATATAGATATACATGTAGATATATTATAGTGAGGCAACTTCTCTTGCATATTGCACCCATTGTTTTGTAAGGAGAAGACTTAAAGTCTACCGTCTTAGCAATTTGCTTTACATTTTATATAGTAGTTGTTATTTGATTTTTAAAACACAAGCTTACATGCTGTGATAAATGTTATTAACAGTCCACATTTCTGATATTTGGAAACATTCTGTTAAGGATCTTAGTACAATGTGCAAGTGTTCATTTAATATAAAAATTATAGCAAAATGCACATAAACCAACATGTAAAAGCACAGGAAAAGATACAATTTCCCAAACTAGAACCAAAGCAAATGATAAAATACCAAATATTTGATTAATGTAAATTTCAGTGATTATAACTCATTGGAGCAGGATTAGCATAGTCTTTTATCCTGTTTACCATCATCAGTCTTGAGTCCCAAATGACAATTTGAAAATATTGCTACCAGAATTTTTTTCTTCCAAAATTAAAAGCAATTTCCCAAGTAGCATTATGAAATCTACCTCAACATTGGTATCCATGGGAGACCTCTCCCTTCTCTGAAAAGGAGAAGAGAGGATGGGGAAGGGGTATGGGAGGGAGACTGATAGGTGGGGGACTGTGACCAAGATGTAACCTTCCTAATGCTGTGATCTTTTAATACATTTCCTAGTGTTGTGGTGACCCCTAACCATAAAATTATTTTGTTGTTACTTCATAACTATAATTTTGCTACTGTTATGAATCATAATGTGAATATCTGTTATGCACAATATCTGATATTTGAGCCCTGTAGGAGTTGTGACCCACAGGTTGAGAACCACTAATCTACACTGTACCAGATCCATTTGTTATTATAAAGGCTGTCAAACATCTAAATATCTCAGGTCCTTCACAGCAAAATCCCTAAAGCACTCCCCATACTAAAGAAAAAAACTGCCTTAACTTGTTTGACACTTGTGGTATGAAGTCTATAAGGAAAATTTCTTCCCTCCCAGAGTTCAGAAACAAAAACAAATTGTTGCAGAGACTTCCTTATTTGGTGCTCTACTTTTAGCACAACCATGTAAATACAGACTTTGTGGATGTTTGCATGAAGATGCAGACAATAATCAAAGTTGGAGCAAAGCACACAGACTTCTCGGGAAGATGTCCTGTCTATATTCTGCATTATAACCCTCAAATAGCATCTGATGTACTTTCTGTTAACATTGAAATAGTTGTCATTCAATTGTTCTCTTACTTTGGCATTTATGCTAGTTAAAATTGAGCAATTAAAGGATTTTAAATTTTGTGTTGGCATCTGCTATTATTCATTTCTCATACATTCAAAAATCTGCTGTTTCTTTTTAACAAATAGAGGTAAGAAAATTCTTAGTTTTTCTGAAGCAGCTTATTTAATTCTAAAACTGAGGACTCCAAAATTCTGGACTATTTTTAAAAATCCATTAAGCAAAGCCTACTTATTTCATGTTCTTGCCAATATCTTTTTAACAATAGAATTGCAAATGGAAGAAGACGTGTCATATAAGTAATTCTTGTCAGAAGGGCCTGATCCCATTTTTAAAAACAATGAAAATTTATTCATTTATGTGTCAAAGCTATTCTTGGAAGAAACATTTCTTACAAACAGGGAAAAAATTGCGACTTGAAGTGAATAAGTATTTTGGCATTTGACAAGACTATCTTTTAATGGAGATTTCATGTCTTGAAGAATTTGATACTTCCACATGGATATTACTCAATACTCTTGAACAAGTGGCACCACCATGTGCAGTCATGAGGAAAAGCATAATTGGGTGGTGCTGCTGTTTCACCAATGGGCAGCATATAAAAAATAAAAACTGTTGCTGGGTGGTGGTTGTGATGGCAGTGCATGCTTTTAGTGCCAGCTCTTGGGAAGCAGAGGCAGGCATATCTCTGAATTTGAGGCAAGCCAGATCTACCTAGAGAAACCCTGTCTCTAATTAACTGATTGATCAGTTAATTAAAAGAAGACATTTTTAAAAATAACGAATGTTGATCAATAAATGCAATGTGAAAGTCGACCATGATAGTATATGCTTAAAATCCCAAAACTCAGCAGGTGGAAGCAGGAGAATCAAGAATGTAAAGCAAACCTGGACTACATGAGACTATCTCAAACAAAAAGGAGCTGGAGATATAGCTCAGTTTTTAGAGTGCTTACCTAGCATGGACAAAGCCCTGTATTTGATCCCCAACACTGCATAAAACTGAGCATGATGCAAATGCTTGTAATCCCAGAATTGGAGACAGGAGGGTAGGAAAGTGATACTCATCCTTGGCTACATATCAAGTTACAAGCCAGTGGACTACATGGAACACTGTCTCAAAGAGGAGAGGGAGAATGAAGGAAAAGAAAAAAGAAAAATGATACCATATTGAAGAATGGAAGACAAATAAAGAATGTTATTGTGCACTTTACTAAATCAAATTTTATGAACAATTCTCAGAGTTATTAACTTTATGGAAACACATGCTCAGCGTAATAACTCATGATGCTGTCAGTATGTAACGTGTTTTCTCACTTAGGAATGTCAACTGAATAAAATACAAAAATTAATTAGATATGACCAAGGTAGCAGTTATTTCTCAATGTAAATGTAATACAGGCTACAACTGCAAGGCAAATTCCTCAAAAGTAAAACTACTTAAACAAGCCATTGCAAACCATCCATTTTCCCATTCATTGGAGCAACATATACACATATATACATATGTATACATATATACAAGTATATTTATCTCCATTAGAATGTTGCACGAAGACAAAGAAAATAGTCCAATCTCCTATTCTCAGTAATAATCCCTGCTGTCCATCCAGCAGGGATATGTACATATATGTATGTATATATGTATACATGTATTGCAAGCATACGCTACTACATCAAGCTTTTTTAATGCCCTTTTATCTATTCCATACTGCACAGAAATAATCTCAGGGGGTGACAGGCATTGTCTCATTTGGGGGTCTCCTAATTGATTCTGACAAAATACATGTGATTGGGAAGCCTGCAACTTGTTCTCACATGAAATGGTCATCTTTATAACCATGCTAGGCTTCCTATCAATGTTTCAAAGCAATGACAACTTCAGTGGCATCAGTTGTTAGAACTGTTATCACTGTGGTCGCTTGTCCTCCATGGGCCTTCTGCATACACAAGAGATGAGAGAGTGATGTTAGGTGATATAGAGGTTATTCTTGGTGTTCCCATCTCAATTTTATTGTATGCATATTATTAGGTGGGATCCGAGACTGGAGTTTGAAGGAGCAAAGGCTTACACCAAGATTGTATAAGCAAAGAAATTTACTCTCCACAGACTCAGGGAGAGAGTGACAGTAAGATGTATAGGCATCTTTTCAGGGCTGCAGTCTATATAGGGTGGAGGGAAGCTAGTAACTAATTCCTAGAAGTTAACCACAGGACAATTACATGACTGCTTCTACGGAATGGTCTCTAGGGTAGTTGGAGGGGGGAGGAGCTACTTACAAGAAATTACCTAGAGGGATGTTACGAGATTGATTTCAAAAATTTGTTAGATAATTATGGGGCTGGTTCCAAGAAGTTTTCCATAGGACAGATACAAGGCCATTCCAAAGAATAGTACACAAAACGTTGGATTTCCCTCATTTGTCCCTTATCTCGCTCAGCAGACAGCTGTCACAGGATGGAAGACACAGTACTTTTCCACTTAGCTAAGACTCAAAGGCGGGGTTAAGGCAATAGGAAGGCATTTTTTAGTTAAGAAAGATATTGTTTGGACCTTTCAAATACTCCTCTTGGATTTTGAAAATTCACATTAAATTATGAAGTAAGGCCGAAGATTAACCTTCTAGCTGCTTCCTGGTGATTGGGCATGTAGAGCTGTCCTTGCCCATCCACACTGGAAATACTGGAGAGAAGGATTAATGCTGGGCTGAGGTGCTGGAGTTTGGCCATCTATGTGATAGATCCCTGAGAGAGTTTGAACTTTTACTTATGAAGGTCAAAAGGGTAAAAGGCAGGATATGGATCAAGATAAGAATAGGGCCTAGGAGGGGAGTTAACCAAGAAAACCAGGACCGAATATTTGCCTTCCATTTGAACCACTGTGAGCCCCAATTATTGTAGTTTTCTAGATTATTGGCTTTTTAAATGATGACATCAAGACTTTGTAGTACCTGCCCAGAGTCACCAACATAAAAGCAGCATTCTTCTTGTTAACACTGTACAGACCCCATCTTTGTTGGCTGTTAGTAAATCTAGGCCCAGTTCTTTTGGAAATACCATCCCTACCAGAGACATTAGTTATCTTTGTGTTCTTTGTGCTGAGAAAGTGGGCTTCCTTGCATGTTGGCTTTTGGACAGGAAAAGTTTTGTTTGGACTGAATGCTAAGACCCAAGACAGACAGCAACTTTGAAAGGATTACTGAGACTTAGCTCATTTGTTTCCAAAGACCATTAAGGACTGGTTTTTCTTCAAGGGTGGAAGAGCAGTTGGACAGGGATGGTTGGGAAGTTTAAGTCAGGTATTACATAAACTAGTGTGCAGAGTCCCTGCCAAGTGGTGGAGAGACACTGAATGCCTCAGTTCCACAAAGAAAGTAGACTCAAGGTGGTAAATCTGGCCAAATAGAGATTAGTAGTACCCTTACCTATGCAGAGAGTGGTGGGAAAGTGTTGAATAGAAAGTAAAATTCGACTGGGGCAGTGGAGCACTCCTTTAATCCCAGCACTCAGGGAGGCAGAAGCAGGTGGATCTCTGTGAATCTGAGGCCATCCTGGTCTACAAAGCGAGTCCAGGATAACTAAGACTACACAGAGAAACCCTGCCTCAAGAAAACAGAAAAGAGGTAGCCCATGGGCAGCTCAGTCTCCATGGGGTTAATGGGGAACAGGGACAATCTCTGCCCTGCTCTTTGATCACCTTCCCCTGGCTGGTTGACCTTACTAAGTCACAGAGAAAGAGGATCCAGACACTCTTAATGAGACCTGATAATCCAGGGTAAAATAGTAGGGGAGGAGGACTCCCCTATCACTGGTCTAGGGGAGGGGCATAGGGAGGAAGAAGGAGGTAGCATGGGGCCGGAAGGAGATGAGGGAGGGGGCTACAACTAGGATACAAAGGGAATAAATAATAAATAGTAATAACAATAACAATAATAATGATAGATAGAAAGAGAGAAAAGAAAAGAAAAGAAAAGAAAAGAAAAGAAAAGAAAAGAAAAGAAAAGAAAAGAAAAGAAAAGAAAAGAAAAGAAAAGAAAAGAAAAGAAAAGGAAAGGAAAGGAAAAATCCTCCTGCGGCTGTAGTTCCTATGGAGAGACAGCAAGGTGCCATGTCAGGTTTAAAACAGGTAAGAAAGACATGTCAGAAAGACAGGTAAGAAAACCTCTATTGAGATCCATTTCCAAGCATGAATTCTCTTCTCTTCTACAGTATTTCTTATAGTTAGAAGTCTATATTGTTTGTTTGGGAAATAAGTTACTATCATAAAAACATGATAGACCTTAAGTGGTGGGACAATATGTTTTTACAGTGTTCATAACTCAAATAAAGGGGTTAAGTTCTTGGGTTGGTAAAGGTAACTATGCCTTACTGTGGTCATCTTGCCTTTTTATAGACTGGAGGTTGCTTGAGAGTTTAAAGGAGATAATGTCAGGATCAACTGAAGAGTTTATGGAATATTAGGATAGGCCCACACTAGGAAGTTTTAGTATTAATGAGAGCTGGTTGGGTTCATTTTAATCCAGAGAATATTTGGTCCATATTCTAGTATGTGTTTATCAAAGTGAGTGAAGATTTGAACTTTTACATTTAAATAAGTAGCATTTTTATGGCTTTTGTCTGACGATGAAAGGTGGCACTGATGGTACTCCTATTTAAAAGATTTACTGACATGGAGAAGAGCACGTTAGTCAGAGATGTGGCAGCATAGATCAATAATATCTGTACATTGAATATTTTTGCTCATTTGTCTGTGTGTTTACATGTGGATGGAGATGCATGCATTTGTGTGTGAGAAAGTGTATGCATATGTGAGAGTGCATGTGGAGGCCAGAAGTCAACCTTGGGTGTCATTCCTCATGAGCTGTTTTTCTCCAGACAAGTTCTCTCACTTGAACTTTGAGCTCCCCACTTAGGCTGGACTGGCTAGCCATTGAGCTCAGGGATCCACCTGCCTCCACTTCCACAATGCTTGGATCACAAGCATGCACCATCATGCCTGGCCTTTTATGTAGGTGCTAGGGATCAAACTTAGGACCTCTTTCTTATATAGCAAGCACGTTAGCAACTGAACCATCCCTTCAGCTTCATTGTTTATTTAATTCTTGGATGGCTTGGGTGGCTTCACGGGAGGGACAGAGTGGGTTAGGGTAACAAAAGAGATGAAATTCTAGGAAAACATATAAAAGAAAATGACTTCTCTTGTTTCCTTGGATGCAGCTATTTTACTTTTTGAAGAGAATCTTGCTAGTAAATTATGTGCGCTGGTCTGGTAATCTAGACCTTGATCTGTTTCAGAACTTGATGGGGAGGTTGGCATGACTTGAGAGAGAGATGGATCTAAAGTGGGAGTGCTGAGAATAACTTCAAAGGGTCCCTTCCTTAAAAGGAATCAGTTTAGTGTTAAGGCTGCAGTGTGGAGAAAGTATGAAAAGATATTGATCATCATGCTCCAGCAGCATACTTCTAGCAAGCTCTAAGAGTTATCTCCCAAAGAAAGGTGATTGGTAGAAATATGGGGGGGGGGGGAGAAGAGATCTACTGTAGATTATCACAAAAGGGCATAAGCTTAAAAGGCACCCTAAGAGAGGCTGAATATCTTCCAAAACCTAACGGCAAAATTTGGAGTCAGCCTTGTTGAAAATAGTTTGGTGTCATGTGTAATCTTTGATTTGCCTGAGTGGAGTGGGTTGGAGGAACAAGTTTCCTATAGGACTTCATATAGTTTTAAAATAAGGCTGTAATTGGTGATATGGGCTCTAAAGTGTCCTATGAAGCCAAGAACAATTTGGAGTCCTTTTTTGATGTGCAGCAGTTGTGAGGATGCAATGATGTGTTTTCTCTAAGTTGTAACAGACGTTGGCACTAATGTGAAGAGGAGCCATTAATAACAAATTGTAGCCTGAAACACCTTGTATCACTTTTGTCCTAGGAAATTTAGAAGGGTTATGGTATTATGGGGTAACATTTGAAGAGAAGAACTTCAAAGGAACAGACAATCGACATATTAGAAAAGATGTGATAAGGAAAGAAAAGATCTAAAGCAAGGACTTACCAAACAAAAGTAAGCTGTCTTTGAAACTTTGGAGAAGGTCAGTCCTTGAGCTGTTGGGACTGGTGGCTGACAGGACAAGTCCAGGTAAGTGCAAAAATATCCTGAGACTCAAGAGACAGAACAATGATGAAGATAGCATCCTTTTTTTTTTTTTTTTTTTTTGGTAATATTATTATAGTTTTTTTTGGCTTTCGTTTTTAATTTTAATTTTTCTTCACAATTTATTCATTACATATCCTGATTGAAGCCCCCTCCTTTAACTCCCCCTAGTCCCACCCTCACTCTCTATCCCCCCCCCAACCCCTTCCCCTAGTCCACTGAAAAGATGTGTTCTCCACTATTGCCATCTGCCCATAGCTTGTCAAGTGTCCTCAGGAGTGCCTGGATCCTCTTCCTCTGTGACCTGGCAAGGCCATATAACAAGGGACAAGTGATCAAAAAGGAGGCAACTGAGTTCAGGACAGAGGCAGCCCCACTCCCCTTACTCAAAGATCCACATGGAGACTGAGCTGCCAATCGACTACATCTGAGCAGGGGGTCTAGGTCTTCTCCAGCTATGGTCCTTGGTTGGTGCATCAGTCTCTGCAGGACCCCAATGGGCTCAGAGTTTTTAGGTTTGTTGATCTTCTTGTGGGGCTCCTGTCTCCTCTATATCCTTCTATCCCCATGCCACTCTTCTTCCATGAGACTCTCTGAGCTATGCCCAAAGTTTAGCTGTGAGTCTCAGCATCTACTTTGCTCCCCTGTTGGGTGGAGCCTTTCAGAGGAACCTCTATAGTAGACTCCCGTCTTGTTTCCTCTCTTCTACCTCTTTCTGTTTCCCATTCTTAATGAGATTTAAGCATCCTCCCTAGGGTCCTCCTTAGTGTTTAGCTTCTTTAGGTCTATAGATGGCTATCCTATATTATACAGCTAATCTCTGCTTATAAGTGAATGTATACCATGCCTGTCTTTCTGTTTCTGGGTAACCTCACTCAGGATGATCTCTCCTAATTCCATCCATTTGCCTGCAAATTTAATGATTTCCTTGTTTTTAATAGATGAGTAGTATTCCATTGTGTAAATGTACTACAACTTCTGTATCCATTCCTCCATTGAGGGACATCTAGGTTGAATCCAGATTCTGGCTATTACAAATAAAGCTCAAAAACTCAAGTGACAACACATGCTGGAGAGGTTGTGGAAAAGGGGAACCCTCCTCCATTGCTGGTGGGAGCACAAACTTGTACAACCACTCTGGAAATCAATTTGACACATTCTCAGAAAATTGGCAATAGCACTACCTCAAGATCCAGCTATACCACTCTTGGGCATAGATCCAAAGATGCCCCACCATTCAATAAGGACATTTACTCAGCTATATTTGTAGCAGCTTCATTTTTAATAACCAGAATCTGAAAACTGTGGTATTTTTAAATCTATGATTTTTGTAGAGAGCATTGTCTGTCCAAGTAGCTTAACATATATATGTATATACACACACATATATGTGTGTATGTATTATACATGTAAACTTTTTGTATTGTGTATAATCTTAAGGAAATATAAAATGGTATGATTCCTTGAGACTTGAGGCTTTATCAAATAATCTTGGTATTATTTGTCCCACATTCCTTTTCTGTCTCTTCTCTATATTGACCTCCTTCTCTCATCCCAAGTTGGACCCCTTCCCCCCCTTTTTGGTTTCTCACTTCATATTACCTGTACCCTGATTGTTATTCTTGTCCCAAGCCCAACATCTACCTACCCACTCCACATATGGTTTCTGTGATAGCTATTATTGATAGTCTTTTTTTTTCACTTTATTTTTTTATTAATTACAGTTTATTCCCTTTGAATCCCACCTATAGCCCCCTCCCTCTTCCTTTCCCAATCCCACCCTTCCTCCCTCATCTTTACCCATGCTCCTCCCCCAGTCCGCTGATGGAGAAGGTCCTCCTCCCATTCCATCTGATCTTAGTTGATCTTAGTCTCACTTGATAGTCAGTTTGACTACATCTGAAATTAACTCAAACACAAGTGGCTACACATGTGAGAAATCTTTTTCTTTTCTTAATCTAATTTATTTATTTTTATATCAATCACAGGTTAGGTACTTTGCATCCCAGGCGTAGCCCCCTCCCTCATTCCCTCCCACTCTCCCCATCCCTCCCTCATCTCCTCCCCGCCCCCTCCGAGTCCACCGACTGGGGAGGACCTCCTCCCCTTCCATCCGACCCCAGATCATCTTGTCTC
>CM053742.1:110596741-110625175 GCA_028658305.1 Pachyuromys duprasi | reverse complement strand
TCTCTCTCTCTCTCTCTCTCTCTCTCTCTCTCTCTCTCTCTCTCTCTCTCTCTCTCTCTCTCTCTCTCTTTCTCACTGTCCCAATAAAACTGCCTCCTTGTTCCCTCATTCTCTGTGTTGTACCCTTAAGTAGCTTCCCTTTCCTCTTTCTGTCAAATATTTTTCTGATTCTCCAATTTTTCTGCCAATTAGACACCACTTTCAAACATGGGTGCTTCCTTCTACAAAGTATCTTTACTTTCATGCCTGGACCTAAGCTTTTCTTTACTTGAAATTTGTTCTATACCAGACTGGCCTTGAATTCAGATCTGCTTGCCTCTGTCTCCTGGATTAAAGGTGTATTTATATTCCATCCAGGTCACACAGACCTAGAAAGTCTTTGGGTGTGATCTCTTGCCAAAGCAGCCATGTTCTGAATTAAAATTCCTCTACATCTGTCACTAAAAGAAGTCAGGGTAAGAGCTCAAGACAGGAACCTGGAAGCAGGAACTGAAGCAGAGGCCATAGAGAAAGGCTGCTTTTACTGGCTTGCTTTTATTGCTTTCTACGCCTGCTTTCTTATATACCCCAGGACCACCTGACCAAAAGTGGTACCATCCACAGTGGGATGGTCCCTACCACATCAATCATTAATCAAAACAATCCCCACCCCTATCTAGATTTACCTACAAGCCAAACTTATGGAGGTAATTTCTCAGCTAAGATTCCCTCTTCCCAAATAGGTCTAGGTTTATTGTCAAGTTGACAAAAACAAAACAAAACAAAAAAACAAGCAGCACTGTGAGCATGAAAAAGTTGGTGTGTGGTATGCAGCAGGCATTGTAGCTGTTCTGGCTGTCCAGAGACAGCTTAGGGTGCTGTACACTCATATGGGGGGGGTATAGAGCACCAGCACCTGGAACTGGTTATTCTTAGTGAAGATGATGATCCTGAGGACAGTGCCACCCTTGGAAAAGATGCGGTACAAAGCATCCAAGGTCACCGAGTAACAGAGATTTTTTTCCATGATGATCCTGAGTCCAGGGTTCTGGTTAGCCACCATCATCCTGATATTCATGGCCCATTGGGGGCCATGAAAGCCACCTTTCCCGAAGATACCAAATTCACTACCTGCAAGGCTGCTTGGGCATGCACCTTGTTTCCTTGTTTGGGAAGCTGTTGGTATTAAGCACCTTGTGGTTGAAGAACTAGATGTGGTTGGGCTGGCAGCATGGCACTGACACCGCTGATATGGCTGATATATGTATGTGTGTGTGTACATGTATGTATGTATGTGTGTGTATGTGTGTATGTATGTATGCATGTAGTAGTTGACCATAGTGTTGGCCGTTGGCAGCTTCCTGCATGTGCAGCTCAATGAAGGCTTGGCTCTTCTGTTTCAGTATGAGAAAGCTGGTGGCCTTCCCAAACAACAGTGCCAGGTATGTTGGCACATGGCTACAATTCCAGCACTTCAGAAGCAGATGCAGGAGGATTAGGATTTCAAAGTCATACTTGACTACATCCTCTCTCTCAAAAAGAAAAAAAAAAAGCAACAAATACAAGGAACAATTCGTGGTTTAGACCAGAGTCAGGATAGTTATTCTTTTTTTTTACTATTTTTATTGATTTATTATTTATTACAATTTATTCATTTCGTATTCCAGCTTTCTAAGGTTACACCATGTATAATTTCTAGATGTTTGAGACAAGATTCATGGCTCAGTTATTTGAGTCTTGATTTCATCATGAGAGATCAGCTATTTCCTTGTTTAAAAACTCCCATCTGAGCAAAATCCAGCTTCTGACCCAAAAGTTTCCAATAACTAAGTGTGATCAAATTTTCAATATTATCTATGACTCGCAATTATCAGTATCTTTTTCAGAAAACAATTCTGAAAATTAATTTTGCTTGAGATTATTTGACAGTATTTTGTTAAAGGTATCTATGGGTTTTTTGTTTTTTTTAAGAATACTTAAATAAAAATTGTTTTGCCATAAATCAAATTAAATAACTGTACCAGGTGCCATTGTTATTTTTATAGTTTGTTTCTCAAGGAAATGAGCGGGAAGTTAGGTTTACTCAAGCTTCTAATAAAGATAACTAGGGAGGTGAAGGCAACAATGTAGGAGTTCCAGGCCAACCAGAGGGACATAGGAAGTTTGAGGCCAACCTGGACTACATGAGACTCTGTCTGAAAAAAAAAGAAAAACAATAAAGTTCTCTAAAGCCACAGGGCTTTCCTGTTATTGTTGGTAGTGGTTTTTCAGGGTGGGGATGGTATTATCATTTTGCCTAGCTCAGGCCTTGTTATGTTTAGCTTGAAAAGGGAACAACATGAAACAGCTACATGTGGTAATTTCATTTATACATTAGAGTAAAGATGGCTTGCTATATAAACAAGCACACATGAATTCAATCCCTGGTTTTGCAGCAGGGGTTCTTTGTGCCTGTGACTTACTAAGTTGTCTGGAAGGAACTGCATTTTCTGATCCTCGGGTATGTCAGTATAATATCTTCATATTATTTACTCATTCACCCATAGACTTTTTCTGAACGATGTATATTTTTCTGTATGCTAATTGCATTTGGTAAAATAGTGTGTTTGACCCTGTACGCCAGCTTGACTTTGTTCTGGTTTCTAGGTTAATTGTTTGAAATATAAATTTTATCATATTCTTCTATAAAAATAATATGTTTTGTCTGGTGGTGGAACAATAGATATTCTCTGTGTGTGTCTCTCTCTTTGGTTTTTGAGACACAGTTTCTCTGTGTAGCCTTGGCTGTCCAAGACTCAAACTCACAGAGATCTGCCTGCCTCTGCCTCCCCAAGTGCTGGGATCTTAGGCATGAGCTCCCATGCCCAGCAGGGATTCTCAATAGAAAAAGATCAAGATGAACTCAGTCTTTTAGTAGGGATCCCATACTTGTGAGTTTTACCTGTAGGAGCTCAAGGTAATTCTCACAATGATTATCTGGGGTAATTCTCCCTGTGTTCCTGGCAAGAAGAAAGGAAGAGAAGACATTTGGAATGAGCCAGAGCATTCTATTCTTTTTTTAATGTAATTTATTTATTTTTATATTAATCACAGGTTAGGTACTTTGTATCCCAGGCATAGCCCCCTCCTTCCTTCCCTCCCACTCTCCCCATCCATCCATCATCTCCTCCCTGCCAAGTCCACTGATGGGGTAGGACCTCCTACCCTTCCAACCGACCCTAGTTTATCTTGTCTCTTCAGGGCTGGCTGCAATGTCCTCTTCTGGGCTAGGCTGTTACTCCCAGGCGTGTGGGGGGGAGGGTCAAAGAGCCAGCCATTGAGTTCATGACAGAAATAGTCCCTGTTCCCCTTACTAGGGTCTCCAGTTGGATACTGAGCTACCATGGGCCACATCTGAGTGGGGGTTCTAGGTTATATCCATACGTGGTCCTTGGTAGGAGAAACCGTCTCGTAAAAGACCCCTGTGCCCTGATCTATTTGGTCTTTGTGGAGCTCTTGTTGGACCTAATAGATGTCTACAGAACTTTTCACCCCAGATCAAAAGAGTATACCTTCTTTTCAGCACCTCATGGAACCTTCTCCAAAATAGACCATATAGTTGGTCACAAAGCAAGCCTCAGCAGATACAAGAAGATTGAAATAATCCCTTGTATCCTATCTGACCATCACAGTCTAAAGCTGGACCTCAACAACAGAAATAGCAAAAGGCCTGCACATACATGAAAACTGAGCATTCTATTCTTAACAGGGATTTCCAGAAAGTCTGACTGTTCTATCAGAGCCTAAGCTATTGATGTTTCATGAGGGTCCGAGCAACCTGAAGGAAGGAAAAGATCCAACTGCTGTTCCCTTTATGAGGAGGTAAATATTAAACTTCAAAGTTCAAAGACAGACTCACAGAAAGACTGAATTCTAATCATAGGAGTAGACTATGTGCATCCTACATCCCCACACAGTTGACCACCACATCACTGAAGGACTTTTGGAGGGTTTTTTGGGGGGGAGGGTTAAGCATACTTACATAAAAAATTGTTTTGCGTAAATCAAACTAAATAACTGTAACAGATGGCATTGTTATTTTTATGGAGAAGTTATAGCCAGTTTTACAAGGAACACTGAAACAAAAGAGAAACACAGATTGAAGAGACAGGAAATATAAGAAACAGACTCAGATATGGCAAGGGTGTTGGTATTGTTAAACCAGATATTTAAAACATTTATAACTAATAACTTTTGATAGTCCATTTTGCATATCAACATGGGTGGAACAAGGGATGCCCAGAAATCTGGTTAGATTTTATTCTAAAAATAAATCCTTCACTTTTGAAAGTGAAGGATATTTCATGATCTTAATTGTAAGGATGGATTCTATGAATATATATACACATATATATGTTAAGACAGCAAGTTGTACATTTGAAACACGTGTAATTATTCAATAATAATTATTCTAGTAGGAGCAACTTTCTTATAACCAAGGGATTTCCTGTGTGTGTGTGTTGCCATAGAATATTGGTTCATAAATGGAGTTACTGGTATGACCCAATGGAGAAAATGACAGAGAGAAACAGAGATGTAGATGTGTACAGAGACGTGTGCACATGTATTGTCTTTATTAACTGAGAGAGTTTGAATCACTGTCACCCCAGAACATAAATAATGCTAGTATTTATGTTTTGGTTTTTTTGTTTGTTTGTTTGGTTTGCTTTGGTTTGATTTTGAGACAGGTTCTCATTTAGTCCAGGCTGACCTGGAATTTGTTATATGGTCATGACTGGCCTTGAAGTCCTGATCTTCCTGCCTCCATCTTCTGAGTGCTAGGGCAACAGGAATTTGCCACCATACCTCGAGTACTAGTGTTTCTGAATACCATTTAATGCTAGAAGATATAGGAGTTTCAGGAAGTACTAAAAGAATGATGAAAGCATGTCAAAGGAACACAGGACTCTAGTTTGAAGGGACTCCCATTTACCAGATCTAGAAAACTAAAGTATCAAAATAGATAATGATAGAATTTGATTATAAAACATCTAACAAAACAAGAAGCCACAAGTAGGTACAAGTAAACACAAGTTTTTTTCTTTTTTATTAATAATTTTTATTTTTTATATTAATCACAGTTTATTCACTTTGTATCTCAGCCGTAGCCTCCTCCCTCGTTCCCTCCCAATCCTACCCTCCTTCCCTCATATCCTCCCTGCCCTTTTCTAAGTCCACCGAAAAGGGAGGATCTCCTCCCCTTTCATCCGATCTAGCTTATCAGGTGTCTTCAGGACTGGCTGCAATGTCCTCTTCTGTGGCCTAGCAAGGCTGCTCCTCCCTTGGGGGAGGGGGTCGAAGAGCCAACCATTGAGTTCATATCCAAAATAGTCCCTGTTCCCCTTACTAGGGTAGCCACTTGGATATTGAGCTACCATTTGCTACCTTCAAGCAGGGGTTCTAGGTTATATCCATTATATACATGGTCCTTGGTAGGAGAGACAGTCTCATAAAAGACACCTGTGCCAGGTATATTTGGTCCTTGTGGACCTCCTGTCCTTTCCAGATCTTACTAAGTTTTTAATGAAACTATAGTCTCAAAGTACCCCCCACTAAAGTTCTTACATCTATATGTTTTTTTAGGGGGTGGGGAGGATCCTGGGTATGCATGTGCCATGGTACAAGTGTGAAGATCAGAGGACATTGTGCAAGTTGGTCCTTTCTAGCTGTCAAACTCAAGGGGTTAGGCTCCGAGGCAAACACCTTTACTTGAGCCATCTCACCAGCCCCAAAACTCTTAATAATTGCAAACATTACAAAAAAAAATCCTGTTGCATTCCATGTAGTAAAGTGATCAAGTAAACATCAGCACTGATAGGAAGCACTTAACAGTATACCAGCTGATAAGTGTGACAAAAGCACAGCATGCTTTTGATATCTTTGCCAAGAATTCATAACTTGACTTTGATTATGAGCAGACCAAAACCAGGGCATACTTTACAAAACTATTAGCCTATATATTCAAAAGTGTTGGGACTATAAACATCAAGGAAATACAATGGACTTATTCCTAACTGAAGAACACAAGATAAATAAAAAGTAATTATATGATAGATACATGATTTTAACTAAATGCTTTCTACATGAAGAATAATATTGTGATAGTATGTGAAAATTAATGAGTAGGAAATACATGGTAATAATGCATTAATGTAATTTACATATTTCAGTCATTGCACTTAGATTGTGTAGAAGATTGTCCTAATTGTAGAAAATCTATATTAAAGTATTCAAAAAAAGTATTCATGCAGAATTGGAGAGGTATCAGTTATAGCACATATGATTTTAGTTAGTAGGAATAATTCCAACAGATTTATTTTACATAAGGACTATAGTTAATAACAACATACTTTAAATTGCTGAGAATAGGTGTTACATGTTCTCATCACAACTAATAAATAATAAATAACTGACAATTCTATTTAGCTACTCCACGCTGTGTACATACTTCAAAATGTCATGTCAATACACCATAAACATACACAATTTTATTTGGTCATTAAAAATGAAAATAAACAAGATATAGAACACTTTGAACATAGAATAGCGTTTGTTGTGTATTCAGAATTATGGAGTTTCACGTTGACAACTTAATTGCAAATGTTTCAGGGGAAAATTCCCATAGTTTCAAATATTCTTTAAGTTTGCAACAAATGATAAGATTAAAAGTCTCAACATGAACTCAGTGGCCAGCTTTTTGATCACCTCCCCCTGGGGGTTGCATCCCTGCGAGGCCACAGAGGAAGATGATGCAGCCAACCTTGATGAGACCTGAGGGTCAGATAGAAGGGGAGGAGGTCCTCTCCTATCAGGAGACTAGGGAGAGGGCATAGGGAGAGAAGAGGGAGGGAGGGTGCTGTTGGGAAGAGATGAGGGAGGGGTCTGCAGTGGGGATACAAAGTGAATAAATTGTAATAAATAAATAATTTAATTTAATTTTTTTAAATATTAACAAATATATAAGAGCTGTTAAAGAAAACCAAGTAGCAATTTTAAATAAATTTCTAAATTTTAAAATCAAAATATTACATCATTTCCCTCTTTGCTTTTCTTCCTCCAATCCCCCCATATATCCTCTTTACTCCATCTCTTTCATTGATCACCGATACAGATGTATATAAATGCTTAAATATATAAATCCAACTTGCAGTCTGTTTATCGTTACTTGTGTGTTTAGAATTTCAGGGCTGATCACTCAGTGCTGGATAACTAACTAGAAGGCTTGTTTTTTAAGAAAAGCATTTTTCTGCTCTCAGCAGTTCTTAGCTGCCTGTAGGACTTTGATAATTGGATACGGTCCTATGAGATTTTCACCTTTCAAGTTACCATGTCTATTGGTGATGTACTTACTCAGGTGGTTTGAATAAAAATGCCACCTATAGACTCATAGATGTGAATGCTTGGTCACTGGGGAGTGGTGCTACTTGACAGGGATTAGGAGGTGTGGCCCTATTGGAGTTTCAGTGCTCAAACAAAGCTCAATGTATTTCTCTTCCCTGCTGCCTGCTGATCATGACCTATAAGTTTCAGCTACCTCTCCAGTACCATGTCTACCTGTTTGCTACCAAACTTCCCACCATGATGACAATGGACTGACCCTCTGAACTATAAGCCAGCCCCAATTAAATGTTTTTCTTTATAAGGGTTGCATTGGTCATGTTGTCTCTTCACTGGCAAAGAACACTGACTAAGAGAAGGGGGGAAAGTTACATTTATCTGTGTGTATACAGATGAATATTCAGAACATAGTTAGGACTTGATGGTAGTTATATAAAGTGGCAATAATAGTTTATACTCTAAGATTCATGACCTCACCAGCCTCAAGTAGTTAGCTAAGTTTCCAACAACAGGCATGATTTCCCCCTCCTGTTGATTTGGCCTTAAGTCCAATTAGAGAGCTGATTGTTGTCACTGAGATATGAGTGCCACAAGTGCACCCTGAGTTGTAGTATGTCATGTTGATTTTTGTTTTTGTTTATAGGTATCCTCTCTAGGTTGGACTGCTGGCTGTTTCTCTCCCTTTAAGACTCAAATAGCACCCTCATGTACCACAAAAGCTAATTCACAGAGAAGAGGATTTCAGGTCACATCCAGCTGAAATTCTTCAGGGCCTTTGGCTGAAGCGCATAGTGTCTTCAGCAGTGGAGACTTACATTCAGCCTCTAATAGGCAATCAAAGGCAATGACAACAGCTTGCATTGTTTGGGGAGTCCCTTGGATGCCCCCGGCCAACAGCTTGAAAGGGAGTTTCTAAAGTATGGTATTAGGAATTTTGTTAGATAATCTGTGGCTCTTGTGGGGGTTGTTATCATTCGAAGTGGCATAACTTCCTATTTTACCCAAGTTCCCCTTTATATTACTTGTAAGTTGTTGATCATAATGCAAGTCCCTATTGCTAAAGACACCATGCACTTCAGACAAAGGCCCTGAAGAATTTGCAGTAGATATGACCTAAAATTCTTCCTGTGGACTATTCCCACTCTGGTGGTACTGTCTCCTTCTTGGCCCCCCCTTTTACTTTCCTGGTTTCTGCGGTTACTCCAGGTTGTATACTCACATCTGAAGTTTTGGAGCTGTTAGCTTCAGATGAAAGAGAACATGTGATGTTTGTCTTTCAGGGTCTGAGTTACCTTACTCAATATAATATTCTCTAGTTCCATCCATTTACCTGCAAAGATGATGATTTAATTTTTTCTTTACAGCTGAATACTATTCCATAGTATACATGGACTACACTTCATTATTCATTCATCTGTTGAAAGACATTTAGGTTTTTAATTCCCGGATATTGTGAATATGGTGGCAATGAAGAATCCTGAACAAGTATCTCTGGAGTAGTCCTTTTGACATATGCCAAGGAGTAGTATAGTTGAATCATGTGATAGATTTACTTTTAGTTTTTAAGAATTCTCCACATCAATTTTCAGAGTAGATGGACCTGTTTGCCATCTCTCCAATAATGAATAAGGGTTCCCTTCTTTTGACATCCACTCCAGCATTTGTTGTCAGTTGCTGTGTTGATTTTTGCCATTCTTACTGGAGTAAGATGAAATCTCAAAGTTGTTTTTATTTGAATTTTCCCAATTGCTAAAGACCCTGAATGCTTTTTGAGATATTTCTTAGCCATTTCATCTTCTTTTGAGACCTCTCTATTCACATCTGTAGCTGACGTTTTGAATGGGACATTGGTTTACTTGACTCTTTGGGTTTCTTTATATATATATGTGTGTGTGTGTGTGTGTGTTCTGTCTATTAATCCTCTTGTCAGATACACTGCTCTCAAAGATTCTCCCCCATTCGGTAGCCTTCCTCTTTACTGATTGTTTCTTTAAGTGTACAGAAGCTTTTTAGTCTTATGAGTTCTTAATTGTAAGTTTTTGAAGAACCATACTAGGTAACACAGGCTGACCTCAAATTCATTACCCTCCTTGCTTAGCCTCCTAATTACAGGCCACCATTCCTGGATTTGGGAACAAAGTGCATTAGAGCTTGGTTTCTTTTTTGGCAAATAGTTATTTAAGAATGAAAAATACTATAACAAAACTAAAACCCTCAGTGAATGGGTCTAACAATGGCTACCTGCATGCTGGAGAGGCTGAGAACTTGGCAGCAGTTCAATCATGTGCCTGGATGCCTTAGCAGTTCCAGTCAGGTGCAATAAATAGACCAGGAGTTTCCAAAAGAGCTGCTGCTCTTCAGGCCATGGTGGAAGCCCCAGATAAGCTGGGTTCCCATATCAGGAAAAGATGGCAGTAGCAGTGGGGTAGATAGGCTGAAAATCAGAAGGTTAGAGGCAGGAAGACAGAAGCACAGCGGCGTCTTCGTCATACCTCTTTCCATATGTGCCACTGCAGGAAGGGCCGCCTACTCTGAGGAGAGTGTTTCTCCCCTTATTCCTTCCAGGAAATACCCTCCCAGAAGCTACCAAAGAAGTCTCTCTCACTTAATTCCATATCGATTCAAACTGACAGCCAAGATTATCCATCACAATGTGCAATAGATACAACTGCAGCATAGAGCAGGAAGAACCGACTTGCACCTGAGTCAAGTATAAGGAAAGTATCTATTTTGTAACTCATGAAAAAACCACTAAACACATTGGGCAAAGATGTATAGTCAAGATCACAATGGATGAGTTAAAACCAAATAGTTTATTCTGTTTATAAAAATTGTGTGTGTTTGTGTGTCTGTATGTATACGGTTTAAATTACCTAAAGAAGACTTTGCACATGAAAAAAGTGAAATCCAAGGAAGACTTCCAAACTGTCAGAACTTTTTTGTTGTTGTTTTATAGTATAATCATATTCATTTTAATTTTTATTATTACAATTTATTCACTTTGTATCCAAGCTGTAGCCCCCTTCCTTTTCCCCTCCCAATCCCACTCTCCCTCCCTTTTCTCCTCCCATGCCCCTCCCTCAATCCATTGATAGGAGAGGTCCTTCTCCCCTTCTGTCTGACCCTAGTCTATCAGGTCTCATCAGGACTGGCTGCATTGCCTTCCTCTGTGGCCTGGTACAGCTACAATCCCCTCAGGGGGAAGTTTTCAAAAAGCCAGCCAAAGAATCCAAAGGCATACATTAGAAAAGGCATACATTAGAAAAAAGATAGCATCTTCAACAAATGGTGCGGGTCTAATTGGATTTCTACATGTAGAAAAATGCAAATAGATCCATACTTACCACCCTGCAGAAAACTAAAGTCCAAGTGGATCAAAGACCTCAACATAAAACCAGACTCACTAAACCTGCTGGAAGAAAAAATAGGGAAGAGCCTTGAACTCATTGGCACAGGAGAAAACTTCCTGAACAGAACATTAACAGCACAGGCTCTAAGATCAACAATTAATAAATGGGACCTCATGAAACTGAAAAGATTCTGTAAGGCAAAAGACACTGTCGTCAGAATAAACCGAGAGCCTATAGATTGGGAAAGGATCTTCACGAACCGTATACCTGACAGAGGTCTAATACCCAGAATATATACAGAACTCAAAAAGTTAAACACCAGCAAATCAAGAAATCCAATTAAAAACTGGGGTACAGAGCTAAACATGAATTCTCAATAGAATAGAATATTGAATGAATAGAATAGAATTCTCAATAGAAGAATACTGAATGACAGAGAAACACTTAAAGAAATACTCGGCGTCTTTAGTCATGAGAGAAATGCAAATCAAAACAACCCTTACACCCCTCAGAATGGCTAAGATAAAAAACTCAAGTGACAACACATGCTGGAGACGAAGTGGAGAAAGGGGAACCCTCCTCCATTGCTGGCCTGAATGTAAACTTGTACAACCACTTTGGAAATCAATCTGGTGCTTTCTCAGGCAATTAGGAACAGAGAACAGTGCTACCTCAAGATCCAGCTATACCACTCTTAGGCATATATGCCCTAAATATGCTCAAGTATAAAACAAGGGCATTTGTTCAACCATGTCCAAAGCAGCTTTATTCGTAATAACCAAAATCAGGAAATAACCCAGATGTCCCTCAACGGAGGAATGGATATAGAAATTGTGGTACATTTATACAATGGAATACTACTCAGCAATTAAAAACAAAGAAATCATGAAATTTGCAGGGAAATGGTGAGAACTGGAAGAGATGATCCTGAGTGAGGTGACCCAGAAGCAGAAAGACACCCTTGGTATATACTCACTTATAAGTGGGTATTAAACATATAATATAGGATAAACATACTAAAATCTATAGTCCTAAAGAAGCTAAACAAGAAGGAGGAACCTAGGGAAGTTGCTCAATCTTCACTCAGAAAGCAAGTGGGATGGACCTCTGAAGAGGGGAAAAAAACAAAAACAAACAAACAAACAAAAAAAAAAACGGAACGGGGAAGGAGCCTACCACAGTATCGAAGCAGATACTGAAACTCATAGCCAACCATTGGGCAGAGTGCAGGGAATCTTATGAAAGAAGGGGGAGATAAAGAGACCTGGAAGTGACCAGGAGCTCCACAAGGAGAGCAACATAACCAAACTATCTGGGCCTAGGGGTCTTTGCAAAGACCAATACTCCAATCAAGGCCCATGCATGGAGATAACCTAGACCTCTTTTTCAGATGTAGCCCTTGGCAGCTCAGTATCCAAATGGGTAGCAGGGGCTGTCTCTGACAGAAACTCAGTGGATGGCTCTTTGATCACGTACCCCTGAGGGCGGGGCAGCCTACTGGGCCACAGAAGAAGACAATGGAGACAGTCCTGATGAGACTTGATAAGCTAGGTTCAGATGGAAGGGGAGGAGGATCTCCCCTATCAGTGGACTGGGTAAGGGGCATGGGAGGAGAAGAGGGAGGGAGGGCAGGATTTGGATGGGATGAGGGTGGTAGCTACAGCTAGGATACAAAGTGAATAAATTGTAATAATTAAAAAATTAAAAACAAATAAAATTTTAAAAAAGAATAGAAATCTCACAAAGTATCTTTTCACACAACTGAATTAAAATAGAAAGAAATAATAGAAACATAATGTGAAATTATGCAAATACTTATAAACTAAATAATTCATGGGCCAAAGGGTATAAATATGGATTAGAAAAATATTTTGAGCTTTATAAAAATGAAAATGCAAGCTAATGGTGTGGCTAGGCATATCTGAAAAGAGAAAAAAATGCATCTAAATCAAGCTAAAGAGGGTAAGAAATAGGGTTAAGAAAAAAATTAAGTAAAATTTAAAACCAGAAAAAATTTTAAACCCAGAAGAATAGTAAATAAAATAGTTACCAAAAACAATGATTCTCTGAAAATACTGAAAATATTGATAAGTCTGACAAGACTGACTACGCTCCTGCATCAGGGGTAGGCTTGCTCACTTTATCAAAATTGAGAGGAAGGAAGCATATGATATCATTACAGAGACTGCAGATATTTTATGTGTAGTTAGTGAGAACTTCACATATATTTTGCACTTAAATTCATAACTGAGATGCAGTGAACTGAACTCTCAAACACCATAAATCACTAAAACCCACCAAAGTGAAAACAAATAAGTTAAATCATTCTATAACTTGTGGGAAACAAGTCTCTGTAAGTCTATTAAATATTTAAAGAACATATAACCCCAATTCTTCCTAGTCTCTACTAGAAAACAAAGGAACCATAACACTGTTCTGCAAAATAAATGGGACCAGAATTAGTTTAAACACACACAGACACTAGAGGAAAGAAAACTGTATCAACACCTCCCACAATTATGAATATAGAAATCTTGAAAGAATGGTAGCTAATAACATACAGTAACATATAAAAAGGTTGGCTTAATATTCTCTAAATAATCAATGCAGTCCACAACTTTTGCAAGCTAAATAAGTCAAACCACATAATCATATTAATTGCCAAGCTTTGAATAAAACAAGCATTTATTTATGAAAAATTTCAGTAAACTAAAACTAAATGATGAAGACCTCATCATCACGTCATAACTCCACATCTCCTCATCCCCAATACACACCTGGATCTTGGCCCTAAGTAATAAGGAAAGAGATGCCACATAAAATAATTTGCACTTAGAAAGTAATCAGACAGTTGGAAAACCTATTTTGACTGTACGGTAGCTCTTTCAAGATCTCTTTGTGAACTCCCAAGGAAATCGAAATCAAGAGGTAAGGTCAAATGGGAAAGGTCCTGGCCTTTTACAAAGGGATGTACTCTCAAGATAAAGTGGAAGACTTCTTTAGAATCTGTTGATGATTTTGGGGCCCACTAAGCAAGGAAACCCACATAAACGCCAAAGACCATATAAAGATACAAGGAGAAGGGATGGAAGTGACGGATGTTCCAACCTTTCTGATCTTCCTTTGTAGAAGATGCAGTTTCTTTTTATATTTTTAGATTGATTTATTACTGAAAAATAATGAATATAAGCCCAGTCCCTCCCTCACACATCAAGAATGTCGTCATTCTTCTTGATGACATAAACAATAGCTCCTTCCTAAAAGGACAGTTTGTCTTCCTTGTCTTTTGTCTAAATTGCTACAACTAGCAGGGGCAGGAAACAAAACAGGATGTGAACAGGAGTACTATCCCTAGAAAAACAAAACTAAATAATCACTCAAACACAACAACTTTCTCAACAAAGACTAAAATTTATATGTGTATATTGTCTATTTAATGACCATCCCTATAAAATGAAATCCATTTTCCAGAGGTTGTGTTCTAAATCAAACATAAATGCTAGAAGAAAAGGAAACAGGAAGAAGCACTGCCATCACATTTAGTTAGACTTAACCTCCCATAGGTATTGGAGAAAGTACATTGTAATAGAGATAAACACAATCTCAGAATTATGAAAGATGCCCATTTCTTCAGGTAAGCATGAATCACCATAGTGTGTAAGAAAATGCTAAGGTTTAAACATTATAGTTATCCTGGTGACGTGAGATACAATGTGAGAGGCAAGTGAGAAATGAAGCAGACTAAAAAAACAGCAATTCCATGTCTTCTTTCTAGAATCTACATTATTCACTGAATGGTGGTTAAATTCCCACAAGTTAAATGCATGAACAAAAGAGAATCTACTAGTTTTCGCAAAGCTCAGAGATTCTTCTCAGAAATACCTATTTTACAGACAAGGTTACTGAAAATTACATAAGCAAACCATGGGTGGCTGAATGTTTCAACGTGAACTGTTGTTTGATAATAAAGTGAGTGGGCTTAGCTTTCTTGTTCCAAGAGAACCTCCTGAATGCTGCCTGGAATATATGTGAGTGGGAAGGCCCAGCTGACCTTGTCCCTTGTCCTGGTCCTAGCCCTCCCCACTCTAAGATTTAATTTGTCAACAAGGCCAGCTAGTTCAGAAACTAATACTGGCATTGCTTTGGACAAATAGGCCAGGGAACATCCCATAATTACTGGGAGTTTTTAATAAACTCATGGCAGTTCAGTTGTCATTCATTTTGTACTAGGACTCGATGCTGACAAGGAAGGAAGGAAGGAAGGACTGCGCTGCAGTAAAAATTAAAGGGATCAATAGTCCTGGACTGTGGAACAGCAGCTGTAGTCCCCACCAGGGTCCTCTGGTCTCAGAGTGGAAAGAGGCAGACCATGCCCCAACTCCTAGGAGAGTTCTAAGCACAAAGCCAAACCCCCATCCCACACAGGCACCATCAAACAGTTCCTATTCTCTACAGGATCTAAGCTCTGGATATGTGTCCATGTTCTGGTTGTCCCTGTCTTTGTAAAGAAACCTATATGCCTTATATTATAGCTCCTGTGATACTACTATTCTGTGCATCTCTTCCTGACCTTTCACATCAGAATGTTCAGGAGACAAAAAGCAATGGAGTCTAATATAGAAGCTATCCTTCCCAGCTATGTGGCATCAGACAACCTCTCTTCTGCTGGATTTAAAATGTACTAGAGATTTAAAAAAATGGCCTTCTAGGGTTGTAGGTAATATGTAGTATCTAGGGTTGTAGGTAATATGTAGTATCATAACAGGTTATAAATACTTATGTTCATCCTCAAAATTAAAAAAAAGAGAGAGAACCTACTATGTATTCTTTGAAAACATATACCTAGGGGTTGGCAAGATAGCTCAGTGGTTAAAAAAACTTGTCACCAAGCCTGATGACCTGAGTTCCATTCCAAGACTACATGGTAGAAAGAGAGAACCACAGTTATCCTCTGACCTCCACATGGACTGCATGGCACTTGTACTCTAAAATGTAAATAAATAAAACATAAAATTAAAAATATATACTGCATTATGTCACCAATTTAATATATCCACTATAATAGTGTAAACATGCTAAGAGAACCAAGACACCTCCACAAATTCTATGACTTTTTCCCTTAAATAGCTTGATATGAGTCTTTAAACCATGAACATATAATTTCTCATTCCCAGCATTTAATTTACCTCCATTTTGGTTACATTGGGATATCTTATCACTTAAGAAAATCCAACCAACCTTTGTTGTCTTTGTTCCTTTTTTTTCATTTTTTTGTATTAATACTACTTACATCTTGGTCATAGGCCTCCCCCTCCTCTCCTCCCAGCCCCACCCTCCCTCCTGCATCCTACTGTATTCTGAGGACTAGGGGAGGATTCCTGAGACAAGGGGAGCCCCCCTACTCAGACTCCCAGCTTATCTATTCACATAAGGATTGAAATCATCTTCCTCCCCTGTGGCCTGGTAGGGCAGTCCCATCAGAGGCAAGTGATTAAAAAAAAAAAAAAGCAGGCAACAAAGTACATCAGAGATAGCCTTCATTCCTCTAACTAGTTGGGCGCACATGAGGCCTAAGATGCTCATCAGCTATTTATAAGTGGAGGACTTAGGTCCAGACCATGCATTGTCCTTGGTTGGTGCTTCAGACTCCATAGGCCCTTCTGGACCCTGGTTGATTGGCTCTGATAGTCTTCTTGAGGAGTTTTTGTCACCTCTAGGTCCATTTGTCCCTCCCCCCTTTTCTAGAAGACTCCCTATTATTTCTCCCAGTGTTTGGCTGTGAGTCTCAGTATCCATTTCAAGCTATTGCTGGGTGGAGCCTCTAACAGGACAATTCTGGTAGGCTCCTGTCTACAAGCATATCATTAATAGTGATAGGGGTTGACTTTCTTCCATGGGGTGGGTCTTAGGGTTGGGCCTGGAATTGGTTGGACATTCTCTCAATCTCTGCTCTACTTGTTCTATCTTTGTCCCTGAGGTCTTAGAGGTAGGGTAACTTTTGGATTGAGGTCTTTGTGGGTGGGTTGGTGATCTCTTCTGTCCACTAGGAGTCTTGTCTAGATAAAGGGTGTCTTCTTCAGTCTCCATGGCCCCTGCTAGTAGGAGTCTTAGCTAGAGGCCCCCTCGTATCCTCCCAGAAGCCTATTCGGTTTTAGCTCTGCAGCTTGTCATAGAGATGCCCCACCCACCATTTCTCTTTTCTCTGCAAGCCTTCTGCCCTCTCACCCCCATTCTCCCCAGGTCTGATCTCTACTATTTTTTTCTCTCTGCACTTCTTCTTTCACCTAGTTCCCACTCTTCAACCACTACCTCTGTCTATTCTATTTCCCTCTTTGTGTGAAATTTATATGTCCTCCCTTAGGCTCTCCTTATTGCTAATCTTCTTGGGTCTGTGCATTGTAGTGTGACTATCCTGTACCATATGACTAAAATCTGCTTATAAGTGACTGCATAGCATTTGTATCTTTCTGGGTCTGGGTTACTTCACTCAGGATGATCTTTTCCAGTTCCATCCATTTGCCTGCAAATTTCATGATTTTGTTTTTAATGTCTGAGTAGTATTCCACTGTGAAAATGTGTCACAGTTTCTTTATCCATTCTTCAGTTGAGGGACATTTAGGTTGTTTCCAGCTTCTGCCTATTACAAATAAATCTGCTATGAACATGGTTAAGCAAATGTCCTTGTTGTATGATGGAGCATTTTTGGATATGTGCCCAGGAGTGGTATAGCTGGGTCTTGAGGAATGGCTATTACCAATTTTCTGAGAAAGCTTCAGATTGATTTCCAAAGTAGTTGAACAGGTTTGCACTCCCACCAGCAATGGAGGAGGGTTCCCCTTTTCCACATCCTCTCCAGCATGTGCTGTCACTTGAGTTTTTGATCTTAGCCATTCTCATGGGTGTAAGATAAAAGATTACATTTATCCTCCTAAAGTTATCAAATCACAGCTTGGATTTATATTGGCAAAGTTTCAGCAGCATACAGAAATTCTACTCTTCTATTACCCTACTCATAACTTTCATTGGTATCACAAATTACATTTTCTTTAATATATATTTAAAAACATAGGCAGTAATTATTTTATGCATTACTCTGGAATCAGGAAGACCATAAGAAGTGATGTTGCAAATAAAGGTTACAATATAAAAAAAAAGATAGAAGCTCAGAGTCATTTTGATTTTTTTTACATTCATGATGAGTAAGGATGCTGAACATTTATTTAAGTGTTTCTTGGCCATTCGAGATTCCTCTGTTAGAATTCTCCATTTTTAAATTAGATTATTTAGCTTGTTGGTGTTTAATTTCTTTAGTTCTTTGTATATTCTGTATATTAGTCCTTTGTCAGAAATAGGATTGATGAAGATCTTTTTCCAATTTCTAGACTGCCATTTCATTCTACTGACAATGTCCTCTGATGGTGTCCTTTACTTCATAAAAGCTTGCAGTTTCAAAAGGTCTCATTTATTTTTTTAAATATTTATTTATTATGTAGAAAATGTTCTGTCTGCATATGCACCAGATCACATGCACCAGCCACTGTGTGGTTGTGGGGAATTGAACCTCTTCAGCCTCCGAGGTCCCATTTATTAACTGTAGATCTTAGAGCCTGAGCTGCTGGTGTTCTGTTCAGGAAGTTGTCTCTTGTGCCAATGAGTTCAAGGCTTTTTTCTATTTTCTCCACTAGCAGATTTAGTGTATCTGGTTTTATGTTGAGATCTTTGATCCACTTGGACTTGAGTTCTGTGAAGGGCGAAAAATTTGGGTCTATTTGCATTGTTCTACAGATAGACATCCAGTTAGACCAACACCATTTGTTGAAGATGCTGTCTGTTTTCCATGCTATGGTTTTGGCTCCTTTGTCAAAAAGCAGGTATGCAGAAGTGTGTGGGTTTATTTATGTGTCTTTGATTAGATTCTATTGATCAACCAGTCTATTTTTATGTCAGTACCATGCAGTTTTTATTACTATTGCTCTGTAGTATAGCTTGAGGTCAGGGATGGAGATACCTCCAGAAGTTCTTTTATTGTACAGGATTGTTTTTAGCTATTCCGGGTTTTTTGTTTTTCCATATGAAGTTTAGAATTGTTCTTTCAAGGTATGTGGAAAAAATTCTGTTGGTATTTTGGTGGGGATTTCATTGAATCTGTAATTGCCTTTGGTAAGATGGCCGTTTTTTCTATGTTAATCCTACTGATCCATGAGCATGGGAGATCTTTCCATCTTCTGCTGTCTTCTTCGGTTTCTTTCTTTAGAAACTTAAAGATCTTGTCATACAGGTCTTTGACTTACTTGGTTAAAGTTACCCCTAGATACTTTATATTATTTGTGGCTGTTGTGAAGGGTATGGTTTTCCTAATTTCTTTCTCAGCCCATTTGTCATTTGTATACAGGAGGGCTACTGATTTTTTTTAATCTTGTATGCAGCCACTTTGCTGAAGTTTATCAGATGCAGGAGTTCTCTGGTGGAATTTTGGGAGTTGTTTATGTGAATAGCGATACTTTAACATCTTCCTTTCTGATTTGTATACCTATGATCTCCTTTAGTTGTCTTATTGCTCTAGAACTTCTAATGCAATATTAAAGAGATATGGAGAGAGTGGACAATCTTGTCTTGTCTCTAATTTTAGTGGGATTGCTTTGAGTTTCTCTCCATTTAGTTTGATTTTGGATATCTGCTTTATTATGTTTAAGTATGTGCCTTGTATCCCTGATCTCTCCAAGATTCTCATCAGGAAGGGGTGTTGGATTTTGTCAACGAATTTTTCTGCATCTAATGAGATGATTATGATTTTTCTTCTTTCAGTTTGTTTATATGGTGGATTACATTGATGGATTTCCGTATATTGAACCACACCTGCATGCTGGTATGAAGCCTACTTGGTCATGGTGGATGGTGTGTTTGATGTATTCTTGAATTTGGTCTGCAAGAATCTTTTTGAGTGTTTTTGCACCAATGTTAATAAGGGAGATTGGTCTGAAATTTTCTTTCTTTGTTGAGTCTTTGTGTGGGTTAAGTACCAGGATGACTGTAGCCTCATAGAACGATTTTGGTAAGGTTCCTTCTGTTTTCATTACATGGAATAGCTTGAGGAGTATTGGTGCTAGTTTTTCTTTGAAAACTGATAGAATTTCACATTAAAACCATATGGCCCTAGGCGCCTTTGTTGTTGTTGTTAGGAGACTTTTGATGACTGTTTCTATTTCCTTAGGAGTCATAAGGATCTTGATTTAACTTTGGTAGGTGAAAACTATCAACAAATTCCTCTTTTTTTCCATTAGATTTTCCAATTTTGTGGAATATAGGCTTTTGAAGTAAGACCTAATGCTTCTTTGTATTTCTCAGTGTCTGTTGTTATGTCCCCCTTTTTATTTCTGATTTTGTTGATTTAGGTACTGTCTCTCTCTTTTAGTTAGTTTGGCTAGGGGTCTTATTTTATTGATTTTCTCAAAGAACCAACCTTCAGTTTCATTGATTCTTTGTATTGCTCTCTTTGTTTCTAATTTATTGATTTCAGCCCTGACTTTGATTATTTCCTGCTGTCTATTCTTTTTTTTTTTTTTCGAAAGATTTCAGGTGATCTTTTAAGTTGATACTATGGGATCTCTCCAATTCTTTATGAAGGCACTTAGTGATATGAGATTTCCTCTTAACACTGCTTTCATGGTGTCCTATAAGTTTGGGTAAGTTGTGCCCTCGTTTTTATTGAATTCTAGTAAGTCTTTAATTTGTTTCTTTATTTCTTCCCTCACCCAGTGATCATTGTTAAGTTTCCTTTAGTGTGTAGGCTTTTTGTTGTTTCTATTGTTGTTGAGGTCTAGCTTTAATCCATGATAATCTGATAAAGAAGAATGGGAACAACCTCTTGAGGTTTGCTTTGTGACCAAGTATATGATCAGTTATGGAGAAGGTTCCGTGTGGTGCTGAGAAAAAGTATATTCTTTTATGTTTGGGTGAAAAGTTCTGTAGACATTAGGTCCATTTTATATGTGATCTCTGTTAGCTTCATTATTTCTCTATTTAGCATCTGTCTCAATGATCTGTCTATTGGTGAGAGTAGGATGTTGAAGTCTCTCACTATTATTGTGTTGGGATCTATATGTAATTTAAGCTTTAGTAAAGTTTCTTTTACGAATGCAGGAGTCCTTGTATTTAGAGCATAGATATTTAGGATTGTAATGTCCTCTTGGTGGATTCTTCCTTTGATGGGACTAAAGTGTTCCTCCCCATCTCTTTTGATTAATTTTTGTTGAAAGTCTATTTTATTAGATATTAGGTGGCTACTCAAGCTTGCTTCTTGGGTCCATTAGCTTGGAAAACCATTTTACAGGCCATTCTGAGGTAGTGTCTATCTTTGTTGATGAGGTGTGTTTCTTGAATGCAACAGAATGTTGGACCTGTTTCCACAACTGTTCTGTTAGTCTGTGTCTTTTTATTGAAGAGTTTAGTACATTGATGTTGATAGATATTAGTGACCAATGATTGTTAGTTCCTTTTATTGTAGAGTTGGTGGTGATCGTATGTTTGTGTGTTTGTTTTCTTTTAGTTTGCTGTTGCGAAGTTATCTAGATCCTGTTTTTTGTTGTTGGTTTGGTTTGGTTTCGTTTGGTTTTTTTGGATATACCTGACTTCGTTGGCTTGGGGTTTTCCTTCTAGTGTCTTCTGTAGGTCTGGGCTAGTACACAGATATTGTTTAAATTTGCTTTTGTCATGGAATATCTTATTTTATCTATCTATGGTGATTGAAAGTTTTGGCTGGGTATAGTAGCCTGGATTGGCATCTGTGGTCTCTTAATGTCTGGATGACATCTTCCCAGGCCCCTTTGGCTTACATAATTTCTGTTGAGAAGTCAGGTGTGATTCTGGTAGGTATACCTTTATATGCTACTTCACCTTTTTTCTCCTGCCACTTATAATATTTTTCTTTTTTCTATAAATTTAGTGTTTTGATTATTATGCAGTGGGAGGAATTTCTGTTCTGGTCTAGTCTATTTGGTGTTCTGTAAGCCTCTTTTATGTTTAAAGGAATCTCTTTAGGTTGGAGAAATTTCTTTCTATGATTTTCTTAAAAATGTTTTCTGAACCTTGGAACCTGGAATTTTCTTTTTTAGTCTATTCCTATTATTCTTAGGTTTCATATTTTCATGGTGTCCTTGATTCTTGGATGTTTTGTGTCTGGAATTTTTCTGTTTTAATATTTTCTCTGAGAAATGTATCAGTTTCTTCAATTGTGTTATCAATGCCTGAGATTCTTTTCTCCATCTCTTGTATTTTGTGGTTCCTAATATTGCCTCTAAGTTTTCCATTTCCAGGGTTTTCTAGGTTTGTGTTTTCTTTACTGATTCTAATTCTGTTTTCAGGTCTTGAGGAATTTAATTCATTTCCTTCACCTGTTTGTGGTTTTCTGACTGTCCTTGATGGCCTCTATTTGTTTGGTTGTATTTTCCTGCATTTCTTTGAGTGATTTATTTGTTGCCTCTTTATATGCCTCTAATAACTGCATAAGCATAGGTTTACGGTCATTTTCCTGTGTTTCAGCTGCTTTTGCATATCCATTGTTTTGGGGGGTTTCTGATGGAGCCATAGTGTCCTGTTTTTTGTTGATTGTGTTCTTACTCTGGCCTTTAGCCATCTGGTTTTCTGTAATCTTGGCTGTTTGTTCCTGGAATCTTCTGAGTTTCTCAAGTCTTTCTGATCAGATAAGGACCTGCTGGTCTTCTCACTAGAAGAGCTGCACCAAAGACTGAATCCACCAGTCTCTGGAGTCTGAAGTAGTCTTTAGGATAACAAAAGGGGTCCAGGGGAACACAAATGGGTGCTGGCGTTTTGGACACAGCCACGCTGGTGTGGGTGTTTCGGAAGAGAAGGTGCTGGCACAGATGGCTGGCAGGGCAGAGGCATGGGTGCAGATGCCTTAGAGGGCAGGGAGCATGGACGCCAGTGACTTGAAGGGCAGGTATTAGAGTCTAAGGTGGCAGCCGAGGGGCACAGGCACCTCAGATGGCAGTCAAGGGGGCTTCAGTGCCTCAGAGGGAAGCTGAGTTGTGGCTTAGAGGCTGAGTAGACACTGCTGGTCTGGGCTCTGCCATCTTGGATCTGGGATTCCATATGATTTTATTGTCCACTTGGTCTCCACTAGAAGAACCATGGTTTGGAGATTAGGATGCTGTCCCAGAAATCCAGACACTGCCCTCCTGGGGAGCAGGAAGGATCTAATATCTGGTTGCTGGAGCAGAGGGTCTCTGGATCTGGGAGCCTGCACTCTCTTGAGTATGCGGAAAGGGCAGGGTCTCACAGTTCATAACTCCTTGACCCAGGGGACAGCCACTAGGGGTGCCTGGATCTGATCATCCCCAACAGACCCCAGAAGCACCAGAGTTGGTGTTTTGGATCCAGCCACCTAGTTACTCATCGGTTTCACAGTCTCTGATCTTCTGCCCCTTAGATAAGGTACTCACTGGTCACCATCATCTTGGAACTCCTTTGTTACTTTTCTATTGTTGTGACAAGATTCCATGACCAAGGCCACTTATAAAAGGAAGCATTTAATTGCGATTACTCTTTCAGAAGGTTAGAGCCCATGATGGCAAAGCAAAAGCATGGTGACAAGAACAGCTTAGAGCTGAGACATGTTGATCTACAACCACATGGCAAAGGGAAAACATTTGGGATGGCAGGGGTCTTTTGAAAGCTCAATGCTACCCCCAGGGTTGCACCTTCTCCAACAAAGCCACACTTTTTTTTAAATAATTAAGGCTTTAATTTATTTTACATCCCAGTAGGAAGTTTCCCATCCTCCTCTCCTCCTCTCTCTCCCCTCCCTTCCCCCAATGCACCTCTCCCACCAATGTCCTTCTCCCTTTCTTTTCAGAGAAGGTCAGACATCCCATGGATATCAGCCTGACTTGACATATCAATTAGGACTGAGCACATCTTCTTTTAAGAAAAAAAAACCACATTTTAATCCTTTTCAAATAGTTTCACAAGCTAAGGGCCACATATTCAAATACATGAATGAGTGCCGCTCTCATTTAAACCACCACATTTGTCTCAACTTGTGTGAATTTAACCACCATTCAGTGAATAGATGTAGACTCCAGAAAGGAGACATGGATCTGCTGTTCCTTTAATCTGTCTCATTTATCACTTGCCTCTCATAACACTAGCATAATTATAATGTTGAAATACAACATTTTCTTACACGTTCTGGCACCTTTTTTTGCATAACTCAGGACTTCCATCAACAAAAATCTTCATCCATTTTCATGTATTAATCATACTATAAGATTCTGACAGTTTTTAGAACCAAAGAGAAAAATGGTATTTTTAGAAACTGTAAAGGACTAAAATGCTTTTGACTTTGGACAAGGTTCTTAGAGTGTGATATTAAAGGGATATGTAAGATTTTACCACAACCTTTAAACATTAACTTCTTAATTAAGAAGACAAAGTCACCCAGAAATTCACATAATTCACACCAATATGACTGAATAAACTTAAGTAGAATACCATGCAAAGTATATATAATCCTGGGAAAAAAGAATACAAAGGAAAGGAATCCCACTCCTCTATATAGTCAAACAGATAAAATCCATGACATACATGTTTTTAAAGTAAACAATAACTTGGCATATAAGAGAATTCAGCAACACTATTTGCTTGTGGTTTTTCATTTTGGTTTTTTGTTGTTGGTTTGTTTTGTTTTGTTTTGTTTTGTTTTGTTTTGTTTTGTTTTACTTCTGTGGGCTGGAATAACACACCCAAGTGAGGAATGTGTTGCCTCCAGAATCCAAATGACACATTAGGCATTGTGCTTCTTTTCTGGTGGTGCAATAACTTATCCTTCGCCTTAAAAAGAATATCTCCTAGTGAGGGAAACAGGGACTCTTTCAGTCATGAACTTGATGGCTGACTCTTTGACCCTCCCCCATACAAGCTGGGGAGTGACAGACGGGCTAGATCCCAGGGGAGGACATTGCAGCCAGCCCTGAGGAGACAGGATGAGCTGGGGTTGGATGGAAGGGAAGGAGGTCCTCCCCTGTTGGTGGGCTTGGAGGGTGCGGGGAGGAGGGAGATGAGGGAGGGAGTGGGAGGGTGGGAGGGAATGAAGGAGGAGGCTATGCCTGGGATGCATAGTACCTAACCTGTGATTGATATAAAAATAAATAAATTTAAAAAAAAAAAAGAAAAGAGGATTCCTGGTGTCTATGAATTGCTTTGGGAAAAGAAAGATAGGAGACAGAAGGAAAGACACACAGACAGACAAACAGATAGACAGAAAGAAACAAAGAAGAAAGAAAAAAAAAAGAATATCTCTGTACATCCCACCACTGGACTCCTAGAAATTTCACTGAGCTAGAAGACCCTTGAATTTTGGTTGCATTTATTTCTCATCCTCTGATGCACATATTTGTTAGCAACAAGTCCAAAGTGGTTACTACCTTCTGTTCACATGGCCCAATCAGCATAATGTCATCAACTTGTGTACCAGTGTGATATTTTGTGGACAAGATAGACAATCGAGATTTCTTTCTAAAAGCAGGGTGCAGTGGTGCATGCCTGTAGTCCCAGGACTCAGGGAGGCAGAGGCAGGTAGATCTCTGTGAGTTCGAGGCCAGCCTAGTCTACAAGGCTATACAAAGAAACACTCAAAAAAATCCCTTCTAAGTCATGACACAAACAATTAATACGCCCTTAGAAATAAAACTGTAAAGCTATACTGCTGGCCTTGCCATCTGAAATAAAGTTGTTTCTCCTGGTCCCTGTAAACAGGTACTGAAAAAAATAAAAACATTTGCTAGATCAATAGCAATATGCCATGTACCAAGAGATGTGCCAGTCTACTCATGTAAGGATATCACATCAGGTACAGCAGCTTAAATCCAAGTCACTTCTTGGTCGAGTTTTTGATAGTCAACTGTCATTCTTCATGAATCATCTGTCTTCTGCACTGGGCAAGCAGAAGAGTTAAAAGGAGATGAGGTGGGAACCACCACCTCTGCATTTTCAAGTTCTTAATGGTGGCACTAATTTCTGGAATTTCTCCAGGGATGTGATACTACTTTGGTTCAACATTTTCCCTGGTAGAGGCAACTCCATTGCTTCCATTTGCCCTTTCCCACCATAATAGCCCTCACACCACAGGTCAAAGAACCTGTGTGGAAATTCTGCCAATGTGTAAGTACATCTATCTCGATTATAGATTTCTGGGCTGGGGAAATAACACAGGATGAGTTCAGGGACCCACTGGGTTCATTGTAAGTCAGATTTCAGCCAAACTCCATTAGCCACTGACCTCCATGAGCCCCTATTTTAACTGGAGGGCCACATGCTTCTTGGGTTCTCCCAGAATCTGTGTCAATTCTGAATCAGTCAGTATACAACAGACCCTGGAATGCTTGTTTCTTTCTCCCAGTGTACAGTTACCCTTGTAAAGGGCTAGAGATTCCTCTGGGGAAAATGGCGGAAAGGTATTTTAATCAAGATCTTTTCTCAAGGAGACCTGGCTGTTTCTTCATTCAAGGGGATCTGGGTGTTCAAACTGGCTAATCTGGAAATTGGTTTATAGGCCAACATTACCTCTTGCCACAATATAGTGCCCATTTCACCATTTGGCATCATATAGGATTCGTAAAGGGCTTGGGTTCTGGGCCTTCCCATGTAGCTTTTCTTTCATTTGAGATTTTTCTTCTTATACAAATCAAACAAAAATTCAGGATGCTTCTTATCTATTGCATGCCTGGCAACAACACCATGATTGATTAGCCAGTACCAAAAGGTCCATACAAGTCATGGCACCACAAAAATCACTTTGCCAGCACTCAGGAGGCAGAAGCAGGCAGATCTTCATAAGTTATAGGCCAGGCTGGTCAACAAAGTAAGTCCAGGCCAGCCAGAAGTATTATACAGAGAAGCCCTGGCTTGAAAAACAAACAAACAAACAAAAAATAATGAAGCATATTTTAGCTGGACATGGTGGCACACACCTATAATCCCAGCATTCAGGGAGGCAGAGGCAGACAGATCTTTATGAGTTTGAAGCTAGCCTGGTCTATAAAAAAAAGTCCAGGATAGCCAAGGCTATGCAGAGAAACTCTGTCTCAAAAAAACAAAGAAAAACAAAAAAGCCTGTGCTGACCAATATGGGTTAAGCCATTATGGACATTCTTTGTCTATATTGCCCATTCTGCTAACGACAATCACCTCGCCTTTGCCCATTCGGTGCTGCCACCTAGCCCCTGCTATTTCAGAGCCCAGTTAAACCCATTGTATTTAATTTATCCAACTGAGCAGCAGTATCTCCAATCCTAAGGTCTGGCACAAAGAAAAGGATGAAAACTAAACACTACAAATGTGCTGGTGCCCCTTTACAATTTTGCATCTTACAGAGTTCATAAAGGGCATGCTTTCTGGGCCTTCCCATTGTGAAAGTTAAGTTTTACACAGTATATCTATTCTAGCATTACCTGAGCCTTAAAATCCCTTCATCAACACTAAGCCAAGGGATGTCAGACATCTCCCACTCCTTTTCAGTAGGCTATTTTTGACAAATGCTTTAGCCAACCATTCACACAAACTTTGGACACCTTTTTTTTTTTAAATGTATGCGCCTCTATATTAAACATGGAATGTCACTCAGTGGGCCCACATCAATAAACTAAGCCTGATCCAGTTTTATGTTCATTCCACTATTATCCCACAGCCTTAAAATCCATTCCTACACATATTCCCCAGACTTCTGCTTGAAAAGAATTAACAAACTCATGAAGCTGTTTAGTAGTGTAGTGCAACTCCTTGTGGACTGTGTGGTCTATCTTCCCTCTAGGAGCCTGCTTTGCCTTAAGTCTAGTATAGGTCTAGAGGTAACAGTTGGAGGGGGGGGATGAGGGAATGTCAGTATTGTCTTGCCTGGCATCTCCTTCAGAGAAAGTCACTGCTGGTTTAGCAGATGATGAAGGATTAGTTTCCTTAGTCAAACACAGAGAGGGCAGCATTTCAGGGTTAGGATGGAGAAACATTCTCTGCTGAGGGTGCAGAGACTACTTCAGAATCTAATGGTTCAAAGCTCTCATCTTCAATAGGGCACAACTACATACACCCATCCCAGGTTACAGGATGCCACTCCTTACCAATCAGTGCCCTTACTGTAACCACTGATGTCCTCTGAGGCTGGGACTTGAATTTTCACAGTATAAGCCAGTTTGGCTTTTTTTTTGTTGTTTTTTTTTATAAATTTGTTTATTTTTATATCAATCACAGGTTAGGTTTTTTGCATCCCATGCGTAGCCCCCTCCTTCATTCCCTCCCACCCTTCCCAACCCTCCCTCATCTCCTCCCCGCCCCCTCCAAGTCCACCAACGGGAGAGGATCTCCTCCCCTTCCATCTGATCATCTTGTCTCCTCAGGGCTGGCTGCAATGTCCTCCCCTGGGATCTAGCCAGGCTGTTACTCCCTGGCGTGTATGGGGGAGGGTCAAAGAGCCAGCCATCAAGTTCAAGACTGAAACAGTCCCTGTTTCCCTTACTAGGACAACGCATACTGGAGAGGCTGTGGAGAAAGAGGAACCCTCCTCCATTGCTGGTGGGAATGCAAACTTGTACAACCACTCTGGAAATCAATTTGGCGCTTACTTAGACAATTAGGAATAGTGATTCCTCAAGACCCAGCTATTCCACTCTTAGGCATATACCCAAAAGATGCTCAAGTACACAACAAGGACATTTGCTCA
>CM053742.1:110574456-110596241 GCA_028658305.1 Pachyuromys duprasi | reverse complement strand
GAAGTTAGTAAGACTTGGGGAGAACAAGAGCTCCACAAAGATCAAACTGAGCAGGGCACAGGGGTCTTATATGAGACAGTTTCTCCAACCAACGACCATATATGGATATGGCCTAGAACCCCTGCTCAGATGTGGCCCATGATAACTCATTACCAGTTTTGTAATGAGGGCTTCTGTTTGATTTTTCTGCTACTCAGGTTCCGTGGCTACTAGAGAGAAGGTTCTTTTCCTGAGCATACTTAGAAATCTTCAGAATGTTTATGTACCCCTAGAGCTGGTCCGTTCTATCACTGAGTTCATTCTTTTCCTTTGCCATTGTATCCTGACTTTGAGAAGTTAGTTAATTTTATACCAAAACTCATTTTTTTTACTTTGCAGCTTATCCAGACATGCTACAAACAACCAGCCAGTGTTATTATTTTCCTTGTTTTTCCACAAATTGTCAAAACTTTCATATACAGAGGAACTAAATTCCTTTTCTCTGCAGCAAGCCCTTCAAATATTTCTAAGCATGGCTTTCTGTGTTCTGCATTCAACCAGGGAAGTTTTCAGTAACTGTGGGTGTTTGGTGAATTGCCAAACCTGTGTCAAATATTAACCAAGTCATCCTCACAATTCTGTGTCTCTAGAACCACTCCTGGTACCACAATATGTATTAGTCAGGGACAAGTAGATGAACAGTAGCAGTCTCCTGATAGAAAGGCCAAAGATCCAGTAGTTGTTCAGTCTCAGCAGTGGCAATTCAGTGCTGGAGTCCCAGGGAAGTCCTAGAGGGGTGCTGGGGTTCAGTCTACATTGAAATCTCAAGGAAGTGGCTTCTAACACCAGTGTAGGAATGCTCAGGAACAGGAGAGATAAAGCTTCCAACAAGAGTCAGGGCAACCAGACAGAAGGCAATAGCTTCCTTCTTCCATGTCCTTCTGAGGGAGGCTGCCGCCAGAGGCTGTGGCCTACATTTAGGGTGGGTCTTCCATCTCAAATAATACAACCAAGAAAAAAAATCCCTCACAGGTGTGCCCAGTTGCTTGGGTTTTAGTTGATTCCAGGTGAAAAACAATTCAGATGTAGTCAGGTTGATAACCAAGATTAGTCATCACATTAATAAAGATTATCTGCCTCAATATAATCTCTTTATTAAGTAGTGTTGTACATTGAAATGGTTTTACTTACATGGAAAGTTTATCCTAAGGCAAAATATTCCAATAATTTGGAATTTATATGTACTCTGCACTAAGGTAAAACAAAATTAACTTTAATGTGATCTATTAAGTGTTTCTTAATCTATTTAATGCAATCTGGATTAAGAGACATTAAAGAACTTAATGTGGACACTGTCAACAAAAATAAAATAAAATAATGTCATTACCATAATAAAGAGACTCCTAACTGCTCAAACTGCAGAAAATAAGAGGCTGTGGAGTGCCCATCCCTAAATAGAACATCTGTCTTACAACTCTCCCTACAAGGCTCAGAGATCATCACAGAAGAGGAGGAGAAAGATCACATGTAGGAGCCACTCCTGATGAGACCTGATAGACTAGGATCAGAGGGAAGGGGAGGAGGACCTCCCTTTTCAGTGGACTGGGAGAGGGACATGGGTGGGAAAGAGGGTGGGCTTGGAAGGGGAGGACGGAGGGAGGTACAGGGGGGATACAAAGTGAATAAACTGTAATTAATAAAAATAATTTTAAGAAAGAAGAACATATAAAGAGAGAAGAGTACAAACTTGCTCAGACACAAATGGGAGGCTGACTGCCTTCCTGCCTCTCCAAGAAAGTGAAAAGTTCCTGAGGGATGAAAGGAACTAAGAACATATTGAATGAAGAGGAGAAAAACTATGATGGTTTCAAAGGCTCTGATGTATATCAAATTAATACGTTATGATGGTTCTGAATTTATTGTAAAGAGCGAACACACGCTAACATCAGGATTAGTAAAAGCCATGTTGAATGGATTCTTTCTTCCTTTTGTCCTTCTTCTTAACAAAAGTACAGTGGTGTGTTGTCTTTAATACCAAATACTCCCAGTGCCAAAGAAACCATTCACAAGTACTGACATTCATAACAACAAAGAAAATTACTCCATTAACTGACACAATCCTTTTACAGTACAAATGGCTCCCATTCCTTTGCTTTTAACAGAACTTAATAAAGGCCTTAAAGGGGTTATCAACTGACACATCATAAAAAAATGATTTTTAAAGCAGAATATTGATTGATTTTTAGAAAATATGTGAGCTGGTTTTCACAAACACGGTCAATATTGTGAAAATTACAGTACCTCATATAAACTGAGCAGTATGGGATCAGTGGATGGTTTTTAAGTTATTATTTGGCACATTTAAATTATTGTTGGACTACATAATTCTTGATACTGTACTTTCTAATGTTTGACTGGCTATGATGGCTCTAAAACAGAATAGCAGAGATACGACTTATGCCAAGAAAGAAGACCAGGTCCTATGAAAAAAAGAAATTCAATGCTCAGGATTTAACAGGATCTCTATATAATACCCTCTCCTCCCAAGGCTCAGGGACTATTGCAAAAGAGAGGGTGGAAAGAATTTTTAGAGCAAGAAGAGATGGATGAGTTCAAGCATATCCCAAACATGGCAGGACAATCGTACATATGAATGCACAACAGTTGAGACAGCATGCACAAGCCAGACAGAATCCCAGCAGGAAGGGGAGAGGCAGCGGACATGAAGGACCACAACTAGATGAGATACTATTGACAACCGATGGCTGCTAGGAGAGGAAGAGCTGGTTTTATTTAAGAACATAGTCTCTGGTAGAATGACCATAGTCCAGGGGAAGGTCATATATACAAAAGTAAATGGGTAGCACAAATTAGATTTGATGGGTTAAAAAATAAATGAGAGGTGGGCACAGTGGCACATGCCTGTAATCCCCACACTTGGGGAGGCAGAGACAGGCTGATCTCTGTGAGTTTGAGGCCATCCTGGTCTACAAAATGAGTTCAGGATAACCAAGGCTACACACAGAAACCCTGTCTTGCAAAAAAACATAATAATAACAATAATAATAAGCACATGAGAAAAAAGCAGGGTACTAGTGGTGCATGCCTTTAATCTCAGCAGTTGGGAGGCAGAGGCATGTGGACCTCTGTGAGTTCAAGGCCAGCCTGGTAGACAGAGTGAGTTCCAGAACACAGAGAAACCCTGTCTTGAAAAATCAATCAATCAATCAATAGACAGATAGATAGATGTAAATAAGGACACAAAGTTGGGTGAATATGGAAAATAAGTGGATTGGGAGAAGTTGAGAGAGGGGTGTCTATGATCAATATATACTGAAATTCTCAAAGAACTGAACCAGACCTTTGATCCCAACATTCAAGAGGCAGGGGCAAGCCAATCTCTGAGTTCAAGGACAGCCTGATATACAGAGCAAATTCCAGGACTACACAGAGAAATTCTTTTTCCAAAAATAACAAAAAAGTCAAAAATTCTTTCTCCAAAAATAACAAAAAAAGTCAAAGATGAACTAAATAAAAGGAAAAAACCTCCATTGTATACATATATAACATTTTCTTTATCTACCTGTTGATAGGCTTTTGGTCTGATTCACATCTTGACTATTGTGACTGGCTCCATACGGTTATGGAAGTATCTCTGTGGTATGGAATGTGTCACATAATGTATTTGAATTAACAAAAGAATAAACAAAGCAACACTAAAGATGTTAGCCCAAATGCAAAATGGAGATAACAGATTCTCTCTATCAAGTTTTTCAAAATAGAATGGACAAGAAAGGACTTGACACAAACTAGCAATATCATCTCACACCCTAAAAAACCTTCCCCTGTGACAGTTACATGGTTTCAACTACCTTTATATACCAACAGAGGTCATGTGGGAAAACTGAAGATGCCAGATCTTATATTTTACCCTGCTAAATGGAATCAGGGTTCTATGGGTGGCATTTAAAGAAAAAGACAACATGCCTAGCAAAAGGCTGCTTTACTAAATATTTGTGCATTGTTAAGGAAAAAGCAACAATAAGTTTTTTAATACATATTATTTAGGCCAATATTTGTACTTATAGGACTCTGTCTCACAGATATATTCAAATATATATAAAAGACAAAGAAATTCACAGAAACAATTTGCAGTACAAGCAGTTTTTGTAACCGCTTATAGATGGGTGATAGCACACATCTATAATTGCAGTGTCTGAGATGCATTCAGGAAGATTGGGAGTTCAAGGTCAGCCCTGGTTACATAATGAGTCTCTGCCTCAAAAACACAAGGATTGAAGACATTGCTGCTGGTGATATGCCTAACCAGCATGTGTTGCAACCTTATTAGATCCCTACCACTGAAAGCATTTTGGAACTCACTGCGCTGGCTGGTTTTTTGTTGAGTTGACAAAGGGTAGAGCCATCAGAGAGAAAGGAGCCTCAGTCAAGGAAAGGTCTTCACGAGATCCAGCTGCAAGGCGTTTCCTCAATTAGTCATCAATAGGGGATATTGGTGGTGCCATCCCTGAGCTGGTAGTCCTGGGTTCTGTAAGAAATCAGGCCTAACAAGTCATGAGGAGCAAACCAGTAAGCAGTACCTCTAGATGGTCTCTGCATCAGCTTCTGCTTCCAGATTCCTGCCTTGTTTGAGTTCCTGTCCTGACTTCCTCCAGTGATGGACAGTGATATGGAAGCATAAACCTTATCCTCCCCAACTTGCTTTTTGGTCATAGTATTTCATTGCAGCAATAGAAACCCTAACTAAGACGGACCACTTAAATATATGAAAATTTGAGACTGGTTGAATAAATTGTGGTGTGCTGACATGTGTCTCTTAACCATGGGGATTCATTTTGAAAAAGGTGTTATTGGGCATTTTAACTGTTGTGCAATCATAGAATGTGATTACATAAACTGAGATAGTATAAGTTGATCATTTGATGTGGCCTCTTTTTTTCGGGCTGCTCTATTTGTTTGTTTGTTTGTTTGTTTGTTTTTATGAGTGTTCTGTCTCCACGCCAGAAGAGGGTATCAGATTCTTTTCACAGATGGTTGTGAGGCACCATGCAGTTGCTGGGAACTGAACTCAGGACCTCTGGAAGAACAGCCAATGCTCTCTGGCTGAGCCATCTCTCCAGTGCTTGCTGAGCCATCTCTCAAGCCCTTGGTGTGGCCTCTTGATGTGATCAACAGACATAATAATCATTGGATGCACAAGGTGGCCTTGGAATAACATCACACCACTTTACAGCAAAAGCATGCTTTGCTTTGAAGCTTTCTTTCTAGTCTTAGTTTAGTTTTGTGGTGTGAAGAACTGAACCCAGGGCCTCACACATGCAAGAAAGCACTCTACCTGTGTGCTCAGCTCTAAACTCTCTACATAAAAAGAAGTATACTTTCAAACATTGATTTAAATATTGTATGTAAATACATAAAACAGGACTCTAGCCATCTATTATCATGATTGATTTTCAAGTGTTGTGTGCTGTACATTAATGAATGTGCTAATCTTTTCTCTATCTAGAAGCATAGTAGGCTTTATAGTAGCATCATGACAAACACATAAATAATATATTGCACTAAGATGTACTGATTATTGATATCACTAGATGATAGAAACTGTTCAGCTCAAGACAATCATGGTGGCATGTGCCTGTAATCCTAGTACTTGTGAGGCTGTAGAAAAAAGTTACTCTGATGTCAACCTGGGCAACATAATGAGATCTTAGGTCAGCATGAGATATACAACTCCATTTCCAGAAGAAAGAAAGATAGGAATGAAGAGGGAGGAAGGGAAAAAGACAAAGTAGGGAAAGGTGAAGAGGAAAGGTATGAAGCAAGAAAAGAAGAAAGAAAGAGAAATAAAGTTTTCAGAACTGTTATAATCTTGACTCATGACTATGATTATCAATAGAATACTATAAAGCTAGCAGGTGAAAATCCAGAGTTCCATATGCACTTCAGTGGAAGATCTCTAAGATAAGACTGTGGTCGGATGGAAGGGGAGGAGGACCTCCCCCATCGGTGGACTTGGAGGGGGCAGGTAGATGAGGGAGGGATGGGGAGACTGGGAGGGAATGAGGGAGGGGGCTACACCTGTGATGCAAAGTACCTAACCTGTAATTGATATAAAAATAAATAAATTACATTTAAAAAAAAAAGGAAAAAAGTGGGGCTAAGGTGACAGCTCAGCATGTAAAAGTACTAGTCACACAAGCCTGATACCCCAAGTTTGAGTCCCAGAACCCACATCTAAGGCAGGACATGCTGACATGCATGTGTAATCCCAGTACTCCTATAGGCAAGTCAACATCTAGAGACAGGAAAATCACCCTGGTAGGCCAGGGAGCTTGGAGGACACAATGCAAAAGAAAGAAGGACCCTGACTAAACAAGGTAGGAGAGAACCAACTTTGGAAAGTTGTCTTCTGACTTCCATACCTGAGCAATGGCACACACACACACAGAGACAAACAGATAAAATTTTAAAAAGAAGAGTGCACATTTATCCATTTAGAATGCTAGCATTTCCATGACGCTGGGGGCTATATAAACTTAAACATGCTTGTATCTGTGCACAGATTGACTTGGAGGCACAGGGCATTTTGGAAAGTGGAACTGAAGTGTAGGGCCAGAAAGAGAGATACTAGTTAAGAGTCTGTATATGTGGTGACTGGACATGCACAGTATTAGTCACTTTTCTTGTGACAAACACCTGACAAAATCAACTGAGAAAAGAGAGGTTAATTTTAGCTTACAGTTTGAAGTTATACCTCATCATGGCAGGCATGGTGGCCAGAGCATGAAGCAGCTCATTACATTTCATCACCAGCCAGGAAGTAGAAAGCAATGAATGCTGGTGCTCGGGTCCCTTTCTCCACTTTACCTAGTCTGGAATCCCAGCCCCTTGAATGATGCTGCCTGAATTTAGGTTGCCTTGTCCCACCTCAGTTAACACAGTCTAGAAATTCCCTAAAGATTTCTCAATTGGTAAGATTAAAGATGCCAAACAAACTAGCAGTGATGGTGCACACCTTTAATCCCAGCACTCAGAGGCAGAGATAGGTGGATCTCTGTGAGTTCAAGACCAGCCTGGTCTACATACTAAGTTCCAGGACAACCAGGGCTACACAGAGAAATCCTGTCTCAAAAAACAAAACAAAACAAAAAAAGATTGATTTACTTATATTCTTTATAATATGGGTGTTTTGCCTTCATGTATGCTTGTATACTAGGTGCATGCCTGGTCCTCACAGAATAAAGAAGAGGGTATCTAATCTTTTAGAACTGGAGCTATAGGTAGTCATGCGTTCCTGTGTGGCTGCTGGAACCTGAACCTGTGTTCTCTGAAAGAATAGCAAGTACTCTTAACCTCTGAGCCATCACTCTAGCCCCCCAAAAGAAAACTCTTAAATGGAAAATAATAAGTAAAATGGAAGGGAATAAAATTGCATACCTAAGAGAGTACATCAGTTAACTAATAAACTTGCAGAAAAAGAGGCCCAAGAAACTAGAGGAAAGGAAGATTTTATATATATATATATATATATATATATATATATATATATATATATATATATATATACACACACACACACACACACACACACACCTACCTGGAGGAAAAGGCTCTCCAGATTGCCATATCCAAAAATTAATGGTTTTGATTTTCAGGTAAGGCATGGTAGTATGAATCTACAATCCTGGGTACCTGAGAGACTGAGGCAAGAGATTTACATGTTTAAAGCTAGCTGGGACAGCATAAGAAGACTTGATTCAAATAAATAGTTTGTTATTCAAAGAATACCACAAGAAATTGGAAAGATAAACACCTAATGAGAAAATATTTCTAAATTAAATATCTTATAAGAAATTTATGTAAAGAATATATAACACATACTAAGGAATATATATGAAGATGTGAAAAAAGTCTGTAGGCATGTGAAAAGCCACCCAATATCATAAAACATCAGGTGAAAGAAATAAGAATCACCAAGAGGTAGTAATTCCCAGTCACAAGGATGGCTACAAAACAAAGAATGAACACTGAGTGACGATGGTGCAATTGTAAAAGAGAGCAGCCACTTTGAAAAATATTGACAGTTACCTAAAATATTAGACTGTCATATGATCAAGAAATTCCAGTCCTATATAGATAGCAAAGAAACAGAAAACAAGTAGTAAAATAAATACTTACACATAAATATTTATAATAGCAAAAATGTGGACTCAAGGGTGTAAACTGACAAATGGATAAGCAAAATATGACATAATCACACAATGGAACACTCTTCAGACATTAAAGAGAATGAAGAACTGTAAATGGTTGCCAGGGATTTATCTAATTTTATTTGATCATGTATTGACAGTGAGATTGAATTATTGCCTCTTCTAACTTTATTCCATGGAACTTGGGGCCTTCTCCATCCCCAGTGCCAATGGGCATCACTTAAAAAGGTGCCATACTAGTGTCAAACCCCTATTTTGTGCCCCTTCTTCATGACTGTATTAATTGACTTTCTGACAAGTAGTGGAAGGGTTCCCATTTCTCTCATCATCATCCGTACGGCTGTTTGTAACAGCCATTCCAACTGTGATTACAACGGTAATGCATTGTGGGTTTCATTTGTACTTCCATGATAGCTAATGATATTAAGCAATTTTCGTATATTCGTCAGTTGCTCATTCAAATGTCTTCATTTGAGAAGTCACTATTGAGATTATTTGCCAATCTTTCAATTGCTACTTATTTATTTATTTATTTATTTATTTATTTTTAGGATATAAACCCTTGCCAATAAATAAATACCTGGTAAATATTCTCTTTAGTTCTACAGATTGTTTACTCACTCTCTTGTTCCTTAGCTATGGAGAAATGCTTTCACTTAATGCAATCTCATTTATTAATTTTTGCTTTTGTTTCCTATACTATTCAAGACCGATCTAGAAAAACAGTGCCTGTGGCTAGATCTTAAAATACTTTATTTACATTCTCTTCTAATCATTTCAGAACTTTGGGTATCATATTAAAGCCTAGGATACATCTTGATTTAGTTTTTGTAGAGAATTAAAAATAGGGGTTAGTGTGCATGTTTTCTGCACTTTGGTTTTCATTTTTCCCAGCCCCATTTGTGAAAGAGGATGTCCTTTCCACAATGTCTGTTTTTACTAACATTCATCAAGAATCACCTGGTTGTAGACTGGTTTATGCTTTCTTGTGTTCTCTAGTCTGATACTTTGCTCTGTTTCTGTTTCATGCCAAGATTATGTTACTTTGGTACTAAAACTTGAAATAATGTATTTTGACACCTACAGTTTTGAACTCCTCCTTCTCTCCCTATGAGTGTGTGTGTGTGTTGCTCTTTTTACAACATTTTTGTTTGTTTGTTTGCTTGCTTGCTTGCATCTCAAGATGGTGTTTTTCTGTGTAGCCTTGGCTGTCCTGGAAGTCACTCTGTACACCAGGCTGACCTCAGGCTCACAGAGATCTGCCTGTCTCTGCCTTCCAAGTGCTAGGAATAAAGATGTGCACCACCAGCTCACAGAAATTTCATTACAGGTATATGCATACAATCCAAAAAAGCAAAATGGAGTGGTACAGCCATTTAAAACAGGCATGCAGAACAATCGAACAGTATAGACTACCTAGAAGCAAACCCACACATTTCTAGCCAACTGATTTTTATAAATATATCAATAGCATACCATCAGAAAAGCATAGTTTCAATTGGGAAAACCGAATATCCACCAAGAGAGGAATAAAATTAGGCACTGTCCTTTACCATGCGTAAAAATCAACTGAGGATGACAGTTCTAAAATCTTTAAATGACTACAAGAAAACACAGAGGAAATGATATATGTTATTGATCTGGTCAAGGATGTATTTGAATGAAAACCCCAAAAGCACAGTCAATAAAAGCACAAACAGATGAATTTAAAGATAACAAACTAAAGTTTTCCTGGATGGTAAAGGGCCTTTATCAACAGAGTAAAGACTCATCAGAATAGGGGAAAATATTTGCAAATTCCACACGTGGCAAATGATTCATATAAGGATAGATATAAAGAACTCCAATGACTCAACAACAAAGAACAATAAGCTAATTTTAGAATAGGTTAAAAGCGTGAGCAAACATTTATGAAAAGAAGACATACAAATGGCCAAACATACAAGAAAGTGTTCAACATTAACCATCAGAAAAATACAAATCAAAACCACAGATCTCAGATCAACTAAAATGGCTATTATCTGAAAGGCAAAAAAACAAAAGTCATTTCTTGGTTAGGAGTGGGACTTGATGTCCACTTATTCTCAGTGCTAGGATTTTGCTTGCTTTAAATCTGCATAGGTCCTATACATGCATGCTTTCACAGTTTCTGTAAGTTCATGGATGTAAAACTTGTAAAACTCATTGTATCTGTAAAACTCATTCCTCAGAATCACCCACCATCTCTGACACTTAAAATCATTTTTGTTCCTTCCTCTTTTATTCCATGAGTTTTCTGTGCTTTTTGTTTTGTTTTGTTTTCCTTTATTGGTTTTTTGATTGTTTTGATTTTCATTTGGGGTTTTTTTTGTTGCTTTCTAGGGAGTTTTTGTTGTTGTTGTTGTTTAGATATAGAGAAAAAAACATGGATGACCACACACACACACACACACACACACACACACACCTACATTCACACACAAATAAATAAATAATATTATAAATAATGGAGCTTGAGAGATAGCTCAGTGGTTAAGAGTAGTTGGTGCACATTCATGAGGGTTTGAGTTTAAATCTAGCACTCACATAACAACCAGTATGTCCCAAGCATACCTATGACCCCCGCTTCTTACAAGGCAGAGACAGGAGGATTGCTAGTGCTTTGCTAGTTTCCAGGCTTGCTGAAAAAAACAGGAGCCACAGGTTCAAAGAGAGACCATGTAGAGGCAACTCTGTGACCTCTTCCTTTCTCTGCATACTTACAAGCCACAGTTATTTGCACCTGCACATGTATGCACACCCTCCACACACATAAACCAACTAAGTAAATAAAATTGTCATTGGAATAGTGCCTGAAGAACATCATATCAAAGAAGATATTCAGCTGGCAAGTTTCTGTACTCTTCAGTACAAGTTATCCATCTTTCTTTTATCATCTTGCCCACCTCCCAGCTTCTGACTATTCTACATTAATACCATTCCTTTAGATTCAGATTCACTATCACAAATGAGAGATGAGATTCAGGACTTGTTTATCTGGCTTATTCTGTTTATTTCATAAGAGCACAGAAAGTTCAAAAAATGATAAAACAGCACTACACACTGTTAGAATTGTACAAACCCAATATTCTTCAAGCACCAAGTGGTGATGAGAATACAGTTCTGTTGAACTCTCATGCAGTGCTGGAGGAATATAAAATAGCACATTCACTTGACAGTTTGGCTATTTCTTACAAAGCTAAACATGTTCACCTTGTGATCCTGTAATTGCACCCTTGATGCTGACTCAAATGAGTTGAAATTTATGTTTATGCAAAAGTCTGCACATAAACAGGTAGGGAGGTTTGAAAGAAACTATGACTTCTTCTAATGGGTTAACAAACTCTAACACAAATGCTTCAATAATCTAAAAACTGGATTCTTAAAACATCAAAGAGCCAGGGATACAGTACGTATTCCCAAACAAATACATAATTTTTAAAGAATGTTATTTCTAACCAAACACCAATATCATGATGAATAATAAAATGTGAGAATTTCTGATAAAGTGAGGAAAGAGGGTAAATCCCTATGATTACTATGATGACTGTTCTGAAAACATTGGATAACAGACAAAAGAATTATTAAAGGAGGCACAAACTTCCAAATAGACAACAAGCTTATTTGTTGATGACATGGCCATATAACTTGGAAGCATGGTGGAATCTGTACAAAACATATTAGAAGCAGTAAAAGCCTTGAATGTTGTGCTAATAATTGCTATTCCATGACAATTACAGATGATAATGGGGGAAAGTTTCTACACAGTGGCAAAGAAAATATTCAGAAATATTCAGAAAATGTATCTAGAAAACTTGAAAATACTGTGGAGAAACAGAAAGCACAGGAACAATTAGAAACCTAGACACTCCTTTGGTATAGGAAGACTCAAGGCTACCATATCCAGATGTTGATCTCCAAATTCACTGATGAATTCAATAACAAAACCTCAGGAGTACTATGGAATGATCAGGTTCACATGGAAGAATTACGTGAAAATATACAAAACTGCTCTGGAAAAGGAATCAAAACCAAATACAAAAAAAATGTATTATAAAGTTATGTTGATCAAGCCAGAAGGAGTAGCACATGCCTATAATCCCAGCACTCTTGGAGGCAGAAGCAAGTGGATCTCTGTGAGTCTGAGGCCAGAGTGGTCTACAGAGCGAGTCAGGACAGCGAAGCCTACACAGAGAAACCATGTCTCAAAAAAAGTTATGTTGACTAACACAGGATGGTACTTGTACAGTCATAGACACTCAGATCGATGGTGTAGAACACAAAGGACAGAAATAAAAACAGCACATACGAAACCTCCATGATAAGAACAGTGTTTCAATTCTATGGGTCCAAGAAATTACTCAAAAGTTGGTACTGAAACAGTAGACCTAGGATTTGAAAGGCAAAGAAGCTGTTCCCCCATTCCAAACTCTACCCCAAAATACATTCCACATAGGTCAAAGGCTTAACTATAAAACTGAAACCATGAAAGTACTAGCAGAAAGGTTGGGTAAATCACTTTTAATGTTAATATTAGGAACTAGTAACATCTTTGTGAGGCATAAAATGAAACTCAGATTCCATAAAAGAAATAATCAACAAACATGACCATATATAACTTTAAATAAAGTTGGTCATCACATATATGAAAAGGAAAGTCAAAAGACAACAAATGGGTATGGGAAACATTTGGGAATATATGTATTTGACAAGAATATTCAACATTACTTCTTACACTAATAAGAAAAAATAACACCCACTGAGAAAAACCTGATTACATAATTTCTGGTTTATACCCCTACTACCATAATATAGTATTATAATTTTAATAATATTCTGATACACAAAGATGCTACTGATACACTGTTATGTATTGTATAAAACACAGCTGCAGAATTTCCATTGGTTTAAAAAACACCGTATGATCTTAATATTGATGTAAAAATACTCAACAAAACACTCACAAACCGAATCCAAAAACACATCAAAGATATCATCCACTGTGACCAAGTAGACTTTATCCCAGATATGCAGGGGTGGTTCAATATACAGAAATGCATCAATGTCATCTAACATAAACAAACTGAAAGAAAAAAAATGCATGATCATTTCCTTAAATGCTGAAAAAGCATTTGATAAAATCCAACACTCATTCGTTTTTAAAGTCCTGGAGAGATCAGGGATACAAAGCACTTACCTAAACATAGCAAAGGCAATATACAGCATGCCTATAGCCAACATCAAACTAAATGGAAAGAAACTTAAATCAATACCACTGAAATCAGGGACAAAGCAAGGCTGCCTACTCTCTCCGTATCTCTTCAACATAGTTCTTGAAGTCCTCACTAGAACAATGAGACAATTAAAGGAGATCAAGGGGATTCAAATAGGAAAGGAATAAGTCAAAGTATCACTATTCACAAATGATATGATAGTATACATGAGTGCGCCCCAAAATTAACTAAAAAAAAAAATCAGTAGCCCTACTGAATACAAAAGACAAATGAGCTGAGAAAGAAATTAGAGAAACAACACCCTTCACAATAGCCAAAAAGAATATAAAGTAACTTGGGGTAACTAACCAAGAGAGTCAAAGACTTGTATGAAAAAACTTCAAGTTTCTGAAGAAAGAAATAGAAGAAGATATCAGAAGATGGAAAGATCTCCCATGCTCACAGCTTAGAAAGATTAACAAAGTAAAAATGGCCATTTTACCAAAAGCAATCTACAGATTCGATGCAATTCCCATCAAATTACCAACACAATTCTTTGCAGACCTTGAAAGAAAAATTCTCAACTTCATGTGGAATAACAAAAAACCCAGAATAGCTAAAACAACCCTGTACAATAAATTATCTTCTGGAGGTATCTCTATCCATGATCTCAAGCTGTACTATAGAGCAACAGCAATAAAAACTGCATGGTACTGGCATAGAAACAGACTGGTGGATCAATGGAATCTAACAGAGGACCCAGAAATAAACAACACACCTACAGAACCTGATTTTTGACAAAGATGCCAAAACCATACAATGGAAAAAGACAGCATCTTCAACAAATGCTGCTGGTCTAACTCTATATCTACATATAGAAAATGCAAATAGATCCATACTTACTGTGCACAAAACTAAATCCAAGTGGATCAAAGACCTCTACTTAAAACCAAACACTCTAAATCTGTTAGGAGAAAAATTGGGGAAAAGCCTTGACCTCATTGGCACAGGAGACAGCATTCTGAACAGAAAACCAACAGCACAGGCTCTAAGAGCAACAATCAATGAATGGGACCTCATGAAACTGAAAATCTTCTGTAAAGCAAAAGACACTGTCAACAGAACAAACAGCAGCCTACAGACTGGAAAAGAATCTTCACAAGCCCTATATCTGACAGAGGGCTAACATCCAGAATATATAATGTTAAACACCAACAAACCAAATAATCCCATGTTAAAGTGGGGTACAGAGCTAAATAGAGGATTCTCTGTAGAGGAATATAAAATGGCAGAGAAACAGTTAAAGAAATGCTCAACCTCCTTAGCCATTAGGGAGATGCAAATCAAAACTACCCTGAGATTTCACTTTATACCCCTCAGAATGGCTAAGATCAAAAGCTCAAGTGATAACACATGCTGGAGAGGATGTGGGAAAAGGGGAACCCTCCTCCATTGTAAGCTTGAACAACCACTTTGTAAATCAATCTGGTGCTTTCTCAGACAATTAAGAATACTGCTTCCTCAAGATCCAGCTATACCACTCCTAAGCATATATCCAAAACATGCTCAAGTATACATGAACATTTGCTCAATCATGTTCATAGCAGCTTTATTCATAATAGCCAGAATCTGGAAACAACCCAGTTGTCCCTCAACTGAGGAATAGATACAGAAATTGTGGTACATTTACACAATGGAATACCACTCAGCTATTAAAAACAAGGAAATCATGACATTTGCTGGCAAATGGTGGGAACTAGAAAAAATAATCTTGAGTGAAGTATCCCAGAAACAGAAAGACACACATGGTATATACTCACTTATAAGTGGATATTAGCCATATTATATAGTATAAACATACCAAAATCTGTACACCTAAAGAAGCTAAGCAAGAAGAACTTCATCTTCTTCATTCAGAAAGGCAAAGAGGATAGACATCAGAAGAGGGAGAAAACAGGGAAGAGGACAGGAGCCTACCACAGAGGGCCTCTGAAAGACTGCACCCAGCATGGTCTTGAAGCAGATCCTAAGACCTTGGGCAGAGTGCAGGGAATCTTATGAAAGAAGAGAGAGATAGAAAGACATGGAGCAGACAGGAGCTCCACGAGGAGAGCAACAGAACCAAGAAATATGTGTCCAGGGGTCTTTTCTGACGCTGATACTCCAAACAAGGACCACTGATGGAGATAACCTAGAACCCCTGCACAGATGTAGACCATGGCAGCTCAGTGTCCAAATGGGTTCCCTAGTAAGGGGAACAGGGACTGTCTCTGACATGAACTCAGCGGCTGGCTCTTTGACCACCTACCCCTGAGGTGGGGCAGCATTACCAGGCCATTGAGGAAGACAATGCAGCCAATCCTGATGAGACCTGATAGGCTAGGGTCAGATAAAAGAAGAGGAAGACCTCCCCTACCAGTGGACTTAGGGAGGTGCATGGGAGGAGAAGAGGAAGGGAAGCAAGATTGGGAGGGGTCGAAGGAGGAGACTACAGCTGGGATACAAAGTGAATAAATTGTAATAAAATGAATTTTATGTGCTATAAAAAACTGTATGATCGTATTTATCCTTATATATCTTATATAGAGATCTATGCATATTTGTAAAGTTATGCAAAATGTTTTGGAAAATACAAAAAAAATATTCACAGTACCTTTGGAGATTGACATTCAGAAAAGAAGATTGGTTAAGGACTTTTTTTTTAGTTCATACATTCATTCATTTATCAAAAAGCAGATTAAGTTGTTCTGTGGAATATCTTTTAGGTCCTGAGAATGCAGGTGAGGCTTCAGTTGCTATTTTTGAAGGGCAGCTAGACAACAAGCAAATTATACAAACAAGCAAGAAGATTTCAGACAGTAAAAGGTCTGTGTGGAAAAGAAAAATAAATAAATAAACAATATGACAGAGAGCAGTGGGGAAATAAAGTTGGGTAGGTGATTTCATGCTGTGAGGTTGACCAAAGGCCTCTCTGAGGAGGTGGCAAACAAGTTAAGACTTAAATGACATGAAAGAGACAACTACCAGAAAATCAAGAGGAAAAATAGCCCAACTAGAAAATGAAGGGGAGATTGACAGTATGATTGACAGTCAGACAAGGTAAGATAGGCGAGATGAAGCCTATAATCTCTTCTATTTTTTTATAAATAAAATACTGGTAGCGATTTTAAATAACAATGCTACATTCATGCTTAATTAATTCAGAGAATCAGGTAGACTGGGTACATCATTTAGTCAAGCTAACCTCAGTAAGCCTCAGTTTCTTCATTTGTAAAATGAGGAAAAGAACACTCACCTCTGAGGGGATGAAGCACAAAGTAAATGAAATCTAAAGGATTGCTTGGGTTAGGCCTCTTTTGGATGCGAGAAACAGAAATCAAATGAAGCGAGATCAGGAAGCAGAAATCCAAGGATAGGAATTCAAGTACAAATAGAACTCATTATACCTGGAGCTTGACGCAATGTCTAGATGTAGCATGAACCTCCGTTTTAGAGGTTTGTCATTAACATGACTCATCCATGTTACATGTCTGCTTCTCTCTGCACAACTGCCCCACACTCCTTGCTTGGCCAACCACATTTAGCTGTTCAACAGGCACTTGACCTAGTCCATAGCACTCCCAACCCAACCAGCATCTTCATGGACTGGACCTTTCAGCTTAGCTCCTCACAACTAACTGGCACTATTCTTCTGCATCTCTTATTTCACATTCCCAAGGAGAGCGAACGGGATTGGCCCACCTCATCTACTAAAGCTGGGACATTCACTCACAGGTGGTTGGACTGGCCTTGGGTCAGATGCTGTGCCCTAAAATGAGTAAGTGCTACGCAGTTACTCCTAAATGGTTGCTTGACCATTTACAAGAGCTGTCTGGAAGTAGAACTTCCGAACTCCACACACAAGGAGATGTAAGGGTGGCAAGCAAAAAGTGGTATCTCTGATGTATGTAGGCAACAGAGTGACTGGCATGTGGTAATATATAACAAATGGCCATAATTATTAACAGTAACATTATGCTGCCTCTTACAGGAAGCCTTCCGGAAACTCTGTCAAGCTTATTAAGCTTTCCCTCTAGGGTCAGAGCCCCAACAAGAATCAACCAAAGCTTTCAAAGTGGAAAGCACAGTGCTGAGCCCTGAGAAGGAAACACACACACACACACACACACACACACACACACACACACACACAGCAGGCCTTTATCCCAGCCTAAAGGAGCTCCTGGAGCACTCACTTCAAGGTAAAAGGCAATGTAAGCCCCAGAGATCCAGACAGGGGGCCCTGGGAGTTCAGAGAAGGGCAGCCTGTTGTTTATCCATATGTACTCCTGTTTCCTAGCTACCTCCCCTTAGATGTCCCAAAGGCACTTAGAACTAAACATATTTAAAACTGATCTCATCTGCTCCCTCCCAAACCTGTTCCTCATCTCAGATTCCTTCTCAGCAAGGCAAATTCATCCAAGCCACTTGCTCAAGCCTGAAACATGAGCTGCCATGGCTCATGTCAGCTGTCGAAGTTGCTAAAGTTGTCCCTGAGCCTTTGGTGTGTGTTTGCCTTGCTCCAAAGGTCAAGACTAATAATAAAGTTGAGCACAGCAGCAGGGCAGGAAAATTAAACCCAGCCTGGAGACAGACAAGACCCAGCGCCACCAGGGTCGATTTCTGATTTGACCCCTGATATCAACCAGTATGATCCTTTTGGGGAAAGAAAGTTCACAAAAGCTTGAAAGAATGTTAGAGATTCTGCTGCAAAATCAATGCCCATCTGCCTGTATCCCCTTGAAAGAAGCAATACTTCTAAGCACAAAATTGTTCTTTGCAGGGATTTTTCTTTATTCCCCCCTGATCAAGTGCTCAGAAGCAGTCTTAACATCCAACCAAAGCAAAAGGGTTAAAGTACAGCTGTCTCTTGGAACATTCTACAACTATTACCTAGGGACAAAAGCTGTGGAGATTCTATAGCAACAGGAAAAAAATTATTATGCTGTAACTAAGGATACAGGGTTATGTGTATACTCTGATTGCAACAATGTAAAAACTCTGGGGGCACAGGATTTGCTGGGAGACATTTACAATGTCTTCTCTATGAAGTTAAAAAATACAGATCCAAACACTGTCATTTATGCATTATCCTCCAGCTGTTGATTTGTCTAGCCCGTTTGTCATCTTTCAGTCAAGGGTCTTAATCATATATCTGTTTTCTATCAGTTCTTTGCTGAGGGCCGCTCTGGCAAAGACTAGTCACCCAGTATCCATTTTCTCTAGCATGTCAGGGCAGGAAAGGTAGCAGACACAAAAATAAACTCTTTCAAAATATATTGTGCAGACTACATGGAGCCCACATGCAGTCTTTTGCGGGCACGGTCACCCCCTGGCGGCCACTCGCCTGGCCACCCTCGGGTAGCTCTATGGCCGCCCCCACAGCGGCCAGTCCAGCCCCAGCTTTTTTTTTTTCCTGACGTACAAGACTCCTCCCTTTTTGTCCTTCCGGGTGCAGGAACTATCAGGCCTGAACTCTCCTCCAGGTTGCGCTCTCACACTCCAGTCCCCAGTTCAACTACCCCTTTGGCCATTGTACCCACAGCTCTGCAGCACAGAATACCCGCCCCTCGCTGAGCCCAGAGCCCCCCTCCTCCACACATCCAGATGAGGCCCCGCCTTCCTTGCAGCTAGAAGGCTGAATTGGCTAGCTAGTGTGTGCATACCAGGGCAGGCTGATGCAATCTGGAAGCTAGTGGGGAAACATCTGGTGAAAGGGGTGCTGGGAATGAAATGAGTTCCTGCAGTACTCTCGCCTCAGTAGCCCTATTTCTAGAGATGCATACAAACCCCAGACGCCTACCCTGGGTAATACAAAGACTGCTGAGACTCAGGAACTGTCAGGGATTTTCTGCCCAAAGGTTTGAAATGAGACCTGAGAAACTGTGTTTCTAATAATTCCAAGGGCTGGTTCAGGGACTACATTATGAGAGGCGGGGGAGGGAGAGAGAGAGAGAGAGAAAGAGAGAGAGAGAGAGAGAGATTACCTCTGATGTAGAGTTTAAAAAAAAACAGCAAGTGGAAAAAAAAAAAGAAGCATTAGCTAGGCAGGAGGATCATCAACGTGAGGCCAGTATGGATGCTGTATCAACTAAAAATCTATGAACAAGTATAAGGCTTGCTAACTTTCATTAATGAGAAATTGAAAATATCACTAGGGAGTGAAAGCATGGTAATTTATAATTTAAAATATGCTGCACACTTACAAACTGACATGGAAAGATACTCAGTGATGGCAGTGATAATGAACATTGCCCCTGCCCCCGCCACTGCCCCTGCCCCTGCCAGGATTACAGCCATTCATCAGTATGACCAGTTTATGTAGGAGTTTTTGCTTTGTTTTGTTTTAAATCAGAACTAGTCCCCATTTAGTGGAGCAAACAAACATGAAGGCAAGCTGCGCCGGGTAGTGCATGCCTATAAGCCATCACTTGAGAGACAGGCAGGAGAATTGCTGAAATTTGAAACCAGCCTCATCTCCATATCAAGTTCTAGGTAATTTCTAGGTACACAAACATATTTTTACCTAAATAAAAAATAAATAAATACGAATGAAAGTTGTAGAAGCTCAAAAATGGAAGTTGGGCAGGCTTCTGGGAGGAAGAGGGACCTGTAAGGTAAGCAAACATTTGCATAACATGAAGAAAAGGCTATTTCAAGCAAAACACATAATACCCAGACTCTAGGACTTTACACGCCAAAGAACATATTTTAAAATTGTGTACTCCAGAAAATTGTTGTCAGTTCAAGGCCACTCTGGGCTATAGTTTGAGACCTTATCTTAAAGAAAATAATAACCATGGTACCATAGACTATCTAAAAGGTGAAAAATTGTATGAGGGTATGGGGTCAGACCTTGCTTCCTGCTTTACCCATGAAGCCCTCTGAGGTTGTAGGCTGCTTTTCCTGGGTTGGGTATGACTCACGGGACTGGGTTATGGGACTGGGTCCAATACATGGCCACTGCAGACCTACATATGTGTGATGCCTGTGCTATTGGGGAAAACTTAGTACAAAGGGGGAATTGCAGGGAGCAAGGGCAAGAAACCAAAAGGGATCTCTCCAGGAGAGAATCCTTTTTTTTTTTCTTTTTTTATCTATCTAATACCTTCTGCATATATTTATTTATTTATTTATTTATTTATTTATTTATTTATTTTCACTTCTCATCCTCATTGTAGCCCCATCTCTCCTTTCTTCCCAGGACCCACTCTCCTAGCTTCCATTCCTCCCTCTCTCCCCTTTCCTTTTTTCCTCAAAAAAGGGGAGCCTGCTTTCCCAACCACCCCAGCTCATCAAATTGCATCAGGACTGAGCATGTCCTCTTCACCTGTGGCCTGGCAAGGCAGTCTCTTCAGGGGGAAGTGAACAAAAAGTTGGCAAGAGAGTCCATGTCAGAGACATTCACCACTTCCCTTACTAGAGGACCCACATGAAGCCTGAGCTCCCTATTTGCTACATCTTTGTATGGACCTTGGGTCCAGTTCATGCATGGTCTTGGTTGATGCGTCCATCTCTGCCATCCCATCTGGGCCCTGGTTAGTTGGCTTTTTTAGTTTTCTTGTGGAGTTTCTTTTACCTCCAGGTCCTTTTCTCTTTTCTCCTACTATTTCCCAAGACTCCCATATGCATCTCTCAATGTTTGACTGTGAGTCTGAGCATCTGTTTTGAGGCGTCAGTGGACAGACAGATTTCTGTCTGCAAGCTTAGCAGGGTAAATTTTGGATTGAACATTTGTGGGTGCATTGCTGTTCCCCTCCCTCTGCTAGAAGACAAGTTTAGTAAGAGGGTGTCCTCTAAGGTCTCTGCTACTAGGAGTCTCTGCTTGAATCTCCCTCATATCCTCCCAAGAGCCTACCCTGACTGAGGTCTCCAGCTTGCCAACAGAGATATCCCCACCCTCAGATTCTCTTTTCTTTACCAGCCTTCTGTCCTCTCCCCTACCTCTCCAGGTCTGATCTCCACCCTCTGCACTCTCTGTGCCCCTTCTCCTACCTTGTTGCTCTTTTCAACCACTGCCTCTGTCTATTGTGTCTCCCCTTTTGAGTGAGATTTATGCATCCTTCCTTAGAGCCTCCTTGCTTTTTATCTCCTTTCAGTCTGTGCCTCATAGTATCCTTATCCTGTATTACATGATAAAATGCACTTATAAATGAGTGTGTGTCTTTCTGGGTCTGGATTACCTAATTCAGGACAATCTTTCTAGTTCCATCCATTTGCCTGAAATTTTCATGTTTTCTTTGTTTTAAATAACGGAGTGGTTTTCCGTTATAGAGGATTGTTTTATGTATTTTGAGGTTTTTTT
>CM053742.1:110514428-110573956 GCA_028658305.1 Pachyuromys duprasi | reverse complement strand
AAAAAAACCTCAAAATACATAAAACAATCCTCTATAACGGAAAACCACTCCGTTATTTAAAACAAAGAAAACATGAAAATTTCAGGCAAATGGATGGAACTAGAAAAGATTGTCCTGAATTAGGTAATCCAGACCCAGAAAGACACACACTCATTTATAAGTGCATTTTATCATGTAATACAGGATAAGGATACTATGAGGCACAGACTGAAAGGAGATAAAAAGCAAGGAGGCTCTAAGGAAGGATGCATAAATCTCACTCAAAAGGGGAGACACAATAGACAGAGGCAGTGGTTGAAAAGAGCAACAAGGTAGGAGAAGGGGCACAGAGAGTGCAGAGGGTGGAGATCAGACCTGGAGAGGTAGGGGAGAGGACAGAAGGCTGGTAAAGAAAAGAGAATCTGAGGGTGGGGATATCTCTGTTGGCAAGCTGGAGACCTCAGTCAGGGTAGGCTCTTGGGAGGATATGAGGGAGATTCAAGCAGAGACTCCTAGTAGCAGAGACCTTAGAGGACACCCTCTTACTAAACTTGTCTTCTAGCAGAGGGAGAGGAACAGCAATGCACCCACAAATGTTCAACCCAAAATTTACCCTGCTAAGCTTGCAGACAGAAATCTGTCTGTCCACTGACGCCTCAAAACAGATGCTCAGACTCACAGTCAAACATTGAGAGATGCATATGGGAGTCTTGGGGAATGGTAGGAGAAAAGAGAAAAGGACCTGGAGGTAAAAGAAACTCCACAAGAAAACCAAAAAAGCCAACTAACCAGGGCCCAGATGGGATGGCAGAGATGGACGCATCAACCAAGACCATGCATGAACTGGACCCAAGGCCCATACAAAGATGTAGCAAATAGGGAGCTCAGGCTTCATGTGGGTCCTCTAGTAAGGGAAGTGGTGAATGTCTCTGACATGGACTCTCTTGCCAACTTTTTGTTCACTTCCCCCTGAAGGGACTGCCTTGCCAGGCCACAGGTGAAGAGGACATGCTCAGACCTGATGCAACATGATGATCTGTGGGTGATGGGACAGGGAGCTCTCCTTTCCTGAGGAATAGGCCAGAGGGGAAATGGGTGGGAGAGTGGTTGGGACTGGGAGGGGGAGTCGGATGGGGTTACAACTAGGTTGTAAAGTGAATAAAAATTAAATTACAAAATAAAAAAATATATCTCCTGATAGCCATGTTGACAGCTTAGCCATTGCCAGAGGTCTGGCTACTGCTCTGAACAATAGGATATATGATTTCCTGAACACCCTCCACTGTGTCATAGATCAGCAGGAAGCCTATATCAATAAGAATGGCAGAGCCACAAAAGCCAGGATGAGCTTGGGATTATGTGATCAGTACCACCATATCTTAAGGGACATTCACTTCTCGGCACTTGCTTTTGATGCATGACTAAATAACAAAGTAATTTTAGAGACTTCACTCTGGCATTTCATGTGTACCCATTGAAACCTAGTCACTGCTCAAGAATCATCATCACCTAGCCCTAGTAGTCATGGAAACATAGTATACATGAGTGACCCAAAAAATTCAACCAGGTAACAACTTCAGCTGATAAACACTTTCAACAAAGTGGCTGGATACAAAATTAACTCAAAAAGATCCAAAGTCTTCCTGTATACAAAAGACAAATGGGCTGAGATAGAAATTAGGGAAACTACACCCTTCACAATAGCCACGAATAACATAAAGTACCTTAGTGTAACTCTAACCAAGCAAGTGAAAGGCCTGTGTGAAAAAAACTTCAAGTCTCTGGAGAAATTGAAGAAGATATCAGAAGATGGAACGATATCCCATGCTCATGGGTTGGTAGGATTAACATAGTGAAAATGTCTATTCTGCCAAAAGCAATCTACAGATTCAATGCAATTCCCATCAAAATATCAACACAATTCTTCACAGACCTTGAAAGAAAGATTCTCAGCTTTATATGGAGAAACAAAAAACCCATAATAGCTAAAACAACCCTGTACAATAAAAGTTCTTCTAGAGGTATCTCTACAGATATCAGGCTGTACTATAGAGCAACAGTAATAAAAACTGCATGATACTGGCATAGAAACAGACTGGTGGAGTCGGGAGTTAAAAAGCAAGAAACCAAATAATCCAATTAAAAAATGGGGTATGGAGCTAAAACGAGAACTCTCTGTAGAGGATTGTAGAAAGGCAGAAAAACACTTAAAGATCAGAGAGATGCAAATCAAAACGACTCTGAGATTTCACCTTACACCCTCCAGAATAGCTAAGATCAAAAACTCAAGTGACAACACATGCTAGAGAGGTTATGAGAAAGGGGAACCCTCCTCCATTTCTAGTGGGAATGCAAACTTGTACAACCACTCTGGAAATCAATTTGGCACTTTCTTAGACAATGAGGAATAGTGATTCCTCAAGACCCAGCTATACCACTCTTAGGCAAATATCCAAAAGATGTTCAAGTACACAACAAGGACATTTGCTCAACTATGTTCATAGCAGCTTTATTCGTAATATCCAGAACCTGGAAACAAACCAGATGTCCCTCATTTGAGGAATCGCTACAGAAATTATGGTACTTTTACACAATGCAATACAACTCAGCAATTAAAAATGAGGAAATCATGAAATTTGCAGGAAAATGGTGGGACCTGGAAACGATCATCCTGAGGGAGGTATCCCAAAAGCAGAAAGAAACACTTGGTATATACTCACTTATATAGACCTATAGGATAGGATGGACATGCTGAAATCTATACACCTAGGGAAGATAAGCAAGAAGGAGGACCCAGGGTGGGATGATCAATTCTCGCTTATATGGACAAACGGGACGGACATTGAATGTAGGAGAAAACAAGCAACAGGACAGGAGCCTACCACAGAGGGCCTCTGAAAGACTCTAACTAGCAATGTATCAAAGCAGATAATAAGACTCACAACAAAGCCTTTGGCAGAGTGCAGGGAATCATAGGAAAAAAAGGGGGAGTTAGTAAGACTTGGCGAGGACAAGAGCTCCACAAAGACCAAATAGATCAGGGCACAGGGGTCTTCTATGAGACTGTTTCTCCGAACAAGGACCATGTATGGATATAAAATAGAACCCCTGCTCAGATGTGGCCCATGGTAGCTCAGTATCCAACTGGGTACCCTAGTAAGGGGAACAGAAACTATTTCTGTCATGAACTCAATGGCTGGCTTAGTCGACCACCCCGCACCCCGAGGGAGGAGCAGCCTAGCTAGATCCCAGAAGAGGACATTGCAGCCAGCCTTGAAGAGACATGATAAGCTAGGGTTAGATGGAAGGGGGGTAGGTCCTCCCCCATCAGTGGACTTGGAGGGGGGCTGGGAGAAGATGAGGGATGGATGGGGAGAATGGGAGGAAATGAGGGAGGGGGCTAGAGCCGGGATGCAAAGTATATAACCTGTGATTAATATAAAAATAAATAAATTACTTAAAAAAAGAAACAGACTGGTGGATCAAAGGAATTGAATAGAAGATCCAGAAATAAACCCACACACTTATGGACACCTTATTTTTGACAAAGATGCAAAAATCATACAATGGAAAACAGACAGCATCTTCAACAAATGGTGCTGGTCTGACTGGATGTCTACATGTAGAAAAGTGCAAATAGATCCATACTTATCATTGTGCGCAAAACTAAAGTCCAAGTAGATCAAAGACCTCAACATATAACCAGACACCCTAAATGTGTTAGAAGAAAAATTGGGGAAGAGATTTTAACTCATTGGCACAGGAGACAACTTCCTGAACAGAACACCAACAGCACAGGCTCTAAGAGCAACAATCAATAAATGGAACCTCATGAAACTGAAAAGCTTCAGTAAAGCAAAGGACACTGATGTCAGAACAAAACAACAGCCATTAAACTGGAAAAGGATCTTCACTATCCCTGTAGCTGACAGAGGGCTAATATCCAGAATATAGAAAGAGCTCAAGAAATTAAACAGCAAAATATCAGTTAATCCCATTAAAAAATAGGATACAGAGCTAAACAAAGAATTCTCAATAGAGGAATATTGAATGGCAGAGAAACACTTAAAGAAATGCTCTTCGTCCTTAGTCATCAGGGAAATGCAAATCAAAATGACCTTGAGATTTCACCTTATCCCATTAGAATGGCTAAGATCAAAATATCAAGTGACAACACATGCCAGAGAGTATATGGAGAAAGAGGTCTCTACTCCATTGCTGGTGGGAATGTAAACTTGTACAATCACTTTAGAACTCAATCTGGTGCTTTCTCAGACAACTAGGAATAGCACTACCTCAAGATCCAGCTATACCACTCCTAGGAATATATGCAAACTATGTTCAAGTATACAAGGACATTTGCTCAACCATGTTCGTGGCAGCTTTAGTTGTAATAGCCAGAATCTGGAAACAACCCAGATGTCCCTCACCTGAGGAATGGATACAGAAATTGTGGTACATTTACATAATGGAATACAATTTAGCAATTAAAAACAAGGAAATGAAATTTGCAGGCGAATGGTGGGATCTAGGAAAGATCATCCTTAGTGAGGTATCCCAGAAGCAGAAAGACACACATGCTATATGCTCATTTATAAGTGGATATTAGACATATAATATAGGATAAACATACTAAAATCTAAGCAAACTAAAAAAGCTAAGCAAGAAGGAGGACCCTGAATGGGATGATCAGTCCTCACTTAGAAAGACAAAGGGAAGGACATAGGAGGAGGGAAAGGATGGGGAATGGGATGGGAGCCTATCACAGAGGGCCTCTGAACGACTCTGCCCAGTAGGGTATCAAAACATATCCTGAGATTCATGGCCAAACTTTGGGCACAGTGCAGCAAATCTTGTGGAGGGGGGAGGGGAATGGGAAGACATGGAGGGAATGGGAGCTCCACAGGGAGAGTGGCAGAGACAAAAAAAAATCTGGGCACAGGAGTCTTTTCTGAGACTGATACTCCAAACAAGGACCATGCATGGAGATAACCCAGAACTCCTGCACGGAGCTAGCCCATGGATGCTCAGTGTCCAAGAGGGTTAACCAATAATAGGAACAGGTACAGTCTCTGACATGAACTCATGGGCTGGCTCTTTGATCATCTCTACTTGAGGGAGACCAACCTTGCCAGGCTACACAGGAGGACAGGGAGGCCAGTCCTGATGGGACAGATGGACTGGGGTCATATGAAGGGGGAGGAGGACTTCCCCTATTATTGGACTGGGGGAAGGGCATGGAAAGGTAATGCGGAGGAATGGTGGGATAGGGAAAAGATGGGGGAGGGGCTGTAGCTGGGATACAAAGTGAATAGACTGTAATTAATAAAATAAATGAATAAACAAATAATTAAAGATAAAAAATGAAATGCTCGGCGTCCTTAGCAATTCAAGAAATACAAATCAAAACGACCATGAGATTTCACCTTACACCCATCAGAATAGCTAAGATCAAAAACTCAAGGGATGATGCATACTGGAAAAGTTGTGAAGAAAGGGCAACCATCCTCTATTGGTGGTGGGAATGTAATCTTGTACACCCACTTTGGAAATCAATCTGGCACTTTCTCAGACAATTAGGAATAGTGCTACCTTAAGATCCAGCTATATCACTCCTAGGCATATACCGAAAAGATGCCCTACCATTCAATAAAGACTTTTGCTAAGCTATGTTCATGGCAGCTTTATTTGTAATAACCAGGATCTGGAAACATGTCCCTCAGCCGACGAATAGATGCAGAAATTATGGTACATTTACACAATGGAATACTACTCAGCAATTAAAAACTAGGAAATCATGAAATTTGCAGGCAAATGGTGGGATCTAGAAAAGATCATCGTGAGTGAGGTAACCCAGAAGCAGAAAGACACATATGGTATACACTCATTTATAGGTGGATATTAGCCATATAATATAGGATAAACATACTAAAATCTATAATCCTAAAGAAGCTAAACAAGGAGGAGGACCCTAGGGAAGATGCTTAATCCTCACTCAGAAGGGCAAACAGGATAGACATTGGAAGTAGGAGAAGACAAGGAACAGGACAGGAGTCTTCCACAGAGGACCTGTGAAAGACTCGACTCACCAGCGTATCTAAGCAGATAATGAGACTCATAGCCAAACTTTGGGCAGAATACTGGAAACTTTATGGAGGAAGAAAGAGATAGAAAGACCTGGAAGGGGACAGGAACTCCACAGGGGAACAACAGAGCCAAAAATCCTGGGCCCAGTGGACCTGAGGAGACCAATACTCCAACCAAGGACCTTGGATTAAGAGGACCTATACACCCTCCTCAGAGGAAGCCCATAGACTGCTCAGTGTCCAAGTGGGTTTCCAAAGGGTAAAAAGGCTGTCTCTGGCGTGAACTCAGTGGCAGGTTCTCTGATCACCTCCCCGTGGGAGGTGCAGCCTTGCCAGGCCACAGAGGAAGATGATGCAGCCAGCCTTGCTGAGACCTGATAGGCTAAGATCAGATGAAAAGGGAGGAGGTTCTCCCCTATCAAGGGACTAGGAAAATGGCATAGGCCAAAAAGGAGGAGGGTGGGTAGGACTGGGAGGAGATGAGGAAGGGGTCTGCAGTGAAGATGATTGATAGATAGGCAGGCAGGCAGGCAGGCAGGCAGGCAGACAGACAGACAGACAGACAGACAGAAAGACAGACAGACAGAAAGACAGACAAAATTGTTTAAATGACTTACAGGTGGATCTTCTTGAGGCATTTCCTAAACTGAGGTTCCTTCCTCTCTGATGACTCAAGTTGACACAAAACCAGCCAGCACAGTAGAAAAGCTTAATGGAATCTTTACTTGGTCGAGTGCATTGTTGGCCTTGAACAGAGAAGCCTGCATTCACATGTGGGAGCCTGGCCTTTGGTTCTGGAGGAAAAAGCAGAATCTATAGGTAAGTAACCATTCATGTGTATTCTAACTTGCTTGGATATTGGAAGAATGACAGAAGATATTGATCTGTTTCTCCTCATTTAGAATGGTGACTGTGGGAGAGAAAAAATGATTAAAATATATTGTAGGGAAAAGTTAAATAAAAAGATCCTTCATACACATGTATGACATTTTCTTTTTTTTTAATGTAATTTATTTATTTTTATATTAATCAAAGGTTAGGTACTTTGCATCCCAGGTGTAGCCCCCTCCCTCATTCCCTTCCACCCTCCCCATCCCTCCCTCATCTCCTCCCCGCCCTCCCCCAAGTCCACAGACGGGGGAGGACCTCCTCCCCTTCCATCTGACCCCAGTTCATCTTGTCTTCTCAGGGTTGGCTGCAATGTCCTCCCCTGGGATCTAGCCAGGCTGTTACTCCCTGGTGTGTATGGGGGAGGGTCAAAGAGCCAGCCATCGAGTTCATGACTGAAACAGTCCCTGTTCCCCTTACTAGGGTCTTCAGTTGGACACCGAGCTACCATGGGCCATATCTGAGTGGGGGTTCTAGGCCATATCCATACCTGGTCCTTGGTTGGAGAAACTGTCTCATAAAAGACCCCTGTGCCCTGCTCAATTTGGTCTTTGTGGAGCTCTTATTCTCCCCAAGTCTTACTAACTTCCCCTATTTTCATTATTATTCCCAGCCCCTTGCCGAAGGCTTGCTTGTGAGTCTTAATATCTGCTTTGATACATTGCTATATCGATACTTTTAGAGGCACTCTTTGGTATGCTCCTGTTCTGTTGCTTGTTTTATCCTCCATTCAATGTCCACCAAAATGTTCATCTAAACTAGCATTGATCATACCAACCTGGGTCCTCCTTCTTGTAATTCTTCCCTAGGTGTACAGATTTCAGCATGACCTTCCAATCCTATACGTCTATATAAGTGAGTATACCATATGTTTCTTTCTGCTTTTGGGATACCTCTTAGGATGATCATTTCCAGGTCCCACCATTTGCCTGTGAATTTCATGATTTCCTCCTTTTTAATTGCTGAATAGTATTCCATTGTGTAAAAGTACCATAATTTCTGTAGAGGATTATAGAATGGCAGAAAAACACTTAAAGAAATGCTTAACATCCTTAGCCATCAGGGAGACGCAAATCAAAACGACCCTGAGATTTCGCTTTACACCCACCAGAATGGCTAAGATCAAAAACTCAAATGACAACGCAAGCTGAAAAGGTTGTGGAGAAAGAGGAACCCTCCTCCATTGCTGGTGGGAATGCAAACTTGTACAACCACTCTGGAAATCAATTTGGCGCTTTCTTAAACAATTAGGAATAGTGATTCCTCAAGACCCAGCTATACCACTCTTAGGCATATATCCAAAAGATGCTCAAGTACACAACAAGGACATTTGCTCAACTATGTTCGTAGCTGCTTCATTTGTAATAGCCAGAACCTGGAAACAACCCAGATGTCCCTCAGTTGAGGAACGGATACAGAAATTATGGTACTTCGACATTTTCAAAGAAATAAAATTTTTATGTAAAAAAAGGGAGTGAAAATGGGTTACTTAAAATTAATGTAAGAAAAACTAGGAACAAATGCCTGGGGTAAAAGACTGGGCCCAAATGTAAACTAGCCCACTTAAAAGCTGGGAGTGAAACTGTGGATGGTTTCTTTGGGAAATTGGAATATTCAAAAGAAAAAGCATAAATGGTAGAATTCAGAAAACACGAACTTGGAAACGAACTGAGCAGAACCTTAGTCATCACCATGAGCTGATTCTTAAATCAACACTGCCCTAAAACAGAGAAGTTTTTGCAAAAATAAAAAGATAAATAGTCTCTCTTATTTTTGTAAATTTGGTTTTCGGTTTGTGGGAGAGTTTTGGGGTATGTGTGTGTGTGTTGGCTCCTTATGTCTATAAAAACACCAACTGAGAAGCACAGACTTCAGTGAGTACACGTAAGGAATACAAATACTCACAAAATTAGTTTGGAAAAGTCACTAAACAAACTTTACATTATTAAGGTTTTCAAAAACGAACAGAAAACTTAGGGTGAGAGGAAGACGGATTATAATATGCAACCTTAACATGTTGGGACATTCAAATGTTTTCTTCTTTTTCTGGCCTTGAACTTCCTATGAAGCCTGAGCTGGTCTCAATCTCCAAAGTGCTGGGATCTCAGGACTGTGCCACAAATGCCACCATCTAAATGTAAGGTTTTGCACAAAAAATAAAAATCACAATGCATGTAAAAAAAAAAATAGGAAAGAATAGCCCAGTTTAAGGAATAAACTAAGGAGCCAGGGAGATGATTTAGTGCTTAAGATTAGTTGCTGCTTTTCCTGAGGGCCTGAGATTGGTTCTCTGCAACCATGGCAAGCAGCCCACAACTCCTGTAACTCCAGCTTCAAGTCATCAAATGCCCTCATTTGGGCCACACACATAAAAATTCATCTTATAAAAGGAATCAAATAAATTAGTAGGAACTATCCCTTAGGAAGAACAGAGAGTACAGAGTGTTTACCAAGTAAACACTTGAAAACGGTTGTCTCAAGTATGCTCAGATAACTAAAGGGAAATAGGAACAAAAATTGAAAGGAAATTTTCTTTTAATTGTGTGTTAATATTAATTTAAAAGGTAAAACGTATGAAGAGAAGCTGGGTGCAGTTGTGCACGCCTGTAATCCCAGTACATGGGAGGCAGAAACAGGCAGATCTCTGTGAGTTTGAGGACAGCCTGGTATACAAAGTGAGTCCAGGACAGCCAGGACTGTACCTAAAAACCGTGTCACACACACAAAAAAGCATGGCAGCAAACACCAGTCATCCCAGTGTTTCGTCCGGGAACAAAATCAACAAGCTTCTGGTTCATTTATTAGACTTGTGTCAAAATATAAGACGGAGGTGCTAGAGAGATGTCTCTATGGTTTAGAGTGCATGTGGCTCTTGCAAGGGACCCAGGTTCAATTCCCAGTATCCACATGGTTGGTCAACCATTTATAACTCCAGTCCCAGAAAGTCTAATACCCTCTGCAAGCACACATGTGGCACATATACATATATGTAGGCAAAACATTCACATATGCACACAAAGTAAAGAGAACAAATATTTTAAACATTTAAATAAAATATTAAAATATATGATATAAATTTAAAAAGAAAGTTGGAAGGCCTATACACTGAAAACTACATAATATTAATGAAATAAACTGAAAAAGACATAAATACGTAGATGTTCCATGTCCATGGATTTGGAGAATTGATATTGTTTAAATGTCTATATTTCCTATAGTAATATATAAGTGAATAAATATATAAATTTATAATCCCCATAAAATCTCCATGTCATTCTTTATATACATAAAAATATAGCTTTTTAAAGAACACTTTTTGAGATAAGGAGTTTCACTATGTAGCTCTGGTTGGCTTAGAACTGACTGTGTAGACCCGGTTGACCTTAAACTCAGAGATCTATCTGCCTCTGCCTCTCAAGTGGTCTGTGCTGCTATGCCTGCAACAATAATGTTTTATCATAACATGTATGAACTTTACATATAATAAGTTCAGCATAATATGTAAAATATGCATACAGTCTGTACTGCTCAAATCCTGCTGTGGGCTATCCACTAAAGACTGCTTGGACATGATTTAAGCCAACAGAAAGTCTTTATTAGCAGGTCAGCAACTACACTGGGTGTTTGGGATCCCAGTGTATTCCCTGGCTTTTCTCAGAGAGAGCTTTAAGCACAAAAACTGTGTTCTGGCTTGACATACTTCAGCTAACAAGAACAGTTAGCCAGAAGCAGAACTACGGAAGCCAAAAAGCAAGGTTAGTACATTTAGGGACTTTCCCATAACTACTGGCTTTGATGGATTAGCCTTTTGTTTTTGTTTTGGCACGTGGTGCTATGTGCTGAACTTTACATGGTGAATGGTACTTCCATCATGGAGTCAGTTGTGCTAAGGTCTGGGGTCCTGTTACAAGCCAACCTCCTTTATCCACCCTCCATTTCACAGCTTTTTGTAACCTATGTAATTACTATTGTATATTCAGGTTTGTTGGTGGAGGTATATTATTTTAATAATTTAATTTATTCATTGAGAATGCCATGCCTGTGTACATATCCATATTTTGTTTTTGTTTTTCAAGGTAGGGTTTCTCAGTGTAGCCTTGGCTGTCCTGGACTCACTTTGTAGACCAGGATGGCCTCGAACTCACAGAGATTCACTTGCCTCTGCCTCTCAAGTGCTGGGATTGCACCTTAATCCCTTCTCCAACTGTCCGAAAATCTTCAAGCCCATCCCCTGCCTGACTTCATGTCCCATTCTTTTTATTTTTATTCCATTATTTTATAAATAACCCACTCAGTCAAATTAATGATGCCTATATGTGCACAGGTAAAAGGCCACATTTCCAAAGAAAAATTACTTTATATCTTCTAGCAGTCATCAAATGGTAATGAATAGTTCCTCAGCTTCATGAACCCCAAGTTATCTCTGCTAGAGTTTTAACTGGCCTAATTTTGGGCAGGTCTTGGGAGGGCAACCAGAGCTGCTTGTGAGTTCATGAGTGCAAGGACCACATCTTGTTCAGAAGACAGCATTTTATAGCTCTCCTCCCATCCTCTAGCCTTACATTCACTCCACCTCCACCTGTCCCATTCCACAATGTTCTCTGAGCCTTAGGGAGGGAGTTGAAACATATATCCCGGGGCTGAATAGATGGCTCAGCATTTAAGAGCACTGGCAGCTCTTTCAATTCTCACCATCTGTATGCAGCTCACAACCTTCTGTATTTCCAATCCCAGAAGATCCAACACCCTCTTCTAGCCTCCATGGGCACCAGGTGTGCTTCCCTGACCAAGGTTGGGCACCGCCTAAATCTGTAAGTAGAAATAAAATATTTAAAAAGCAATTTGACAGCATGACCATTTAGTAAAATAACAATAATAGGCTCCACCCTAGGTCCTATGTCCTCCCCAGTCACTGGCTTTCGGCCAGGTTTACAATACTGAATGTTTATTCCCTCCTGTAGAGCAGATCTCAAATCCAAGCTGTTGGTTATCCCCATAGCAACCTGCTGTATGGCACATTCCTTGAATTTCAACATTCCTTCTATATTAAAATATTGGTTGCAGTAGAGAAGTAAACAAAGGCTGCCTGCAAACTGCATAAAGAGTTACAGGGTTGCAGGGAGTCATTACCCCTCTGGTGGTAGGCTTTCTGGTGATGCAGCTACTTTTGAGTTAACCCCTGATCCTTGTATGAAACTCCTCACCCACACTGCTGTTAGTAACCGTGATTTTTTTTAAAAAAATTATTTATTTTTTATTAATTACAGTTTATTCACTTTGTATTCCAGCTGTAGCTCCCTCCCTTGTCTCCTCCCAATCCCACCTTCTCGCCCTCATCTCCCCCCATGTCCTCCTCCACAAGTCCACTGATAGGGGAGGTTCTCCTCCCCTTCCCTCAAAAAGCTAATTTTTAAGAACAGCAGTTGATCACCTAGCATGAAGAATCACAAAAACCACAAGAGAGAAAGCAGTTATCTCCAAGATCAGGAATAAAATACAAAACATCACTACAGATCTAACAGTCTAAACAATTAACAAGGGGATGCTCTATATAAGGCAAACATGAAGAAATGAAGTAAAATAATAAAAGGTAAAACAAACACATTACTGATGTGTGTAATTATCTAGATGAGTCTTTAGAGAATAGGCAAAGTAGAAAGAGTCAACCCATAGAGATGTACACACTCTGCAATTCCATCTATGTAACATTTTTCAAATAAAAATTAGAAATGGAGGCTCCCTTAGCAGTTACAAAGAATGAAGGAAGATTGACATGCATGATTATAATAAACGTGATTATATTAAACATGTGATGACAATAAACAACAGAAGGTAGGTTTGTTTTTTTTTTTTTTTGATGGTGGAATTGTTTAGTTTCGGAACCATGATAGTAGGTAGATGATTCTACACATGACAAAAATATGTAGAACTAAATGCCCATGCACAAAAGAATCAAATTGGAAAAATCTTAGTAGTTGGATGTTTTCTATCAATTTCGATAAAATGGTTAATATATTTTAGTTTCTAAGATGTTATTATTGGGGGAAAGAGGGTAAAGTAGATCCAGGATCTCTCAGGCTTTGGTTTTTGTTTCTTTTTTTTTTTTTTTTTTTTCGTAATATGTCAATATAAACATTTTCAGAATACTAAAGTAACCCTGATTTTTATAAAAAGAAACCGCATCATTTCACCAAATTGGGCATTGGTGCAATTGTTATTTTGGCCTGTTCTGGGCTCCCATTCTTGGGTAAGTGAATGTGTGTGCGCGTGTTCATGTGTGTGCACTTGTGCATGTGCATGTTTTGCATCACCCGAAGAAGAGTCTCTCACACAACAGTCATGTTACAATTGTACCAGTGGGCACATCTTACTTGTAGCATGCAGGGTAAGGATATTGTTATGTTTGTGTCCCCTGACTGCCTTCATAGTACCTTCTGGCACTATAAAAGCTAGCCAATAGGAAGTTTTTGATTGAGTTCTCTATGTCCTGCAACGAAAGTGTATGGTGTCTTCAGCAATAGGGTCTTACCATCTTGCTATAGTAGGCCAAGAGCAATGACAATAGTTTCTGTTGTTTGGGGAATAGCCTCTGAGGTCTCCCTGAATAATAACTCATAGAGAGATGCCACATTTGGATTTTCATTTAATGGCCTATGTGTTCTGGGAGCATCACTATCCATCTAGGCACAGTACCTCTATTCAAAACTATTTTTAATAATTTACATTTTATTTGTGCTGTAGATATGTTTACATGTGCAGTGCACACATACATGCATGTGTGCCTGTGTGTGTGTGTGTGTGTGTGTATGAACATGTGCCATGGCATATATGAGAGTCGGAGAGCAACTGACTGGAGTCAGTTCTCTCCTTCCACCATGAATTCCAGGGACCAAATTCAGGTCATACATCAGGCTTGGCAGCAGGCACTTTTACCCCCTGAGCCATCTCATATCCCACTTGAATTATATTCATTTTCTAAAATTAGCTTGAAAGCTAGTATGTTTTCATAAAGCATTTTATTCTCTTAATTTGTTAAACCTATTATTTCATATGTATGGGTGTTTTTTACACATACATGTGTGTGTGCCAAGTGTTCACAGAGGCCAGAAGATGTCTGGTCCTCCTGGATCTTGCATTACAGAAGGTTGTTAGCCACCAAATGTGTTCTGGGAATGAAACCTAGGTCTTCTAGAAGAACAGTCAGGACTTCTAACCATCTCTCCACACCCTCCATAAGGCTTTTTTGTACATCCTTAATTTTTGTTAAATCGCCTACTGCTTTCTCCTTTTCCCTCCATCTTCCCTTCCCCCTCTCATTTAAATCTTTAATCCCCAGTATCCCACCCTCTTCTTTCATATGACATGTGTTCTACTATTCCACCCAACTTTCTCTTTCTTTCTTTCTCTTTATTTTTTCTTTCTTTCTTCATTTCTTTCTTTCATTCATTTTTTCTTTATTGCTCTGTTTTGGTTTTTTCGAGACAGAGTTTCTCTGTGTAGCCTTGGTTGTCCTAGTCTTGCTCTGTCGACCAGGCTGGCTTGAAGTCACAGAGATCTGCCTGCCTCTGCCTCCCACAGTACTAGGATTACAGGTGACTGCCACCTTGCCCGACTCCACCCATCTTTTTAATTGATTCGTAAGATAGTCAGTTGCCACCACAACCAGCAAAAACCGTGTAGCCCAGGCTGGCCTTGAACTTGTAGTCCTCATGCCTCTGCCTCCTGCCCTTTGATCACTTGACCCTGGTGATGTGGTCTTGCCAGGCCACAGAGGAAGAGGATCCAGGCAGTCCTGATGAGACTTGATAAGCTATGGGCAGATTGCACAGGAAGAGAATGCCTATTCTCAGTGGACTAGGGGAAGAGGGTACAGGGGAAGAGGAAGTAGGGTAGGATTGGGAGGAGCTGAGGGAGGGGGCTTCATTCAGGATATATAATGAATAAATTGTGAAAAAATAAATTAGCTTCCTTTAAAAAAAAAACGTAGTTGCTTTTTCATAAACCCTTTAGTTTGTTTAACCCTCCTTCCTTCACACTCTGTTTCTCCTTCCCTTTACCCCTTCCCTGTTTAACCCTTTCCTTCCCAAGTATTCATTCTCTCTTCTTTCATTTGGCCTATTTTCCAGTATGTCTCCCCCTTAATGTACCCGTCCCAAAGACCCCTTTCTAGTTTTTTTGGTTTCTACATGTACTCTGAGTTAAATATAAAAAACTAACAATTCAAAATTAATATTCACATAAATGAGAGAACATGTGGCATACCTGAGCCTGGCTCACCTTACTCAAAATTATATATATATATATATATATATATATATATATATATATATATATATATATATATTTGAAGTTTTATTTATTTATTACGTATACAGGGTTCTGCCTGCATGTGTGTTTCCACACCAGAAAAGGGCACCAGATGTCATCATACATGGTATTCATCACTGCCTTACACAAGATGTTCAAGTCAGCATATATCTGCAAGTTCTGCATCCACAGGCTCAACCAACCACAGACTGAAAACAATTGAAGAAATGTACAGATGCTGCCCATGTATAGATTTTTCACCCTAAACAATACAGTACAACTGCTATTTATATGGTATTTACATTGTGTTAACTACTGTAAATAAATTTAAAATGATTTAAAGTATACAGAAGAGCTGAGAAAGAGAGCACACACCTACAGTCTTAGAAACCTAGGAGGGTGAGGCATGATCACTTGAAACCATCCTGGCAAGCACAGCAAGACGTTTTCTCAAAATTAAATTCATCAAGCCTGGTAACTCAGACCTGCTACCTTGCAGTTTAAGAAGTTGAGGCAAAAGGATCCCAGCTTCAAAGCCTGCTTGGGCTACACAGTGAGTTCAAGTTTAGCCATGTCAAAAGAGACCATGTCAAAAGAAGGCACTTGCCTAGCATGTACAAGGAAATACAATAAAAACAATAACCGCCATGTTTTATATATTGAATCTTGGTTTATATGATGTGGAAACATAAGAGGAACTATTTGGACAGAGAAGGGAATGAACAGAAGGGGAGCAAGAGAGAGAACAAAATAGGGCAATGTGGACAGATATGAGCAAAGTACAATAAATTGTATACATGTATGAAGATGTCATGATTAAATCCATTGTTTGTTTCCTGACTAAAATAATAACAAAACATGCAGTAAGATATACAAGGTCTATACGTATATGCCATCTATTTTTATAAAATGGCTTTGAGCATGTCTAGATTTTTGGTACTTGTGAGAAGCCCTGGAATCAATTCTCCAGAGATATCAAAGGACAACTGTATTTTATTAATGACTACTGTCAACTTTTGTCAACCTGTTCAGATCTTGTTTGCTGGGCCTGGAATCTGAGGGCCTGAAAGAAAGGGATGGAATACAGTCTGATGCTGTGGACATCTTTACTTCAGTTTCAGTGTACTTCCACACACAAATGTCATGAAGCAATAATTCAAGCAAGGTTGTCTTGAGTTCAGAAAAATATGATCAGAAAAACATAAAAATTAACACCAGTAAGTACATACGAAATATTAACAGAGCAAACCTTCCCCAGAACCTTCTCAGGACAGAGCAATTTAAACACAGTTGCTTGGCATGCACTAGAGATTGTATCTGGGAAAGCATGAAAGCAAGGCAGATGGTCATATCCAGATTCAGAATACACTGACCCAGATTGGGTTCAGTAGCTGTGTTCTGGCATTCAACAAGAATAAACATCTTATGTTGAAAGTAAATGTTTAACACAGGAATGCATGAAATCACGGCCAAGGACAGTCCAGGGAACAAAATTTACCTGAGGTAAAAGACTCTCTGCCTTTTTTTCCTGTAGTCTCTTTCACAGTTCCCCAAGGCATTGTTGCTCATCATGCGTCAATTTTCTGATGATGTTCTGAAATATCCTCCTGTTTTATTTTTAAAAATTTAAGCTATTTATTCTTGTTTGGAGCCATTGATATCCTAAGAGAAGTGCGAAAACAGAAGTACAAAAAGTGCAACACTAGATGCAAGAGCAATAAGCATGATACTTTACCACCAGGAGCAAGGGGCCATCCGTTGTAAAGCATCGGCAATCCTGAAATTGCAGACAATTGTTTAGAAAATGTATGAAATTTTTCATCCTGGTACCCAATGGTCTAGTTCTTTATACCACATGGGACAGGACACTGGCTGCATGGCTCAGCATCCTGAGAATGCTAGAGCTCAAGTAATAGGTACCTCTTGGGAAAAAACAACTTTAATTAAGTAAATAAGGTAATTGCAAGAGGAGTATCTTGGGGAATAGTTCCCTCCTTTATTTTTTTTTTAAGTTGTTTCTTAGGGGTTGAATGTGTACATTCTGCAATTGTTTGACATTGTGGGTTATAGGGATTCTAGTGGTATGTGGAATTTGCCATTCTTCATAGAATTTCTTAAAATTCTTACTAGTAAAAAGCTGAACCATTATCAGTTTTTAACTGTGTGGGAATACCCATAACAGGGAATGTCTACAATAAGATAGAAATAAGAGCTTTGGAGAAGGATAATTTATGTAACTTTGAATGTTAATATTTTATCATGTAAGGCTTGATCATCAATACTTAAATTGTCATGTGACAATCTTTTCTTGGGGAACAATATTATTAGCATTGGGGGCACCCAAGATCTCATAGTCATTGACATCAACAGAAATGATATTCTCTTCCCTATTAAGAAACTGAGGAGGCTGGAGAGATGGCTCAGAGGTTAAGAGCACTGGCTGCTCTTCCAGAGGTCCTGAGTTCAATTCCCAGCAACCACATGGTGGCTCACAACCATCTGTAATGAGATCTTGTACCCTTTTCTGGTACGCAGGTGTACATGCAGATAGAGCACTCATATACATTAAATAAATAAATACATATATACATAAACCTTAAAAAAAAACAAGGTGAGACACAGGAGGATCAGGCACATAAACCTGATATAAATATATCTCAGCAGTAACAGATACATTCAACAGAGACAGGATAGCCAAAGCAGCAATTCTGCAGTCATGCCTTCCCTCTGAGATTTCACCAACTCTATTTATGTTTCTTGTTTTTTCAAGACAGAGTTTCTCTGTGTAGCCTTGCTATTCTGGACTCAGTTTGAAGACCAGGCTGGCCTCGAACTCACAGAGATCTGCTTGCCTCTGTCTCCCTGAGTGCTGGGATTACAGGCATGGGCCACCACGCCCAGCTTTCACCAACTCTTTTCCCTCCAACGTTTTCCCCTCAGTCAGTAGGTTCTTCATCTGAGTCATTTTTGGTATGGAGGATCTGGGATTTTTTGGTTTGACAGTTCTTGTCATTCAATTCTTTCTTTTCATCAGGTGTAGCCTCTTGTAGATGCTTTGAAACCTCTTTGCCCATCTTCCATAGGTCAAGTCAGTATTTTAGATATGCACACTGCCTTTTCAGCACCTTGAAGAAAAAACACAAAGACAGCCTCAGCCCCAGTGAATTACTAGAGCTCGGTCATTCAATTGGCCAGATAACATGTCCCAAAGGACCCTGACCCTGAACTTTTCCAGAGGGACCCAGAAAAATGTTCTATAGCAGTAAAGCCATCTTTGCCCTTTTTTAATTTAAGTACATAAAAATGGAAGATTAAACTATTTTGGGGAGTAGTCATACTACCCTATTCCCTCTCCTTTATTTTTAAGTAACATTTAAGTTGTCCATTAGCTCTTTCCACAAAAGATTGACCCTGAAGAATGTCTGTGATATGGGTTATATCACACTGTTGGCAAAATTCTGAAAAGGCATGGCAACGTATGTAGGAGCATTGTTAGGTTTTTGTTTTGTTTTATCTTACAGGGGCACAAAATGGCAGAAGCCAGTGTGAAGTCATCTGAATTATTTAACAAAAATTTATTTTTATGAGGAATGCAAATATAACAGGTTAATGTAATTTTTATTTTTGTAAACAAATCTTTTAGCATTTTATTATTTTTATAGAAAGCAAATATCACCCGTATAATGTTTAATAAAAGAGGAAACAGCTCTTTAGCTGTTTTTAAAGCAGTAGCAACAAACATTTGACATAAAGTTCAGCTATTTGTCATCATTCATTCTTGGCCTTTTTTTCCTGGAGCCTCTCTCACAGTTCCCCAGGGCATTGTTCACCATGCATCATTCTTTTGACACAGTTCCAGCCACTATGGATTGCAAAGGCCACAGGCACAGAAGTGTTTCTACCTCGTCCACCATTTTATCCTTAGTTCACAAGAAAGTATCTAAAGTGTAGGAAGGACCAGAGATAGCCTTAGGAAAGTTGGAAAACCACATGAGAATCTCAAGATTACTTCTGACATCCCTGAATCTCTATGTGATCAGTTGTCATGTAACACAACCATGTTATTAATGCAAGCCAGCAAATCACTCTGTTCGGTATTTTTGTTTTGTTTTTGGAGGAAACAGGATCGCATATAACCCAGGTGAACCTTAACTTTGCTAAGGGCCTGAAACTGGCCTTTAACTCATGATCCTCCCATTCCCACCTCCCAAATGCTAGAATTACAGGCATGTAAAGCCACACCCGGCATCATCTGGCATAATTTCCTTCCTAACAGGGAAGCATTCTGAGAGCAAGCTGGAATGAAAATCTTAAGGCAGGTATGGTGGCTCACACCCAGCACCTGAGAGACGGAGGCAGGATTACTGAAACTTTGAGGTTAGTCTGGTGTGCGTGATAAGATCCAGGCCAGCTAAAGAGAAGATACAGTCTTAACAAGAAAAAGAAAGTGATTAATTTTGGCCACCTACATGGTCTTAAATACCCATCAAAAATATTACCAGGATTAAAATGATCAGTATGTTTCTTTAACAGTTCAAGGGACTGCAGTCCTCAGACATTACTTAATTATGTAAGATGTTATTTGAACAATTATTTCTTACTGATGATTCTCTTCTTAATAAAAATATGTATTGCCTAGATATAGGACCTTGGCTCACTTCAGCACTGCAGTGTCTATCTGTAGCTGAAAAAAACAAGCCTATCTTCTCAAATACCGAGACCAAATCTAAAAGAAAACAAACAAAATAAGAAAAAAAAAAGCCCATATTTACCAACAATAGAACAAAGAATACTATCATGTTTCTGAAAGAGTATTTCTCTCAGCAGTAATGTGTCCTTCTGCACCCTAAGTACCCATGTTCCCTGATTAAAGGGGGGAGGGGCTCCAGATATCCTGTTGACAAACTCATAGGTTTGGGAAAACTATTCAGGAGATCCAAGTGGTATCCCTAAAACATTAATAAGAAATCATAGATAGATAGATAGATAGATAGATAGATAGATAGATAGATAGATAGATAGATAGACAGATAGATATAAGATATATCTATATAACATATAGATATATATATATATATATGTATATAAAGACCTGACAGGATTATATTTTCTTTCAGATTGCCAATTAGATGCTGGTGTTTGGTTGTGACCTCAACAAATAGAATCCGGATTTCACTCAGGTTTGGCCCATAGTGTCCACTCCCACTGGACATTACATCTGTACAAAGGCAGAGACTCTTATTGAGAAGAAATAATTACTTTAACTTACCTTTCCAAGTGTGGTGGCTTGTATAGGTATAGTCACCATAGAATCATTTGTTTGAATGTTTGGCCTGTAAGGAGTGGCACTGTTAGAGGTGCAGCCTTGTCGGAGTAGGTTTTGTGTTGGAGGAAGTATGTCACTGTGGAGACTCTGGGATCTTATATATGCTCAAGCTATGCCCAATGTGGCACACAGTCTCCTTCTGCTGCCTGCAAATCACGATGCAGAACTCTCAGCTCCTTCTCCAGCACCATGTCTGCCTGCACACTGCCATACTCCCTGCCATGATGATAAGGGACTAAGCCTCTGAAACTATAAGCCAGCCCAATTAAATGTTCTTCCTTCTAAGAGTTGTCATGATCATGGTGTATTCACAGCAATAGAAACCCTAACCAAGATACCCAGTTTCTAGGCATTCGTACAGGAGTCTGATGTAACAGACAATTGATTGCAGTTACACTTTAATCTGTCAAACAGCTTATGTCAATAGAGATTTTTAAAAAAGACTATTCTCTGACCTGATCCTTCTACAGGGCTCTGGTACACAGAATAGCAAGCTGCACAATTACACTTCACCTTACTAAACAAGAGTTATGTTAATAATGATGGCAAAGATTTTTCTTCATTAATTTTGTCTCTTAATGTTCTTTATGAGGGTATAACTGAGGAGACCCGATGGCTGACTTCTGAATTTACACTAGCCAGTAAAAAGTATCTCGAGCTCTTATTTCAAACCAATGGCCTACTCCATGAAATACATGTAATGCACCGTGCTGACCAAAAAATAAATCATCAGTCTTGCAAATGTCTATGACAAAGTCTGCCAAGATGTCTTTGGATGGCCTCATTGCCTGTTCTCGTCCTCTGTTTAGCAAAAATCTGCCCCAACTGTTTTTCTTGTGATTATAGTGGTACTAACAGTATCACTTTTGAATTTTACAGATGGTACAACATGCACATATCACATGCCAAGGATACATACTACCATCTCAGAGCTTTCTTACCTTCTGAATCTTTGTTATGTGGTACATTTTGTCACGGCCTCTTAGACTGACCCTTTTTTGAGGCACTCAAACTGCTACCTCTCTACATTGTCCCTTCTGTCAACTCAAAAGTAGTTAGGAGTCTGTGCCCCAAACCCCTAACAGTAAGGGTGACCTCTAAGAAGGGATAATAAGGGACTAGGGGTTGGTTACACAGCCTCATTGGTAAGCAGACAGATGCGGGGTTGGGGGCATGTCTAAGTAATAAAGGCGCTGAGCTTCCAACATGTATGGCTTCCTCCTCACCCTCCTGAGCTGAGACAAAAGCCTGACAGCTTAAAACAAAGGCCTTGTGGATGTTTAATCCTGCTAGCAGGGCAACTGCTGATGGACTTCCTCAACACAGTCAAGGCCAGATCAAGACATGTTTACACAACATTTGGGAAATCAGCCATCCTGTCTTTCTTCAAACCGACCAACTAGAAACTAAAAAGACCCTTCAGAAGCTTAAAAAACACCCAGTCCCAAGAAAAATTATGCTATAGCATCCCAAGATGTACCACCCCACCCTGTATTTTGCCAAGTGTCTTTTCTCTGTGTTTGTACTCATGTATGTTTCCTTCCCTAATAAAAGCTTTTCTTGATGGCTTGAGAGAAAATACACTGTCTCAAAAGAAAACAAAAATTTGATATGTTACAGTGGTGCTAGTGCTTGGGGTAAAATCCAGGCCACGAAAAAGGCTAAACAAGTATGCTAGCACTAAGTTATACTCCCAGCCCTCATTTTGTTGTTGTTGTTGTTAATTTTATTTCACATGTATGAGTATTTTGCCTGCATGTAGGTGTATGTGCCATGTGCATGCCTGATGCCATCAGAAGTCAAAAGAGGATTTCCAGTTCTCTGAAACTGGAGTTATGGATAGCTGTGAGCTGCCATACAGCTACTGGGAATCAAATCAGGCCCTCTGCAAGAGCAACAAATGATCTTAGCCACTGAGCTATCTCTCTACCCAGCACTCATTTATTTTGTTTGATTTATTAACATTCCATCATTTGAAGAATATATATATATACACACACACACACACACTAGAAACTGCTAGAAAAGAAACCAGGCAAGAATTTCCTACAAGATTCCAGTCATCTTTCCCTAGGATAAATTGTGTAATTAATGTACGCATGACAAGACCTTTTTATGTGGATTGAAGTTCACAGATAATGTCCCTACAATGTTTTTTGAAGGCGTGGTAGTTAAAACGGTGTCTCACATAGTCCAGCCTGGCCTGGAACTCAAACTCACTATGTAGCAGATGACCCTGACCCTCCTTTCTCTTTTTCTTGAGTGCTGAGTTTACAAGCAGGAACTATGCCTGACTATATTTTTTATTGCCTATACTACATTCCTAAACCCAAGACTTAAGGACAGACTTCTCAACTGATGGCAAGAAACATGCGGTATGTACAAATACACTAGAAAGGGAAAGGCAAATAAATGCAACAATCTTCAGAATTATTTTTCAGAAGGTATCCAGAACTTTCACTGTAGGGCATTGTTTCAATAAAATGATGCCATTGATCTTGACCAAATCTTCAAATATTGGGAGTTAAATAATAAACCTTTAACATTTTCGAGACAAAGGAAGCAAATTTTCATGATTATGTGGTATTGTCTCCATACAAGTCCCTTATGCTAGCAGAGCTAGCCAAAATTTATCTGCTACACATGAAGCTCAAGAGATGGAATGAGAAGCCAAAAAGAAGCACTTTGCCCTTTTAAATTTCACAAAGAAGACATTTACTTCATTTCCACCCCTTTCCTCCCTCCAACTCCTCAAATGCCCCTACTCCCTCCCAAAATTATGACCTTGTTTTCTTTAATTGTTATTACCTACATGTATGTACACATACACATACACCAGTTATATTGTAGCTATATCAACTGGGTTGGGTAACTCATGGCCAGTTCTCTGAATCTGACCAGTTGTTGTTGATTTCTATAATGGTCCCCATTCTGCTGCAAAAGAACCTTCTTTGATGAGTGCTGAGAGGTACACGTGCCTGTAGGAATAAAGGTTTTTCAAGTGCAGCTGGGATTTATACTGATGTAGGAAATTGGCAGGAGTCTCTTCCACTCTAGGTACATGAGTTTACAAGCACAAGCAGTTAAATAGTTTTCTAGTACTAAGCATGAATTCCTTCTTACTGAGTGGTTCTTAATTATATCCCAAGATATAAGTCCAATTAGATGACTGTTAATTACCCCAAGATATAAGTGTCACTATTGTACACTTGAGGATATCTTGCCATGCTGTTACTGTTATGGTTAATAGGCTTTATAGCTGGGTAAGATTATTGATTGATTTTCTCCCTTGGCAGTTTGCATAGCACGAAGAAATTTCCATACAATTTCCCTGAGAGATTTTCTGGAGATCTTCCATTTGTCTCTTCTCTGTCCTGCCTTATTCTCAATGAGACACTTAGTCATATAAACTTTATTAGGAAGCTCTTTTTTACTGTGGCTTATGGCTTTGAGATGAACAAGGACCACAGCACCAGACATGCTAACATGAACAGGGGTAAAAAGCCCAAGCAGCCTGAACCCTACACAAAGAACTAGAGGCAATTAAAGAGTACTAAAGGTGCCCATCAGAATGTCTAAGATCAAAAACTCAAGTGACAACACATGCTGGAGAGGATGTGGAGAAAAAGGAACCCTCCTCCATTGCTGGTGGGAATGTAACCTTATACAACCACTTTGGAAAGCAATCTGGCACTTTCTCAGACAATTAGGAATAGTGCTACCTTGAGATCCATCTATGCCACTCCTAGGAATATATCCAAAATATGCTCGAGTACACAACAAGGACATTTGTTCAACCATATTCATAGCAGCTTTATTCATAATAGCCAGAACCTGGAAACAACCCAGATGTCCCTCAACGGAGGAATGAATACAGAAATTGTGGTACATTTACAGAATGGAATACCACTCAGCAATTAAAAACAAGGAAATCGTGAAATTTGCAGACAAATGGTGGGATCTAGAAAATATCATCCTAAGTGAGGTAACCCAAAAGCAGAAACACACACACGGTATATACTCACTTATAAGTAGATACTAGACATATAATATAGGATAAACCTACACAAATCTGTACACCTAAAGAAACCAAGCAAGAAGTACCCTGGGTAGGACTATCAATCCTCAATCAAAAAGACAAACAGGATGGACATTGGCAGTAGGAGAAAACAGGACAGGAGCCTACCACAGAGGGCCTCTGTTCTACCCAGCAGTGTATAGAAAGCAGATGCTGAGACTCATAGCCAAACTTTGGGCAGAGTGCAGGGAATCTTATGAAAGAAGGGGGAGAAACAAAGACCTGGAAAGGTCTGGAGCCCCACAAAGAGAATAACAGTACCAAAATATTTGGGCACAGGGGTCTTTTCTGAGACTGATACTCCAACCAATGACCATTCATGGATATTACCTAGAATCCTTGCTCAGATGTAGCACATGGCAGCTCAGTGTCCAAGAGGGTTCCCTACTATTGGGAACAGGAACTGTCTCTGACATGAACTCTGTGGCTGGCTCTCTGATCACCTCCCCCTGAGGGGGGAACAGCTTTGCCAGGCCACAGAGGAGGGCAATGCATCTAGTCCTGATAAGACCTTATAAGCTAGGGTCAGATGGAAGGGGAGGAGGACCTCCCCTATCAGTAGGCTTGGAGAGGGCCTTGGGAGGAGAAGAGTGAGGGAGGGAGGGTGGAATTGAGAAGGAATGAGGGAGGGGGCTACAGCTGGGATACAAAAATATTTTTAAAAAATCAAATAAATAAATAATAAAGAGTGCTGAAGGCAGAAGAATTAGTTTTGCTCAGCAAAAGCACACCACTTGGCTATCTGATACCAAATGGTCAGACCTGTACATGTAAGTACTGTTATACAGACTGAGCACGTATTATTTAGGAATGTGACTATATCTATATATATATACATACAAGTGTGTGACAACAATTAATGAAACACTGGCTCAGATTTGAGACTCTCTTCTTTTACGGTTTTTTTGAGATAGTGTTTCTATCCTGGAACTCAGTCTGTAGACCAGGCCACTCTGCCTCCCCAGTGCTGGGATTGAAGGTGTACAGTGCTGCCACCACCTGGCTCTGTTCGAATGTTTGATTTAACTTTTTTTTTTTCTGTTTAAGTTGATGACTTGAGTTTCATTTAAAATAAGATTTCCATGTGCCCTGGATGCCAGGCTCCTTCTCCAGTAGCTGCAGCTACAGTCTTCCATGGCTACCATCAACATCCTAAGGGTGTACCATGTGTAGCAAAGACAGTATGTCATGGAACCTGTTTCTCCTGGTGCTCCACAATTGGCAGGCATGGGAGTGGGAAAAGGAATCAAGGTAACTTTATAGTGCCAGCCCATTCTACTGGCACCTGTGCAGTAGAATAGAAAACAAGTGGTCAGACTGTCAATGACCAGTAAAGGGGATGTCAAGCACACCTGAGCTCTGACAGGCAGATGATGCCATTTGTCTCAGCCTCAGTTTCACCATCTATTCAGTGGGATAATCATATGGAACTAATCGGACAGGGCTATGCCTCTAGATTGGTTCCAGCACCAGCTCAGTAATCACTGGGGACACCAGGCTCTAGGGCAACACAGGTAGACAGTGACCAAGGCTTCTAGGCAGGTGTGGTGGTGCACACCTGTAATCCCAGCACTTAGGGAGGCAGAGGCAGGCATATATCTGTAAGTTCAAGGCCAGCCTGGTCTACAAAGCTCATCTAAGACAGCGAAAGCTACACAGAGAAACCCTGTCTAGAAAAAAAAAAACAAAAAAAGAAAAGGAAAGAAAGCAAAAGAAAGAAGGAAAGAAAGAAATGTGTTCTGGATGTAAGAGCTACATATACCTCTTGAATAAGTGTAGCTATAACACCTCATCAAAGAAACTTTTCTTTAAAGAACATGACAACTGGACCCAAGGCAGAGATGAAAGGAATGTGGGGACCCCAGCCCTCATGAACACATCTACATCATCATTCCTGTGTCTGTGGCTCAAGGAAGTTCATGGAAGATGGAACAAAGAGTGTAAGAGCCAGAATATCAAGACTAGACATGGCTGCATAAACAAGAGTGGAGTTGCCATATCAACAGACATGCTAACACCAAAGGGGGAAAAATCTCACTGGGTTCCATCCCTATAAAAATAACTATAGACAACTAATGGCTACTGAAGAAGGGAGAATTAGCCTCTCCCAAGAATGAGCCCCTTAATTGGTTGTCTAACACAAAGCGGTCAGCATCGAAACCACATATATACAAACACTTAAAAACAGATTCAACAGGTTCTTTCTCTCTCTCTCTGAAAAAAAAAACCCACTGAATACATACATTTTTCACGTATATACATATATGTATATAACAAATACAATCAGGAAAAGAGGCTATCAACTTGAGAGGGCACACAGGAGGGATCTGAGGGAAAGTAACAGAGAGATGATAGCAAGAGGAAAGGGAAGGGGAAGTGATTTAATAGGATTTAAATTAAAATTTTCCATCTAGAGAATATACTTAGTCACAAGATATCATGGTCAAATATCACCTTTAAATATGTAACTCTTGAATTCTATTGACTTTTATGCCAATTCTACTTTTATTAACAAAAATATTTTCATTTTTAGTACAAAAAGAATTAATGCACAAGAAGAAAACTTTCATATAAAATCCAAAAGAAGACTGTGTGCTAGGTATGGTGGTGCATGCCTTTCATCCCAGTACTTGGGAGGCAAAGGCAGGCGGATCTCTGAGTTCTAGGCCAGCATGATCTACAGAGTGAATTCCAGGACAGCCAGAGTTGTTATAAAGAAAGATACTGTGCGGAAAAACTATAAGTAAATAAATAGTGTGTTCTGTGAATAGATGCATTATCTTAATTGAGTGATTTTGTTCTGTTTCCTCGTCTGTGGCAGCGGCACGATTGTGACATCCTCAGGTTGTGGTGGCAACTGCATGTTAAGACTTGTGGAAACAGTAAATGCTGTTATGTGTTTTCAGTGTCTGGAAATGGAGGACAAAACGACCCAGGCTAGAATACCCTGGGGACACTGACTAATTGGAGCTGGAGAGTAATGAAAGTGTACTTTCTGAAGTATGGCCTCTTAACAAATTATAAAGAACAAAACACTAGGAATATCACAGAGACCTGGTTGGCCCTCCTAGATGAGAGGATTCATCAGTGTAATGCTAGATCCTAGAGAGGAATAAGGGCACTAATGGAGACAACTGGGGAAGGCTGAGGAAAGCCTGGAGTGTGGTGAATAGTGATGGGACCAAATCACTTTCTTACTTCTTACTCCTGCTAGGGACCTTACACAAGGAACAGTGTATAGAGTACATGGGAACTCTGCTGCCTTTGCAACTTTTCTATACATCTAAAGTTTTTCACAAATAAAATTGAAAAAACAATGTTTTATGGGCTGGATCTCCCTGGCCAGCCAGCCTAACCTAATTGGTACGGGTGCACACACGTGCACGCCTACACAAACAAACACATGCACACATGCATGCACACACACAGAGAATGAGACAAAGGGAAGCAGAGACACAGAAATAAAACATCTATCATTCTTAAATCTCCCAAAAATCAATTCATAAGATGTAACAATCCTACAGATGTATGCACCAAACACCAGGACTGTAAAATGCATAAAGCAAAAATTGATAGGATTCAAGAGACAATTTTACAGTTAGAATGGAAGATTTTTACATTTATTATGCATGCACATGTGCAGAGGACAACTTGCTACAATTGCTTTTCTCCTTCCATTATGAGTTCTCAAGCCATCAGTCTTGAAAGCCCGCACCTTTATGTGCTGAGCCATCTCACCAGCCAGAGGTGCATAAACACCCTTCTTTTAGTAATTGATAAAATAACTAAATACAATATGTATATTCTATATATGTCCAGGTGTGATATAGAAGAACCCAGGAGCCTACAATCAATCAACAGCATGTAATAAATATAGGGTACTCCATACAACAAGCGCATGCCTATAACCTCATTACTTGGGAGGTTGAGGAAGGGGGAATCACAAGTTCAAGACCAACATAGGCAACACGAGTTCCAGAACACCCTAGGCTATGTAGTGAGACCTCATCTTAAAAAACAAAAGTAACAACGTTATTTTAAATTACAATCTAACTCAAGACTGATGGTTCAGGCCTATAATCCTAGCTCCTCAGGCAGAGAGTAGGAGGAGATGCAGGAGAAGCACAAGTTGCCTGGGAGATTTACTGAAACCTTTTCTCAAAGAAAGAAAACAGCTGGGGTATAGCCTAATTTACACAAGGCCGTGGCTTTTGGTCCTAATTGTAGAAAAGAAATAACAAACATTCACAATAAAATGCTGAGAGTGAAATCAACGGAGGTGTATTGTGTTCAAGGTTGGAAAGGCTTGATGAGGTCTTTTTTTTTTTAATGTACTTTATCTTGTTGTTGCTCAGTTTTTTAAATAAATGAGATGAGCTGGGTGTGGCATCTGAGAGGCAGAGGCAAGCAGATCTCTGTGAGTTCAAAGACAGCCTGGGCTACATAGTGAGTAGACCAGCCAGGGCTACTTGGTGAGATACTGTCTCAAAATAAAATGGAATGAAATGAAACTGGTGAATGCTTAAAATGTACCTTAAGACCTTCTGTGAGCCACCTGGAAACCTGGTAAGTCACATCTAGACATCAGTTCATCTCTAAAGGAAATGAAACCTTTAATTTGGAGAGCAAGTTTTACCTGGTGGAAGATAAAATGTTCCATTCTACCTGGCTTATCAGCTATTTTCACCACTATCTTGGACAAATGTCATATGTAAATTTCCTACCAGACCTTAGACCCATTGTACTGTGTCAGCGTGTGTGACATCACTGAGTGGCTATGGATATAGGTCACTAACTTTCCTATAGGAGCTGGGTAAGGGTTCAAAACAGGCAGGACTCTGTATCCCAGACAAAAGGCAACAGCTGGAGATCAGTGTTCCCTTCTGTAAGCATGAAGATGCATCCATTTCCTCATGGCCTGCTCAGCCAGGCCTTCAGCACCAGGTGCTCACAATCCACCATCTTCGCAGACTAAACCCCAAAGAAAGAGGCAGGCTCGTGCACAGGAAGACTGACGTATAAAACACATAGCTGAGGCTGTGTCTGTGTACAGATGGCTTTGACCTTGGGTCTTAAAGAGGCAACTACTTAAAATGAATACATTTGATTAGTGTTATTTCTACCCAAACCTGAGATTCCCAGTAAGATTTTAAGGACGCAAGTAAGCAGATTTCAAACTGTAGGTGAAAAGGTTGAGAAATTAGATGTCCATAGAGTTGTCAAAAACCCCAGCATATTTCTAGCAATCAGAATGTTCTATGTTTCATAGGGCTGTGTTCACACCTAGGGATGTGTACACTGGAAAACAATGAGGTCACCATAAACCCTGACTGGTGACTGAGACAAAAGGAAGTATAACTTAAGGCACAACTGTGCATTACAAGGGGGAAAGTGTGCCCCAACACAATATAAGGGCTCCCTAGAAATGACAATCATTGGTTCTAGACGTTGAAAGAAACCTGTGGGCAGCCATCAGCTGACCATTTTGCTCACCAAGGAGAAACTTCAATAGCTACACATGACAAATAATAAATAGTTTACAAAATGAGTTCAAAATCCAGGTGGTGGTGGTAGCATATTCCTGTAATCCCAGCACTTAGGAGGCAGAGGCTGGAGGATCTCTGAGTTCAGGGGCATCCTGAACCTCTGAGTGAGTTCCAGGACAGCCAGAGCTACACAGAGAGACCTTGTCTCCGACAACCTCCCCCCCAAAAATTAACAGTTCATTAAAGGCATTAAACAACAAAACAACAACAGGAGGCTAGGGAGATGGCTCAGAAGTTAAGAGCACTGGCTGCTCTTTTGGGAGTCCTGAGTTCAATTCCCAGCAACACGGCAGCTCACAACCATCGATAGTGAGATCTGATGCCTTCTTCTAACATGCAGGTGTACATGCAAATAGAGTACTCATATACATAAAACAAATAAATCTTTTTAAAAAGAAAATAATATAAGCAGAAAGAAAAATCAGATTATCAGAACTATTATATTATTTTGTAAAAAAAAAAATGCATGTAACAGGGTCTAACTATGTAGCAGGGCTATCCTAGAACTCACTATGCAGACAAGGTTGGCTTCTCATAGCAATAGCCTGCTTCTGCTTTCCGAGTGCTGGGATTAAAAGCATATACCACCATGCCCAGTATATTATATATTTTTTAATTTGCACTTTTCAACACTAAAATTATAACACCTAAAATTAAGTAAGAAATTGTGAGGCAGGTGGTGGTTGTACATAGCTTTAACCCTAGCAGTTGGGAGGCAAAGGCAGGCAGATCTCTGTGAGTTCAAGACCAGCCTGGTCTACAAAGTGAGTCTAGGACAAGCCAGTACTACATAGAGAAACCCTGTCTCAAAAAAATGAAAAAGGAAACAGAGAGACAGAAGAAAGAAGGAAGGAGCGAGGGAAAGAATGAAGAAAAAAGGAAGAAAGAAAAAACAGAAAGAAAGAGAAAAACAAAGAAAGGAAGGAAGAAAAGAAAGAAGATTCAAAAGCAGGAGACAAAAAGCAATCTGTAGAAACTGGGAAGGGGTCAAGCATTGGCCTATGAGATGGTTCAGTGGGAAAAAGTCCTTTCCCTAGCTACACAGCAAATGTCATGCTAAACAAAGAGAAACTTGAAGCATTTCCAGTAAAATCAGGAACAAAGTTGTCCACTCTCTCTATACCTATTTGATATGGTACTTGAAGTCTTAGCTAAAGGAGAAATAAGACATCTGAAGGAGATCCAGGAGATAGAAATAAGAACGAAAACATGCACTATTTATATTTCTCGGTCTGAGGTTACCTCACTCAGATTTAATTTTTAAATTTTTGTGGTTGGGGGACTCTGTCCACACATGAATGAAGATACCCAAAGAGGCCAGAAGAGGGCAGCAGATCCCTTGGAGCAGGAGAGGTTGTTTCCCATTGGGGGTTTAGAGAATAAAACACAGGCCTTTTGGAAGAGCAGGACCTCTCCTGAACAATTTTTCCAGCCTGAGAGGCTCTCTTACACATTATTGATGGAAATATAAGTTAGTAGAGCCATTACAGAAACAGTACGGTAGTTGCCCCCAAAATAAAAATACAGCTCAATCCTACTTGGATGGTATATGTCCAAAAGATAAACCATCTCTAAGTTCAAGGCCAACCTGGGTTACACAACAGCCTGTCTCAAGAAAAGTAAAACAAAACAAACAAATAAAAAAAGCACGTTAAACAACCTTTGTTTGGATTGGTTTGGTTTTGGCTTTTTGAGTGTCTTTTTGTGTAGCCCTTGCTGTCCTGGAACTTGCTCTGTAATGTGGCCTAGCACTCTGTCTCCTGAGTGCTGAGATTATGATTTTTATCTATTATACTTCACATGCTGAAAAACACATAGCACCTTAAAAAAGAAATTATAGGCTTGGTATGGTAGCATATACATGCCTTTAATCCCAGTACTTGGGAAGCAAAGGTAGACAGATGACTATGAATTTGAAGCTAGACTGGCCTGAGTTGCAGGCTAGCCAAGGATACAGAGGGAGACCTTGTCTCAAAAAAAAATTTAAGGAAATTTGCACACAAAATGGATAAACCTTAGAGACTCTGCTAAATACAGTAAAACAGGCAAGTCACATAGGCACAAATGTTACACAAAGAAACCCTGTCTCAAAAAAACAAACTGTTAATAAAGAATGAAAAGCTAAGCCACACACTGAAATTTTTTCTTTGCAAAGCATGCATCTGACAACTTGTATCTAGCATAAACTCTCCCAATAATAAAATACAAGATGTGAAAGGGAGGTTTGGGGTGTGGCTAATAGTAGAGCACTTGTACAGCATGCAAGAACACCCTAGGTGTGATACTCACTCAGCATTGCAAATAAATGATCAAACAACAGATTTGACAAAGAGGATATATGGATGGCAAGTGGATGCATTAGAATAGGATCAAATCTTTAGTGGTTAGGAAATAGAAATCAAAACACAATCAGATACTGCTACATACATATGAGGATACCAACAAGAAAATCAGAGGTACCAGCTCAAGTAGCAAAGCATTTGCCTATCATGTGTAAAGTCTTTGATCCTATCCATAGCTGATAGGGACCAGCCAAGTGCTAGAGGATGCAGAACTGAATCTTTCATGTCCTGATGGAACTCTTAGTGGCATGCTGGAAATGGTTTGCAAAGACACACAGACAAATGGAATAGAACAGAGGATCCAGAAACAAACCCACACAGCTACAGCTAACTAATCTTTCACAAAGTTGTCAAAATATACACTGGGGAAAAGACAGCTTTTTAAAACTATGGTACTGACGATAGCCTGTAGAAGAATGAAACAAGATCCATCTCTCACCCTGAACAAAAATCAATTTAAAACGGATCAGAGGCTTTAAATGTCAGACTTGAAACTGAAACTGTTAGAAGTGAGGGCAGGGGAACACCTAAAGTGTTGGCACAGACAAGGACTTTCTGGACAGAACTCCTAGAGAACAGGAGATAACCTACACACACACCAAGTTTGACACATGCGACTGCACAAAATTAAAAGGTTTCTGCGCACGAAAGGAAACCATCAGCAGAGACAGCCCACAGAATGAATATCTTTGCCAAGTATACATCTGACAGTGCAGGTATGAAATTCTCAGTTAATGAAAATACTTTTTAAAGAAACAGAAATGGCCAATCATTTTTTTTAAAGTTGATGATCCTTAGCCAACAAGGGAAATGTCCCATAAAACTGCTTTAAGAATCCATCTTACCCCAGTCAGAATGGCTTTTGTCAAGAAAACAAATATGCTGGTTAGAGAAACTGGTGTGGCCCCTATGAAAAGCAGCATGGAGATTCCTCAAAAAGTTAAAAGTTCAACTACTGGGACTGGAAAGGCAGCTGAGTAGTTACAAGCATTTGCCACAAGTCCAGAGGACCAGAGTTCGCTTCCCAGCACCAGTACCCCGACTTATAACTCCAGCTCCAAGGATTTTGATGCTTTCTGGCTTCTTTAGGCCCCCCACACGTGTTACTACTCTCAAACACACAAATAGTAAGACTTTAAAAAGTACAACTGTCATATAAAGCGGCTACACTAACTCCTGGATATATACCTGAAGGAATTCAAGTCAGCACAGCACAGGGGCAGCTGCACATTCATGTTTACTACTATACTGTTTACAAGAGACAAGCTAAGGGAACATCCCAGGTGTCCGTAAACAGATGGCTAATGTGTATGCGTATATGCATATATGCGTATGTGTGTGTGCAAGTGTGTAACATGTCAAAATGAAAACCAATGCTTCCGCACATGAATTTAAAAAGTTAAGGTGTACATCAGGGGCCAGAGAAATGGCTCAGCAGCTAAGAGCACTTGCTGCTTTTGCAGAGGACCCAGGTTCAGTTTCCTGTACCCACACAGTAGCTCACATCCAGACGTCTATAATTTCAGTTCCAAAGAATCTAGCCTCTGTGGGCACCAAGCCATGCACATGGTCCACAGACATGCAGTCAAAAGAGTAAAGTTTGTTGTTGTTGTTTTTTTTTATGTACACTAAATGAACAAAGAAGTTTAGCAGTTTCTTAGGATGTCAATCATATGCTTACCATATACGCCGGTAATCCAACTCTAGAGAGTAATACCAATGAAATGAAAACAGTCTCACACAAGTTTTTATAGCAGCTTTATTCATAATTTCCTCAACTGTAAAGAATGTCCTCCAACTTGGGACTGAGTAAGCAGCAAGATATCCACACAATGGAGCATGAGACAGCAATCAGAACTATTAATACACCCAATGATATAGATCTCAAATATATAATTCATAGCGAGTGAATCTCAAAAGTTACACACTGTTAAATGCAACTTATATCTCTTTTTCAAAAGACAAGCCAGAGAGTAAAAGCACAAGTCTGGAATTGCCATGGGTCAGGGACAGAGAACTAATTTTGACTATCAAATAACAGAAAATGGTAGAAGGGAGGCTAATGGTACTCTTTTGTTCTTCTTTATCCAGTTATCAGAGTTTATACACCTGTATTTTACTGGAATGCGAAGTTTTAAAGTAAAAAACCTAAAAGCTTAGTGCCCCTGCGTGTCTTATGTCATTCTTCCTAAGGAACAGGAAAAACACTGGTGCTTGGCAGGATCTGAGGATGGGGCAGAACTATACTACAAGGAGATACAATAAGCTTGGGGAGAATGTCACAAAATTTCTGTATCTCGATTATGGTGACAGGCTACCCCTGTTGCCAGGTGTTCAAACTTACAGAACTTAAAATTATACAGGATAAAATTTATTGTATAAAAAATATTTTTTAAGGAGAGTAAAGATCCAAGAAATTCTTTTTTAAGTTTTAAGAAATAGCCAGGAATGGCGGCAAACACCTGTAATCCCAGCACTTGGGAAGCTGAGAAGGAGGCTCAGAGTTCAAGACCATCATGGATTACATGGGGAGACACTGTGCACGCACATGCCCCGCTCCCACCTTGAGACACTTTAGAGCTAGTACATCTGGAGTCCCACATTACTTTGTTTTGCTTTGAGCCTCTTACTCTACAGCCCAGGCTGGATTCAGATTCACAGGCACCTTTCTGTTTCAGCGTCCTGAACACTGGGATTACCTGTGTGAGCTGTCCACCTGGTCCTAAATCCTTATCCTGAGATGATTGTTTTAGTTCTATTTTATTTTGGCTAGATTATGGCCTCAAGGATCTAGATGCTTTTGTTTCTAATAATTATCTACCAAAACTTAGATGAGATCAGTGAATTAAGCTGGACATCACTTAAAGAGACTTGGGAAGCCTAGCTTTTGTAAAACACTACCAGTGTTTAAAACCAGAGTAGGGAAAATGTATTTTAAAGGTGTAACACCACAGAGTAGTGCTCCTCTCTCAAGAAGGCAATACAATACAAAACAAAAGGCTAGCATAAGATTTTAATTACATTCAAATTTTAAACCTAGCATTCTGCCATTTAATGCTGTCAGAAGCATGTTCTGTCAGCTTTCTGAGCCTTACCCCTGCCTGGTAGGGATATACTAAAGTTAAAGGAGGTAACTTATTCTCAGTTTGGTAGTTTGTGCTTGGCCAGTACCTAACTTTGTCCAGAAAAAAAAAATAGGTATGGTCTACATTTTCTAAACACCTTGCAGTCAATGTCTTTCCAACTTATTATGCTAGGTATACCCCATCTAGAATCTTCATCCCTCTACCCTATTCCAAGACACTTCTAGAGACAGAAGACACTACTTTCCTTCTCTACTCCTATACTACCGAGAAAAGGACTTACCTATAGATTTTGAAAATGAATAAGCAAGAGCCTTACGAATACCTTGGCACTGAGATCTTGTAGGGTGATAAAAACAAAAAAAGATCACCCGTTCAAGGACAACACCCACTTCCAGTGCAACCAGGTTTCTTAGCAGTCACTTGTCCAAGAGGTCAACCTTTATCAGATTAACCCACAGAGTGGGACACAGGAATTGAGAGTACAGGCCACATTGACAGCACTTGGACTCTGCTTGTTTGTGGTTTTGTTTGTTTGTTTTTGTTTTGTTTTTTCAAGACAGGGATTCCCTGTGTAACTTGACTGTCCTGGACTTGATTTGTAGACCAGGTTGGCCTCGAACTCACACAGTTCTGCCTGCAGCTGCCTCCCAGAGTGCTAGGATTAAAGGCATGTGCCACCAAAGCCTGGACTCTGCATATTTGTTCTGGGTTGTTGGTTTTGTTGAAAGGGTCTTGCAAGGTAGTTCAGGCTGGCCTATAACTTACAGTCCTCCTAGCTTCAGTCTTCTAAGTGTCAGGGTTACAGGTATGCTGCCACCATGCTAAGATTCTGCTGATACTTTATTTACCTTGTAAAACATAGTGGGAGCTGGGAGTGGTGGCAAAAGCCTGTAATCCCAGTACCTGGGAAGCTGAGTAAGCAGAATCTTTCTCCGATGAAAATAATGATGCTGATGATAATAATATAGCTCGGTAACAGAATGCTTGTCTAACATGTGTGAGGACCTATTAGGTTCAATCCCTGGCACCACAAAAACAAGCAAAAAGTAATTTTCAAAGACTTTTTTTCCCCAAAGAATTAAGTAAAGGGTGTTGGGGTTTAGCAACTCCAGACCTTTGAGGTTCGTAACTGATGAGAATGGAGAGCACTGTGGCAGAAGATACATTGTACAGGAGGTGTTGTCTACTATGTAGATAGGTCAAGGAGAACAGAACAGCCATCTGTATTTTCTCATCCCACAGGAAGCAGTGTTTGCAGTATGAGGGGAAGGTCAGCCGATCAGTCACCAGCACAGTCGTCGGAGTTGCCGGAGAGGTCCAGCATAGACATCATGGAATCAGACAACTTAGTGGCAATTTTATCTATAGGTGCAGAAACACAGGCAATCTTTGGGTAGCTGGCTTGGCCAACAGAAGGGTTGCCATAGCCAGCTTATCACTAGCTTGGCCTACACCAATCTCCCAACTCAGTCAGTTACCCATCTAATCATTCAACAAAATGGATGGGCCACTAAAACTCTCAACTGTCACTGGGAGAGCCCTTCACCTGTAAGTGATCAACCCAGCATAGCTTCTATCTCACATTTTCACATTCACAGGATTCCAAGTATTTTTATATCACCTAAGTACCAAAATACTAACTTCCTTCTACTGTGTGAACTGAGCACTCCTCCATTATCCCTATCCACCTCCAAATAAGTGCTCACAGAAAAGTACTAGCTTTGAACCTGAATGCCTACCACTCACAGATCTCATTCTCCAGATGCACTTGTTCCTCAGGATTCCTAGAGACTTCTTCAGGAATCCTCTGCTGACTAGCCCTATATCCAAGCTGGGCTAAGTTCCCTCGAAGTGCTCGCTGTATGACCCCTCAGAATTAGCATTCTACACTGTCAGTTTCTGCTTTGTCTCCTCTCTACTCCCTAACAACACTTGAAGTTTAAGGGCAATTCACGCCTGGATTCCAAGACTTGAAATTTAAAGGAAATTCACCCCTGGATTCTCAGGACTTGGTATAAAGCTGGAACCGGATAGCTATAAAATAAGGCCTAGTTAAAAAAAAAAAAAAAACACAAACATCACAGAGTCAATGAAACCTACCTACAATTTTATTTTGTAACCATGGATACTGAGGAATAAATGTACTTACCTTTATTAACACTCTGAATAAGTGTTTTCTCACTCCTCAGTAGCCCATGGGGGATAACAAAGCCACAGCCTTACTACAAACACTGTAGTATCTTCATAAACCTACACATATCCTCCTGCATATCAAGATTTCTTATCATACCCAATATAATGCAAACACTATGAACCAACTACCTACCATACTGTGTCATTCAAGAAACAGTGATGGGCTGGTGACATGGCTCAGTGGTTAAGAGCACTGGCTGCTCTTCCAGAGGACCTGTGTTCAATTCCCAACACCCATATGGTAATTACTGGCTCTAACTCCAGCTTCAAGAAATCTAATACCTCCATACACTCATACATGCAAAGAAAATACCAATGAACATAAAATAAAAATAAATTAAAAAAAGAAATAATGACAAGAAATATAGCCTGCACCTATTTGAACTTTAAAATTGTATTTTGCCAGTCATAGCGGCACAAGCCTTTAATCTCAGCACTCAGGAGGTAGAGACAGGCAGATCTCTGTGAATTCAAGGCCAGCTTGGTCTACAGAGTGAATTCCAGGCCAGCAAGAGCTACATGGTGAGACCATGTCTCAGAAAATATTTTACGTGTGTGTATGTGTGCCTGAGACTATTTATGTGTATCACATCATGCTAAGTGTCTGCAGAGGTCAGAAGATGAGTTGGATGCCCTGAAGCTGGAGTTACAAGACAGTTGTGAGTTATTATGTGAGTGCAAGGAACTAAATCTGGGTCCTCTGCAAGAGCAACAAGTGCTCTTAGAAACTCAGCCATCTTTCTAGCCCCTAGAGACAAAATTTCTTTCAAATGTTTTTTCTTATTTCCACTTAACTGAATCTGCAGTACAATAGCTAGAGATATGAAGGACCAACTATATATATCCTGAAAACCTGAATGGGTCAACTACACAAAAGCCCACCACTAATACAAAGAGAAGAAATTCTTTTGTGTACTGATATGGAAATATTCCTAAGACATAGAATGAAAAAAAATATAAGGCAAAAACTGTATGCTCAGTAACAAGCATTAGTGTGGAAAGAGGACACAGACTGCATGACTTCTGCATATATGTCTTAAGAAGATATATGTCTGCATATATTTGTCTTAACCAGCTGTCTGTTGGCATAATGATTTTGTGGACTGTGTAAAGTTTACCCTTATTCATTCAAATGCTGATTTCTCTACCCCACATCTGGTTTCAATCTGTATATGGCTTTGTGCTGTATATTCTAAGTATCTCCTATCTCTGTGTAAACAGAACCACCATTTGTTCTCTGTATTGCCAATAAAAGCCAACCAGACAATACTGAGCAATAGAGAATAGGGTGGGACATGGAGGATTAGGGAGGGTTCGAGAAAGAGAGAGGAAGTAGAAGATGGAGCCATAAAGAGAGGAGAGGGAGTAGAAGATGAAACATTAGGCGAGGCCAAGGAAACATCAGGAGAAATGAACTGGACCAAGGAGATGATTAAAAAAGCAAGTATAGTGTGGGAAATCTGAATGAGAGGAAGCTAAAAGAGCTTGGAGGTGTAAGATGGAGTAATTATTGCCCAGTATTGTGCTCTAGGCTAATCAGATGAATCCTAGTCTCTCTGTGTGGTTATTTAGGTTAATAGCTGGCTTAAGAATAATCACTACATTAGTAATAATATGAATCAATATTAATTATTAATAATCAGTCTACAGCTGCCTATGGTAAGAACCTTAAGAGATTTTACTGTGTATCCTCTGGGCTTTTTGGATGCACTGGATACTGATAGAGTACAAATGATAACACACATTCTACCTAAAAGAAAAAAAGCACCCAAGAAATGTGGGAAACGATACACAGATAAGATCAGTGGTTCTATAGTATGGGCCCCAGAAGTCTGCTTTAACAATTTTGGGTGACACTGATGTAAGCTAAAATTTTGAGACCCACTTGCCTGTCCATGAGCTTCCCAAGCCCAACTCTCCCTTCCGTGGAGGTAGACACATGTGAAAATGCTTATTCAAAAGGCCCTAATCTTGGCCCCAATCAGGAATTTTTTTCAGAGCACAGGAAAGGTCAAGTACCGCTACCTGTACGCTTCTGCAATTTTTTCTTATTCTTCAAGGCAGATGCCAGAGCCTGGCCTTGTTGAAGTGGGTGTGTCTCTAGGATCCTCTGCAACATTGGACGGCGGTCCACTGGACTAACATCCACTGTACGGTTGTTTGGGGGGTAATGCCGGTCCACATTGCGTTTAGCCCACCCCATCTGTTGACTGCTTGGATTGGTACAATACCCAGTGAAATTTCCAATCTGGGGAGAGAAAGAATAGTGGTGAGGGTCTTAATCTCCAAACGCTCCTACAGAGAAGCCAAGTATAGGCCTCAGTCAGAAAAATCTGGAGCCAGTTAGAGCTCTGATAAATCCTAACTGGTGTTTAGTGAGCCTACGAGCCTCAATTTGTTCATCCATCAAACAGGGTAAGGCTTTTTGTTTTGTTTCAAGACAGAGTTTCTCTATGTTGCTTTGGCTGTCCTGGAACTGACGCTGTAGAGCAGGATGGCCTCAAACTGAGAGAGCCACCTGCCTCTGCCTCCCTGCCTGCTGGGATTAAAGGCGTGCACCACTGCCACTGCCACCACCACCTGGCTACAAGAGTTTTACAAAAAAAAAATTGAAAAAGGAAAGGAAGTAGTGGTAGCTTATATCTATAACCTTGGCAGTCAAGAGAATGAACTATAAGGTGAGCCTGGACTAATGTTGAGGTCTAGATTATTTTGGGCTACCGAGTAAGACTGTCTCAAAAGAAAATTTTACTTGATTAGTGACAATTGATATTATAATGATTCTTTGTTGAACTAACCCTTTGAGGGCTTACTCCCCTACTACTTTTAACACCTACTTTGGGCCCAGCTATTTGGAATAAAAACTTGTCAGACTCACTTCCATCTTCAGTGAGTAAGTAGGTTAAACCTAACCCAAAGCATGTTGTCTACCCATGGGGGCTCTACAAAAGTTATCTGTGTGGTGGATACACGTGAGTAGTAAAAGCAAATATTTACCCATGTGACAATGGCTTGCCATAAGCATCTAGGCCACTCTAGGATATGTGCACAATGAAGATCCTATTAAGGTAGGCATGACAGCATATGCATGATCTCAGCATTCAGGCAGTATAGACAGGGAGAACAGAAGGTCAAAGCCAATCTCGGTGACATTGAGTTTGAAGCTAGCTAAACTCCGTAAGACTGTCTCAAAAAACCTAAACCATTGTACGTCTTAGAACACAGCCTTGCTGTTAAGCAGCACCATGTGCCTCTATTAACTCCTTTTGTGTGTATTAAGTGATTTAATTCTTGTAGGGATACACCTGAAGTCACAGAGCTAGCGAGCAAACAGCAGGGTAAATTAAGACCCCACTAGCCTGGCACCATAGGTCATGACTGTAACTACCCACTACCCTACAGTAGGAAAAAGGGAAGATAGGGTGGGTTTGAGTAAAGCTACAGTATGGCCATACAGTATTTCTTAAGACCTGTGCAATAATAAGGTGGCCTGCTGAGGGCCCTGGATAGATTCTGGAACTTGTAACACAAAAATGGGAAACTATTGTCAGTTTCTAAGAAATACACTATGTCCAGGGGCATAAGTCTCAGTGAAAACTTTGATTTGGGAAGGTAGCCTTAAACAAACAAGTTTATAGTTTGTTGTTGTTGTTGTTCTTTCCTTTAGGCAAGAGGAAACTTCTAGCACTTCGTGAAGATGGGAATAGTGATTCCTCCCACTGCACGAGTTCAGACCCTTCCTTCTATAACATATTGATTAGAGGTGAACTTCATCCCTGCACAACCTGAATCCCTTTCTTTCTGAATGACTATTCTCATTCACTAGCATGGCAACAAGACATGTTTGGTATATAACATCAAGACACATCATCTCTTTCCAGATATTACATTACCATGAAAAAGAAAGGAGAGCTCTTAAAGTAATCATGCGATACAATCTCCAAACAATAAAATAAGCAAAGTACAGAACAAAAGAAAAAGTAGCCTCTATTTTAATTAAAATAGTTACTTGGGGCTGGATGTGGCTCAGTGGCAAAGGGCTTGCCCACCATATATGAGATCTTCAGTTTAATCCCCAGCACTGACAAAAAAATTCATCTCAGCCAGGAATAGTAGCACACGCCAGTAACCCCAGCAGACAGGTGAATCTCTGTGAGTTCAAGGCCAACCTGGATTACACAGTGAATTCCAGGACAGCCAGCGCTACACAGAGTAACCTTGTCTCAGAAAACCAAAAACCAAGTTATCTCAAACTAATTTATATGTAAATGTATGTGTAAATAAATACAGGATAGTTCTGAAAGGACAACCAAAATTCTGATAATAGTGAGTATCTCCCAGCGTGGCTAGGAGACAGAAATAAAAGACTTACTTTTCATTGAGCAGCCTTTATTCCTTCTCAATTTAAACTATTACTTAATTAGGTAAATATTTTTTTTTTATTTCAACAAGCAAAACTGGAGAGGAAATTTGACCCCAAAATGAAAATAGCCAACTATCAATGATTTCCTGTTGTTTTAAGGGTCACAAATCAAAGTTAAGGCGTTCTGTGATCAAACTCCAGATTAATCTTTTTCAAACTCTATTTCAGTTAGCCAGTGGCACTAGCAATTTCCTCCAAACACCACAGTCTTTGAGCCCTGTTATGAGCATGGACTAAGCCAGAGAACTCAGCCTTCAAATACAGCATAGGGGTTCCCTAACCAACTAAGAAGTAGTATAGTTTAGGGCACTTAGACAAAGGATGTTCCCATATTATCACCCACCCCAAATCACCCCTTCTATGTGTCTGAAACAAAAGTTTAGGAGGAGCAGAGACAGATGACTGAAGAAAAAGATGCTGGAAAAAAAACAGAGATGCTGGGCAGTGGTGGCATATACCTTTAATCCCAATATTTGAGAGGCAGAAGCAGGTGGGCCTCTGTGAATTCATGGCCAGCCTCGTCTACATATTGAGCTCCATGATAGCTAGGGCGATACAGAGAAACCCTGTCTTGAAAATAACAAATAAACAAAAAGTCATGTGATACTGTGAAGGTATTGTATAGCCACCCATGGAAAGTGTCAGGGTTGGACTGGAACCATAGAGTAACCAGGCACGATGATGCATACCTGTAATCTCAGCACTGGGGAGTTGGGAGGTAGGAGGATCAGGTGTTCAAAGCCAGCCTTGGATACATGAGACCCTGTACATGTAGACCGTGTACACCCCAAGAAATGTGGTAAGAGCCAGGTGGTAAGGCATGCCTTTAAGTCCCCAAACTCAGGAAGCAGAGGTAGGCAAATCTCTGAGTTCAAGGCTAGTCTGGTGTACAGAGTGAGTTCCAAGACACAACTCACTACACAGAAAACCTGTCTCAAAAAAAGAGGAAAGAAAGAAAAGAAATGTGGTAAGGAATATCCACAGGATTTGGTGACTAACAGAGTATGGGATCCTACTACTGAAGGAAAGGAGGGTCATCAGCTTTTTGACTGCTGGGTGATTATGATGGTGATGCCTATTCTATGGACTAGAACCAGGGCTGGTAAAGAAAGCTGCTTGAAAGAGCTCCTTAGACATGTCACTATCTGGCAAAGAACACACCAGGTCAAGCATCCACAAGTCCACAGGAAGTATAGGTCACTCATACCTCACTACGCCAAGGGAGATATGTAGAAGAAACTGACTGCTTCCCAGAACCCTGTGTAGGAGACATCTGCCATGAAGGTGTAGAGAAATACCTTATATACAGTGGTTTTATTTTCAATGGCATCTGCTATTTTCACCAGTGGAGAATGAAGCCACTTAGCGTCCATTTCTTGTGGGTCCACGTCACCCAACAGCTCATCGGATTCTCCCACAGCCAAGCCTTTAACACAAACACCACTGTTAGGATCCTGGCTCCCCTTTGCTGCTAGCAGGTCACAGCAGAAAGGACATGAAGGTGGCACCAGGGGACTGAGGGGTGGGTGAGGTTGTTTCTGGTACAAGGTTACGTAACGAAGATTTAAATGCAAGACTACTAACCCAGGTAGTGCATACCTGTAATTCCAGCACTCAGGGGGTTAAAACAGGAAGATCATGAGTTCAAGGCCAGCCTGGGCTATATGGCTGTGAATTCAAACAGAAAAAAAACCCAAACAAACAAAAAACAAAAACAAAAAAACCCACCCACATGATATCATAGGACAGTTTTGCCTGCTGGGAGTTAAGCTTCAGCTTGTTCATATGAGAAATAGGAATTCCACACCTCTTACTCGTATGACTAAGGTCAAACCATGCAGAACATACCTACTATATACTCTGGCTCGATTGTGATGAAGGTAGCCATGAGGATTCCTTCCATAGAATCAGGCCTCTCTTCTCTTTCCTCTTACCCCTTGCCTAGAATTGGCCTCCACTGTGACCCTCACACATTCCTATTCCTTTGTGACACACTACCCTCATATCTTACTTCTACCAACTTTATCCCATCTACTTCAATGAATGTCTTATTTCCTATTTACTCTTAAAGATCCCACACTAGAACGAACTCCTCTAAATGCTTTCTACCCCTAAACTCTTCCCCACCCTCGCCTTAACTCCTTACAGTGAGGACACTCGCCTTGCCCTTACAAATCCAGGGTCACGAATCACTATTAGAACATGATCTCAAATCCCTCTTAACTACCCCCTTGACAGAATCCGAAATTAAAGTTCAGCAAGCGGGTCAACTTGGAATAAACTAGAAAGCAGGCAAGTCTTCTTGTCCTCATTTGTAATCCAGGACTTTAGAGGACCCAGAAAAGGAAGTGACTGGCCCTCAGAGAGAAACAGAAATAAAACTTCAGGTCAAACAGGGCTTTCTCAACGGTGTATGACCAGAGAGCCTTGGGCAGAGCAGAGAATGAAGTAGGAACCACAGGGCTACAAGTAATAGTGTTTAAGAGCAAGAACCTACTCCTTAGTTTTGGAAAGTCACACCTCCATATATTCCAGATAGCATCTGCAGAGCACTGAGGCTCTACTGTTCTATACCTTTGACTCTTTTTTTTTGGTGCTGAGGGTCAAACGAGGGTCTTGTGAATTAAGCATGAGCTGTACCATTGAGCTATACCCCTGGCCCTCTTTTGCAAATTAAGTAAACCTACAGAACACTCTTATGGAATGAGTGCCAGTGCTCTTATTTTACGAATGCTATTACAGAGACAGAGTAAACAGACTTGTTCAGTATCATATAGCTAATGAGGAACAAAACGTAGATTTATTTAAATGCAGCAGTCCACACTTACAACCACTTCACTATTCTGAGCTGAGGAATTTAAGGCAACAAGACAGGAGAGCTGGTGCCAATATCACTACTACCTACTATTGTCTATGTGCCCTTTAGATGACTCTTTTTGACACAGGGTCTCACTGGCTTGGCTTTAGCTCTCTGGCTGTCTTAGAACTCATAGAGATTGCCTGCTACTGCCTCTTGGGTACTAGAATTTGGGACACGTTCTACCACACCTAATAAATAAATATTTTCTCACTTGAATATCTTACTAGCCAATGGTATAGTTCAGTGGTACAGTGCTAATCTAGCCAGCACAAGGTCCTGGGTTTAATCCTCAAAATTTTTTAAGCCTACAGCAATAGGAAGGAGAAATATACAGAGATGGATCATTTGATCATTTGATTTGGTTGTCTGGCTGGAATTAGAAGTGCATGCAAACATACACAGCCAGTTTTGAACCTTTAATCCCAGCACTCAGGAGACAGAGGTAATCATATCTTTGAGCTCATGACCAGCAGGGTATACATAATGTGTTACAGGCCAGCCAATGGCTATAGAGAGACCCTGTCTCAAACACACACCCCGTTTCCTCCTCTCCTCACCCCCCCCCACACACAGAAGAAATGGCTTCTTAAAGGGATATTTCAACCCCAAAGAAATGGAGCCTCACTTTCAGAGAACCTGAAAGGGTATCAGTTGTCAGCCAATCTACCAAAAGTTCACTACTACCACCACCACCCCTAACCTCATGTCCTAAACTAGAAATTCTACCTTGCAGGATGATGAATAAAATTTAATACCAAACCCCAAGGAATTTAATACCAAGCCCCAGGGAAGGGGAGAACAACTGTGTTCTCTGACATCAGGTCGGGGCTCTATTAGGACAAAATAAAGTGGCCCAGCCATCCACACTTACATTCCATGGTGTCTTCATTAGCATGCTCAGTATCTTCGATATCAAAGACCTCAGTCATCTCCTTAACAATCTCAGCACTGAGATGGGAGGGCAGAGTGTGAGTAGGTGGTGGTGGTGTATAGAAGCTGATTTTCCCACTGTATTGGGAGATAAGGAAAGGTCAGTGATGGTGTCATTGAGAATAAATAACCTGTCAAAAGAAGACACAGGACAAGAAAGTCCAGACAATAGCTTCTGAACAATGTGTGGAACTGCTCAGTAACAACTAGGCACAGAGTACCGAGCAAGGCATGACTAGTTCTTTGGCTGTCCCCTATTTTGGCAGCCAGGAAGTCAGGCTGTCCCACTGGCATCAGTGAAAACCACCTCCTATCCAAGCCCTTCCTCACCTCACCCAGTCAGCCAGCACCGCTTTGGCAGCCTGCTCTTTACTATATACACCTCCCTTTTTCTTCTTTCCCAAGCGATGGGCCACTGCAGTCAAAAAGTGCTCAGTGGTCTGGAATCCAGAGACACCATAATAGTTGGAAATCTGGCAAAATGAAGGAGAAAAGTCATGAGAAGGAGTGAAGGTCCCTTGAAGTAGCAGGATAGGGCATCACTGGGGACCCTTCTCTATACCTCTTCCAGGTTGCAGCGCTGAAGGATGGTCTCCACCGGGGTCACAGGGTCTGCCAGCTTCTGCACATGGATACAATTACGGAGGATGGTGCCCACCTCTGAATTCGGTCCTGGGACAATGCCTGGAGCATCCAGTAGCCTGATGAACTTGTCTAAATAGACCTCCTGCATGAATCTGGAGAAAGAAAAACAAGGCCCAACTGTACCTGACATCAGGCGTGGGGAGGTTGGAGGAAGGTAAAAGAAGATAAGGGAAGGGCGTATCTTCGGTGAAGTAGGAAGATGTAGGACCAGGAGGATCTGAGGTGCTACAGACCCAGAACTGATTCTAAAATGTAATCTCTTTTCACTGGGAACTTAGCTGTGGGATCTCGGGCAAGTTTCTGACTCTCTGGGTCTTACCTGCTTCATCTAAGCAAGAGAGCTATTTGAAGTTGTAACAAAGGCCCCAGTACCAAGGCCACATCTGGGATAGGCCAGGTAAATGAGGGCTATCAGTGGGATTCCTAAACCCAGAGTCCAAGGATGGTCCACAATTAGGAAAGGGCAGGGGATGAAGCATGGGAGCTATGGAAGAATGGTTATGTCAAGGATTATGGAAGTGGAGAAGTGGGCAGATCTTACTTTGTGATACCAGGAACAGCTCCCACACTACATGCACGGCTGCGCTTCAGGCTATTGATCAGACTGCTCTTCCCCACATTAGGAAGGCCTGCAAGGTAGAAGCAGAATACTCAGGGCACAAAGTGCTCACAGGAACTCAGGCCAGCCTGTTCAAGAAAGGGCCTAGCAGAGGCAGCAACCAGGTCATGGATAGGCAAAGTACAGCCTGGTCCCTGTCTTCCCAGTCCAGACCCTGGCTGAGTTGCTAAGGGTCTTCTTTGTTCTCTCCCCTCTTTTGTCAGCACTGTAGGCATGCCTAGCCCTCTCTCTAGATGTGCAGTCCACCTCCTACCACAACTAGCCTGGAGAGACACTCCAAAGAAGGCCTCCCAGGCATAACCCAACAGAAAGTAAATATCAAGTGTTAAAACACCCACCTGTTCTGATATGTAATTCCCTTGGGGAGAAGGGGCTACTCTCCAGATGACCTCCCTCTCTACACAGCTGTCTTTGCCTGTGGAATCTTTGTATCTAAGCACCTATGCACCACTTTCAGTCTGGAGCTATCTTTGTGAGTTTCTCCCTGGACGTCATTCTCACAGTCCTCTATGGGTCCTAAAGTTTACCAGTATGGACTACTCTCTTACATGTGTACCTATGGTTATGTACTTCTATGTATCTCCTGGTAATTTTCATTTCAAATATGACTTCTTTTCCCTTTCGTTGGCCTTTTCACTCAGTCTCACAGCTCTTTTTCTATGAGAGTATCTAAAAAGCTCTTTCTCATTCTATACACTATCTTTTCTATCTCGCCACCCCATCAATTCCACTTCTGGCAACATGGTCACTACGTTCCTTCTCTCTAGAATTCGTCTATACACATGTACCATCTGTATTTCATTGTGGCCTTGTTTTTATTCTTTGTGTGCCTCCTTAACCATGTCTTTAATTCTCACTATACAAATAGTTCTGACTCATCACCGTCAAGCTTGTTTGCCTCTCCGTGATTCTAGGTTGCATTAGAGAGGTGAAGGGTATCTGGGCACATGTGCTATCCTAGTAGCTTCATTCACTTTGGGGAAGCAATTGTGGAAAAACCTGGTCAGCACACTCAGCCTCTGAGTCTGTCTGTGCCTGCAGATGTGTCCCTTCCAGGCCTGTACATAACTCGATGCATGGGGATTTATATGTTCTTCAGGATCTCTCTCTGTGTGTGTAGGCCTATGTTGTATGCTCCTCTGTGTGTATATCTATCTCTTTCTTTCAAACTGTCTACATTCCTGAATGTTCTTTTTTTGGAGATGCATATCTATACAAGTACGTACCCCAAGTATCTCTCCTCCTTCACCATTCCCTCTATAGGTCTCTGTACACACTTTGTGTTTCCTGTTATTTTTAACATTGGGGACTGTACCCAGGGTCTCACACATAGGAGGGAAGCCCTCTACCACTGAGCAACACTCCCCGCTTTTTTACTTTGTTATGAAATGAGGTCTCACTAAGCTACCTAAGGCTGTCCTTGAATTCAAACCCTCCAAAGTAGCTAGCACACAGGTTTGGGTCACCACGCTTGGCTACATAATAATTTTTTAAATAAATTAATTTTTATATCAATCACAGGGTAGGTACTTTGCATCCCAGGCATAACCCACTCCTTCATTGCCTCCCGCCCTCCCCCTCCCTCCCTCATCTCCCTCCTCCCTGCCCCCTCTGAGTCCACCAACGGGGGAGGACCTCCTCCCCTTCCATCCAACCCCAGCTCATCCTGTCTCCTCAGGGCTGGCTGCAATGTCCTCCCCTGGGATCTAGCTAGTCTGTCACTCCCCGGCATGTATGGGGCAGGGTCAAAGAGTCAGCCATCAAGTTCATGACTGAAACAGTCCCTGTTTCCCTCACTAGGGTCTTCAGTCCGACACCGAGCTATCATGGGCCCCATCTGAGCGGGGGTTCCAGGCCACATCCACACGTGGTCCTTGATTGTAGAAACTGTCTCATACAAGACCCCTGTGCCCTGCTCAGTTTGGTCTTTGTGGAGCTCTTGTTCTCCCCAAGTCTCACCAACCTCCCCCATTTCTAACATTACTTCTCGCCCTCTGATCATGAGTCTTAATATCTGCTCTGATACATCGCTACATTGACCCCCCCAGAGGTCCTCCTTGGCATGCTCCTGTCCTGTGGCTTGTTTTCTCCTCCACTCAATGTCCATCCCATTTGTTCATCCAAATGAGCATTGATCATACCAACCTGGGTCCTCCTTCCTGTATATCCTCCCTAGGTGTGTTACATAATAAGTTTTAATGTCCCATTTCTTTGGGTTGATATCTCCTTCACGTCCTTTATGACTGAGACTTAAATTTGTCTTTTTCTTTATCAATCAACTTTGCAATCTGGCTTCCCTGTTCCTTTTGTCTTCTGCTGTCTATTCAAGAGTGTGGTATAAAGCTGTACATTCCCTGTACAGTTTTCTTTAGTGTCTCAAGCTGAGGCACTTTCCCTCCCTCTCAATTTACTTCTGTCTTTCATCTCCTTCTTTGGTACCTGGGTTTCAGAAAGACCCAGGCTTAAACTTCAGCCCCGCCTTGTTTCCTTTTTTTAGTCTCACCCCTCTCATCTGTAAGACGTTATTGAATCACACTTCCCTCCCACAGTTCTGACAGCCTGTAGTATTTAGCACCAAATACTGGGTCCTAACAGTGGTAAATGTGAATATGCCTTCCCATGCCCCACTAGCTAGAGTGCAAATGCAAAATCACTCCTGAATCCTATCTTACCCAAAGAGGCAACGCAAAATTCTAAACTCATTCCCTCAATGAAGCCACTGCTCAAGGAAGGAACCTCAGTCCCATGCCTTTTTGCCCAGCCTTACCTACAACACCCACACGAATGTGGGTACGCACTTCCCCCAGGCGGCAATAGTTCCCCAGAACCCTCATGAGGTTTTCAGCTCCAAAGCAGGCTTTGCTTTTCAACAGCGACTCAGACGCCTGATCCACTGGAACTTTACATCGAGTCTGAAAATGAGGAATATTACAAAATGGGCAACAGGTAGGAAATGGAATCTCCGCTGAAATTTCCAACCTGCAGTAGAATACCCAGAACCACCATGGGATCAATAATCTCGCCAGCTCTTCCTTGTTTCCAGCTGTCTTTGTCTCCAATTTTCTCTGTCCCTGCTTCTGCCTCTGTATACATGACCTTTGCCTCCCACAGCAGAGGCAGGAAGACATTCCAGCTCAAGGCAAAACAGGTTTCAGTTTTCTCTCTCTCACTCACAAGCCTATGAGGAAAAGCATGTTTTCCTTCCTGGGGCCTTAGTGTCTCATATGCACAAAAGGGAAACCTGACTTCTCTGCCTGTGCAGAGAGAGGGTGCCCAGCCCAAAGCTGATCTTCCCTTGACTCTTCACTCAGAACAAAGCCATCCCAACCTCCCTAATTTTGTCTTGTTTTGTTTTGTTTTTTGAGACAGGGTTTCTTTCTCCGTGAAGCTTTGGCTATCCTGAAACTCACTCTATATACCAGACTCACCCCAAACTTAAGATATCTGCCTGCTTCTGCCTCCTGAGTACTGGGATTAAAGGCATCTCCACCACCAGGCCTACTTTTATTTTTGATGCCAGGGGAGTAGGGAGCCACAGAAATGTAAATTAGATATACTATGCTAGCGAGAATGTAGGGAAAATGGTTCCCTTCATACATCCATCTACCCAAGTATGAGGTTTAATTGGCATAGTATTATAAAAGATAGTTTGTTGGTATCTAAGAAAATATCTAAAGCATAAGGCCAATAATATGACCCAGCCACACCATTGCTCAGTACTTAGTCCACACTAACACTTGTCTATATGCCAACCAGATACACATAAGTAGATTAATAAAAACACGGCTTAAATAATAATGGAAAACTGAAAGGTAGGGGCTCAGTAGCAGAGTGTCTGTCCGAATAGCACTGGGCTCCACTCTGAGCACTGTAAAAAATAGTGCAAAATTTAAAAACTTGTCCTCTGATAACCAATTTACCTCCCCAGAAACAACCAATGATACTATAATACTTTAATATTTTACAAGTATTTCTATATTGATATCACTAGGAAGTACTAGACCTTATTTGGGACTTTTTGCTTTGTTTGTTTTTCAAGACAAGGTTTCTCTGGGTAGCCTTGGTTTTCCTGAAACTTGCTCTGCAGACCAAGTTATCTTCAAACTCAGAGATCTACCAGCTGTTGCCTCCCAAGAGCTAGGATTAACGGTATGCACCACCACCACCCAGCTTTGGTTGGTTGGTTGGTTTTTAGTTAAGATTTATTTATTAAAGTTGTGGTAATGGCACGTACTTTTAATCTCAGCACCTGGGATTTAGAGGCAGGAGGATCTCTGAGTTGGAGGCTGGCCTGGTCTATATAATAGGTTCCAGGTCAGCCAGGGCTATACAGAGAAACCCTGCCTCAGAATAACGTAACAATAAAAAAAATGATTTAATGTATATGAGTGCTTTGCCTGTATGCATATATGTACACCACAAGCATGCCTATAATATGGAGAGGTCAGAAGTAGGTGTCAAATCCCCTGGAACTGGAGTTACAGATGGTTGTGAACCTCCATGTGGGTGCTGGGTCTGAACCTGGGTCCTCTGGAAATGTGGCAAGTATTCTTAACCACTGAGCCATCATCTCTCCCGTTTATTATGCCTCCTTTTAAGTAGGAAAACAATGAATATTTTTTGAAGAATTAACAAGTAGTTAACTCTATTTTCCAGATCTCTTATAGAGAGTATGTATTATTATATCCTCACAGCTGGGGAAAAAAAACATGCTTTCTGAAAAGCAACAATATAGGAAGAAGTAAAATAAAAATTAACAAGTCACCCACTAGAGGAAATACCTCAAAATTGAAAGCCCAATCCAAATCTTTTTGTTGTTGTTGCCATTTTCCAAACCAGGATTTCATTGTGTAGCCCTGGCTGTCTTGGATCACTTTGTAGACCAGGCTGGCTTCCAACTCAGAGATCTACCTGACTCTGCCTCCCAAGTGCTGGGGTTAAAGGTATGTGCCACCATCCGACCCAACCCAAACCTTAACACCTCCAACCATACCCCAAACCACAAAGAAAGAGGCTTGATACTCCGACTCAAAGCTTACCAAATTTTTGATCTGATGTTGGGTGCTAGCCTTGAAAGCCACGGTTGGCAGCTCATTGCGAAGGTAATCCAGCCACTTTTCCACAATCTCCTTGGGAACCAGGTCTGGGAAAAACAGAAGCAGGCACAACTTCTAAGAACATTATTTCCATGGCTTCCCCCAAGCCTCACACCCGTGTCTAGGCCCACCTACTGCTAACAGATCTCTCCTCTTGCCCTAACTGTCTCTGCCTAGCCCCCTGCCCCCGGGATGGAGTTACAAAGGATAATTTGATCCACAGGACCAGCTGACTATCCCTGAGAAGACTTACTCTCTTAAAGAAAATATATAAAGAAATAGTTTTGTACCAGACATCCCCCTTCCATGTCAAGTTGCTCAAATATTTTATTTCCATTCCCTCTCCCAATCATTCTAAGCTAGGTTAAGTATCAAGTAAAACTATCACCAAGAATGGCTATGATTTGTGAAGTGCAGATTATATACCAAGCTCTACACTAATTCTTATAATGAAGCTACTAGACTGAGATGTTCGTGACACTGCTTATTTGTTTTGTTTTTTGCTTTTTTCGAGACAGGGTTTCTCTGTGTAGCCTTGGCTGCCCTGGACTCACTCTGTAGACCAGGCTGGCCTTGAACTCACAGAAATCCACTTGCCTCTGAATCCCAGAGAGCTGGGATTACAGGTGTGCACCACTGTGCCCAGCTTCATGACCCTGCTTACTGTAGAGAAATGGAAGTTCTCATGAGTGATATGACTTAATAGCAAAAGTGGGAAAAGATTAAACCTCCAGTGAGTCCCAAGCCATGTTCTCTCTCTTGCCCCAATCTTTGAGATCCAGTTTGTGGGGACAGGTTTCTAAAAATGACCAGCCATAGAACTGGTTCAAAATTGCAAGGAAAGGGGGCTGAAAGGCAAACAGACTCAGACTCTACTCCCAACCCATGCTATATTCTGTCTGTGTCTTGTGTGTATATCAGAAAATATTTCTGGCTTTGGAAATTTGAAAAAGAATTCCTACTAAAATTGACTATCACACCAATGTGTTGCTAGGTCTCAGCACCTAATTTGAGCTAGCCTTAGCTTAGCCCCTTCCCTGCCTTACCCAATCCTTCCAAAACCTACCAATCTTATTCAAGACCAAGACCAGCTTCTTGTTGCCTTCTGCCCGAAGGACAGTCTCTTCCATCTGGTAACATCGGCAGCCCAATGGGTCTCTGGCATCCAGGACTTCCAGAATCACATCAGAGTACTCGACCACCTGCAAGATAGAGAATACAAGGGAAAAGGTTGAGAACAGATTGGGCAGTCTTCATCTCAGTCAGAAAAAAAAAAATGAAGAAATGGAAATGGCACAGGGGTTCCCACCAAAGAGCTTTAAGAAATCAAAACTTGTTATGTAGCTCAAGCCTATAATCAGCACTTGTGAAGATGAATCAGGAGGACTGCAAGTAGTTAAAGAACTCTTTGGGATATAAAGTGAGTTCTAGATTAGCCTAGATTGAAGAATAAGACCTTACCTAAAAAAGAAAAAGAAAAAAGAAAAAATGGATCCTCCTACCTTATGGAATTCCTTGTAATAGGCCTTCCTTGTGGCCTCATCATCCAACTGAGGAAACATATTTAATTCCTGTAAAACTTCCTCCTAAAGGAAAAAAAAAAATTAAGAATAGCCTAGGGGAAAAAGGAAGCAAGTAGAAGCAAAAGGGAGACAATAAGGAAGGAGGGAGAATAGAACCCACAAAGCTTTTGAAAACCACAGGAAGATGGAGGATATATGTTGAGTCCTAGACCACTTAAAAGTAGCATTGGCTGGGTCAAAATGATGGCTCAGTGTTTTAGCACTTGCTGTTAAGTCTGGTGACCAGAATTCAATTCCTTGAACCAAGGTGGGAGACAGAGCTGACTCCAAAGGTGTTCAGTCACCTCCATACACATGTTGTGACACACACACTCTCTCACACACACACAGTAATAATAAATTCTATTTTTAATAGTACTGCCAATGACCAAAAATGCTGGGAAACCAGAACAGAAGCAGACAAAGCCATGTGTCATGTGTGCGTTCCTACATGTGCATGTGCATTTGAGCACCAGCCAGAGGCCTACTTGCTCACAAGGGTATAGAAAAAGCAGAATACAAGAGGAAGGTGTGAAAAGAATCATCTATGAGGTATATGGGACCCGGAAACAACCTTTACTTAAAGGTTGTTTAAGCCAGCAAGGCCATTGGAGCTGCAAATGCACATTGCGTTCGTTTGCGAGACAACAAATGCCAGGAAGGGAAAAAAGAAAGCCCACAAGGGAGGTAATTCGCTCTGCATCCACTCCTGTCTCTCAGCCCTCCGCTCCTCTGCTCCCTCCTGCCACATCCCCTAATCACAATTCTCCTGGCCCCTACTCCTACTGGCAGCCCATCTTTAAGGCTCCAAACGTTAGAGAGGCATTCTCCACAGATGTGTGTAGTCAATGGCATGCTGCAAAATGACCCCTTTGTCTCCCTCTTTGTCTTACTCTCTCTCCCAATTGCTTTCCTTCTCTGCACTCATCCCTTTCCTCTACTGACCTTATACCCTTCCTTTGTTTTTAATGTTTCTATTCTTCTCTCATATATTACATCCTGACCAGTTTCCTGTCCCTCTCTTCTGCACTTCCCCTCTCCTTACCCCCAGACCAATACCCCCTCCCTTCAGAAGAACAGAGCTCCAAGGGACATCAACCAAACCCAGGGGGTTTGGGTTTTTTTTTTGTTTTTGTTTTTACTCTTTTTTCTTTGAGACAGAGACTCACTACGTAGTCATTTCTTCCTTTACAGCAAAACAACAAATCCACTCCAATCTCACCCAGCAGCAATAGCTGCTTTCTTACCTTGTGTTCAAACTCCTGCTGACGTTTCAGGACATCCTGACAGTAGCTCTCGATGGTCCTGTGTCTTTGTTTCTCTTGCTCCCGGGCAACCTGCTGCTTCTCCCTCATCTCCTCAACCTAACAAACAAGCAAACATACACTGTGACTGGAGCTGTGTACTAAATGTCTGCAGTACATGGGAGGAAAGAAGTGGGGATATGCCTGGCAGTGGTGGTGCACGCCTGTAATCCCAGCACTGGGGAGGCAGAGCAGGTAGGTCTCTGTAAGTTAGAGGCCAGTGTGACCTAGAGAGCAAGTTCCAAGACAGCCAGGGCTACACAGAGAAACCGTGTCTCAAAAAAACAAAAGAGAAGAAGTAGAGATAAAAGAAAAGGAGAGTAGGAGAGAATACATGAGAAGAAAAATGCAGAGAGACTAAGGGAAGGAGAATGGAAAATAAAAATTAAAAGAAGCGTAGGACATAGTGGCTCACAACTGTAAAATCTAGCCACTTGAAAGCTTAAGGCAGGAGAACTGCCATTAGATCAAGGGCAGCCAGGACCACATAGTGGCCTCAAGTCTACCAGGCCAACCAGAGCTACATAGATGACCATGTATCATTCAAGCCAGTCTCAAAAAACTTAAAAAGGGGGTCAGGGGACTAGGAAGGTGGAACCACGGGTAAAAAAAAAAGGGGGGGGTTGACAGGAAAGCCTGACAAACTGAGTTCAATCCCTGGAATCTAAGCTAGAAGGATGGAACTAATTGCCCTAAGTTGTCCTCTAACCTCTACATGTGTAGCATGGCATCTGCAGGCCTGCATTTGCCCCTCCAACCACCACCTCCTCATGAATAAATTTAAAAGGGTATGTTTTTAAAATTACTAAAAATTAGAAAGAATTAATATATAAAAAATAAAAAGAGTAGCTGGGAAGCAGAGAGAGAAGCATTCTAAGATGAAAACAATCAAGTCCAAACATGGACAAGGTCATAGGATGTACCAAGCAGAAAAAGACCTGCCACATTGGGACACACCTGTAGCCCCAACTATTCACAGTTTGAGGTAGAAGGTTTTCATGAGCCCAAGCATTCAAGACCAATCTGGGCACCAAAGAAAGTTCTTGCCTCAACAAATAGGAAAAAAGCAGCAAAAGACTGCAAAAAGCTACTCACAGAGAAAGGAGACATCTAGAAATGGGAAATGACAAAGTTGAAATGAGAGTGTTTTAATGAAAGCATGGTCTCAAGTGTGACATAGCATGTGTAGATCAGAGGCCAGCGGCAGAGGAACACTAGGAACATAAGCCAGACAGCAATGAACTGGGCAGATAGAACAAGGTAAGCAAATGAAAAATTAAAACCAGCATCGAGATAACCTGCCTCACTGTCCCAATCCCCAACTACAAAGAGCATAAGAATCCCTGCCCTTCTGCCCAACAATTATGCAGATCCAACATTTAAAAGAGGCCATCACTCCCCAAAGACAAAAGGCTCACCCTTTTCTTCTTTAATTCAGCCTCCCGACTAGCATGGTCATTGCCATGAACAAACTGCGGAGCAAATGACGGTCTGGAGGTTACTTTCTTCCCATTTTGCCTTGCAGGCTAGTTACCAAACAAGAGAAGAGAAATAAAACATAGTTGATGAATCCATGGAAACTATCTCACCCAGAGACGCAGGGAACATAATCTAGATGAGGGTTGTGCCCAGAAATCTGTGTGTCTGGCTAGGGTAAGGCCCTTCTCTACTAAGCAGGCAGGGACTGTCAGGAGAGTGGCGGGGACTGCACAGCTGGGAAGGTTTCTCACAGCCAAAGGGAAGTCTTTCCTGATAAACAGTTCCAAAATGAGGTCTTAGGACCTCAGCAACAAGACCTGAGAATTTGTTAAAAATACGAGTTTCGGCCCTGAGGGTGTGTGGCACTTGCCTGGTATGCTCAAGGCCCTGAATTTGATACCTAGCACTACAAAAATCAGAGATGGCAAAAGACTTTAACAAGTAAACCAGGCACAAAGCAGTATATAGCTTTTGGGAAGAATTTCATATATGCAGGTAATTCTGCTGCAGCCATGGGGACTGGAGAAAAGCTAGGTCTGTTCATCCCAATGAGGTACTCTGTCCAGAGTCACCCAATAACTACTGAACTGACCCCCAAAATGCACACACCTCACTTGAAGGTAAGGCCTGTAAGGATGGAAAATTTTAACTTGGCCCTAACCATGGGAACTAACCATGGGAACTGAGACTTGTGAGCTTTAATCATTACCAAACTCGGATCTGATACAATACCAAAGCTGGATCTGATACAAAAGGTTTCTAAGAGACGCCCTTCTGTACTTATGGATACAATCTCTAACCGTCCCCTAGCCACCACACCTGAGCACAGCCAATCACAGACTGCCCCATTAGGAAAGTAACTTACCCTTAGACCCCCTCCTGTTTTGTGGTTTTTGCCTTTATAAACTCTGTGATTCCATTGCTGGGGGCTCTGCATCACCCCCTTGTGTGGGAGATATGTGCAGAGCCCCAGCATGCTGGCTACTAATTAAACCTCTTGCTGTTTGCATCAAGAGCTCTTTTTTGTGGGTTATTGAGGTCTGGCGTCTATCCTGAGGAACAGAGGGTCTCCCCACCTCAGGAGTCCAACAAGGCCCACTTACCTTCTTACAACCTTTGAAACCTTTACTGGGTTTTTTGTTTTCTGCAAAAAAAGAGAGACAAGAGTTATCACCCTCCTGTCCAATGTCTGTTAACACTTTAATCAGAAGGCCAAGCCAACTAGGACATTTAGAAGCCTAAAAAGCCATGTCTGTCTAGATCCAGAATAAATAGAGCTGCAGATGGCAAAAACAGTATCCAGAGGAAGAAACTAGGTATAATAGTCAAGAATTATCTCAGTGAAAACTCCATAAAGTCTTAATGAGATTTTACTGAGTGGCCTGAACATGTTTTTGTTTCTACCTCTCCTTACCACATTCAAAGTCCTGTTTTAGGACACCTGTGAAACGCATCTCTGGGCATGTTTCTAGGGGTGTTTCCAGAGAGTTTGAAACTTGGGTAACATCATCCATGGACTAGACTCCCAATCTGAATAACAAGGGAAAAAAAGAAGCCACTCTACTTCCTAACCATAGCTGCAATGTGACCAATGCCTCCGCTTCCCCTTTCCTGCCTTCCCTGCCACAGTGAAATGTAATTCCCCAAATAATAAGTCAAAATAAACCCTTCATCAAGTACTCCAGTCACAACCAACTTGATAGACTAGGAGACCAAGGAAGGGAGCTTATTTGGAACAAGAATCCAAAAGAAATTACAAATGTAGATAACAATGGAAAATGTAGAAACTAAAGGTACAAAGAGAGAATCAAACATTTTTATAAAAATAATACATGATTTTTTAAAATCTTGATAGGCATAAGGTCAGAAAGATACACAGAGCATAAGGTTACAACATGGGTAAACAAGTTGATTTTCTGTTCAAATTGAGATAGGGAGCTACAACTGAGAAAAATCTCTCCCTAAGTCTGGCCTGTGGGGCATTTTCTTAGTGCTTCATGGGGGAGGGCCCAGCCATTGTAGGTGGGGCCATCCCTGGGATGGTGGTCCTGGGTTCTATAAGAGACCAGACTAGGCTTTCCTCTCGCTTGCTAAGCTCCAGCTGAAGGAGGAGGAGAATGAGTAAGAACATGCCCATACCATGGCTCCTACAGAGCGGACTGCCCCAAAATCTACCAGTGATAAAGCACCCAGGAAACAACTGGCTATGCAATTACTCCCAAGAGTGCTCCTGCTACTGAAGGGGTGAAGAAACCTCACGGTTACAGGCTTGGGGCTGTGGCACACGTTAATAGTAATCCAATGAACTTTTTACTCTCAAACTGCACTTCCAACATCTAGTGGGAGAAATTGCTCAGGACTTCAAAACAGATCTGCACTTCCCGAGTGCAGCTATTGGTGTTTTGCAAGAGGGAAGTGAGGCATAGCTGGTTGCCTTTTTTTTTTAGTTCAAAATATCTCCTAGTAACTTTATTCAAAATATGGATGAAAATAAATTCTGTAAAAAATTTTTGTATTACATACATCCATTCAGCATCCATCCATGCTTTTGAGTTGTTCCACATGCAAATACATGTTTTAAATGCTGTCTGTCTTCTGTGCTGTTCCTGTAAGTTTGCTATTAAAATACATTAAAGTATGAAAGAAAGAAAGAAAGAAAGAAAGAAAGAAAGAAAGAAAGAAAGAAAGAAAGAAAGAAAGAAAGAAAGAAAAGAAGGAAGGAAGGAAGGAAGGAAGGAAGGAAGGAAGGAAGGAAGGAAGGAAGGAAGGAATGAAGGAA
>CM053742.1:110483709-110514328 GCA_028658305.1 Pachyuromys duprasi | reverse complement strand
GGAAGGAAGGAAGGAAGGAAGGAAGGAAGGAAGGAAGGAAGGAAGAAAGAAAAGCTGGTGGTGGTAGCACACACTTTTAATCTTTAATCTCAGGAGGCAGAAGCAAGTAGATCTCTGTAAATTCCAGGCTAGCCAGGGATACACAGAGAAACCCTGTTTTAAAAAAGAAAGAATGAAAGAAAAAACAAACCTCTGGGCGTGGTGAGAAACGCCTTTAATCCCAGCACTCAGGGAGGCAGAGGCAGGTGGATCTCCGTGAGAACAGCCAAGGTTAAACAGAGCAATTTTGTCTCAAACAAACAAAAAGAATAAAAGAAAAAAAAGAAACAAAGAAAAGAAAGAAGGCTGAGAAAGCCATGAGGAGCAAAAGAGTAAGTAAATAGCACTCTGCTCAAGTTCCTGCCTCCAGGATCCTGCCTTGAGTTCCTTTTTTAATCTTTTTTTTATTAATTACAATTTATTCACTTTGTATCCCCCCATAAACCCCTCTCTCCTCCCCTCCCCAATCCCACCTTTCCTTCTCCTTCTCCACACATGTTTCTCCCCAAATCCTCTGATAGGGGAGGTCTTCGTTTCCTTCCTTCTGATCCTAGTCTATCAGCTCTCATCAGGAGTGATTGTATTGTCTTCCTCTGTGGCCTGGTAAGGCTGCTCCCTTCTTATATTCTTAAGTGAATTTTTCTATTAATAGTAAGAAATATTTAAAAGCTATGTCTTTTAAATATGTCAGAAATGTGTTGAGTTCATTGTATCTGTTCCATCCTTAAAGAAGATAAAACAGATTTATTTATCTCTAAATTTCTATTAACACACAGTATTCCCACTTCTCGAGTATTTTCAGGGCAAATACTATGACAAGGTACAAAAGGCTTTTGAGTCAAGTAAGTTCTCAGTAAATATTGATTGCCTAATGGAATGTATCTCTAAAGGTTTCTAATTATTTTGATCCAATTATTTTTAAGTAATTAATTTATTTTTATATTAATCACAGGTTATATACTTTGTATCCCAGCGGTAGCTTCCTCCCTCATTCCCTCCCATTCTCCCCACCCCTCCCTCATCTTCTCCCTGCTCCCCTCCAAGTCAACTGATAGCGGAAGACCTCCGCTCCTTCTATGTGACCCTAGCTTATCATGTCTCTTCAGCTGCCTTGAGTTCCTGCTCTGCCTTTCTTCAATGACAGACTGTGTGAATGGGACATGTAAGCTGAAATAAGTCCTTTTCCTCCTCTACGTTGCTTTTGGTATCACAGCAATATCACAGCAATAGAAATCTAAGACAGTGGGTCTGGAAATTAGTTGAGTAATGGATTAGATGTTCAGGGTTTTATTAGATGTACTGAGTTTTATCACCAGTAGTGGCAAAACAGGAAAAGATTAACAGAAGCAGCAAAAATCTATCATAGCATATCCTGATAGAATTTCTGATCTCCATGGATAAAGAGAAAATTTTTAGGTTGGGCACATGTCTATAACCTCAGCCCTTGGGAAGGCAGAGGCAGGCAGATTTCTCTGAGTTCAAGGACCGCCTGGTCTACAAAGCAAGCCCAAGACAGCCAAGGCTACAAAGAGAAACCCTGTCTCAAAAACCCCAAGGAAAAAAAGAGAGAGAAATGTTTTACAGTGTCCAAATAAAAGTTCCCAATAAACAAAAGAAACAACTTTGAATAGTTAATAACAAGGCTACTACGGGTAAAGTATCTTTAATCCAAAGTCCTTTTCATCTGAAGTGTCTCCGGTTTAGTTTTTCTAGTTTGCGTATCAGCAATGAGATATCATGGGGGAGAACAGAGAATGTAGCTCAGTTGATACAGCACTTGCAAAAAGCCTTGGGTTCTTTACTAATGCCACAAAAATTAATAAATAAATAAATAAACAAACAGCATGGTGGTGCACATCTGTAATATCTGTGCTGGGAGGTGGAGGCAAGAGAACTAGAAATTCAAAGTAATTCTTTAGCTATGTACTGAGTTCAAGGACAATCCAGTCTACCTAAGACACTGTCTCAAAAAAACTTAAATTTCCTGGAGACACACATACCTTAAACACAGAACCTAAAGGTAATTTTCAATTATTCTGTGCATGTAACAAATTTTTTTGCAGTGCAGAATTTTTTACTTGTGACATCACCTGGGCATAGATTAGGATGTTCAATAAGTCCTGAGGAAAGGGACTGACTATGTTCCCAGCCACATTTCTCTCTTCGATCACTATTATGTAAAAATATTTCCTTTCTGGCAAAACTATTGCTAAAAATAAAAATTAGGGGTTATGGTAGAAACTATATTCAACATGTTCAAGGTACAAGTGATGGTGAGGTAGGAAGAAGAAGAAAGGGAAAAGATACAAGAGAAACCAAAATTAAACCAGAATAAAGGTTGCAAAGTAAACATAACAAAGTAGGGTTAAACAGGAAACTGATCAAAACTTATGAACAGTACTAAGAAAAGTGGTGATTAGGTTAGGATCTGTAAGTTAAAACCCAAGAAGAACAACCTAAGGAACTAGCTCAGAACCAAGACATCAATTTTAAGAGAGGGGCACTAGAAAAATGAAATACACTAAATGTGGTACAGGTCTCATTCTGAATGGGTAAGATCAAAAGAGCTATTATTTAATTTTGGTAACACAATAAAGACAAGTTAAATTATGCTATCAGTTTAACAAAAAGTGGAGAGTAAATGTATAATGAATGAGACAGTAGAAATTTGACCAGAATACTAGTTGCTATAACAAATGTGAATGTGTCAAATTTCCCTGGGGTGAGAAAGGATGATAACATAGTCTCCTAACGTAGCCCAGGCTAGTCTTGAACTTGCAGCAATCTTCCCTTTCCCAAGTGCTGGGAATACGGGTATGAGCCACTTTCCCTGCTTGAAAACAAAATAGATCTCAAGTCTCCTTTACTTCCAAAAGTACTTAGTTGCAACAAAAAGAATGTGATGGCTAGAATGAACTGGGTCTCAGTATTTTTACTCAAGAACTTCCATCTCCCTAACTTCCTTGGCAATGGAGTCCTAGGACATACAATGAAAGAAAAGACATCACTCAAAGGTAAGCATCTATAGCCAGGTATGGTGGCACATGCCTTTGATCCCAGCACTCAGCAGGCAGAGGCAGGCAGTCCCTATGAGTTCAAGGCCAGCCTAGTCTACAAAGCAAGTTCAAGATGGCCAAGGCTAGACAGAGAAAGAGGAGAAATAAGAAAAACAGGACAAAAAGGGAAAAGGTATACAGTCAGTCATTACTCAATACTCAGGATCCTCAGGCCATTGGCTTTATTACAGATTCTAAGGAAAAACGCTTGGAGGGGGGCAGGGAGAAAATGAGGGAGGGATGGGGAGAGTGGGAGGGAATGAGGGAGGGGGCTACGGCTGGGATACAAAGTATATAACCTGTGATTAATATGAAAATAAATAAATTACTTTAAAAAAAAGAAAAGAAAAACACATAGCACTATGTAGCTGGAAGATCAGAGCTCTTATTCTGCCTCAACACCTACCTAGGTATATGATTTTGAAGAACTGTTTTTGTTTTAAAGAGGTAAGTCTTAGTATGTTGTCCAGACTGGTCTGAAACTGTGGCTCAAGCAATCCTCCTGCCTCAGTGTTCCCAGCTTGAGATATACACCATCACATACATACATGACTAAAAATATGTTTACTTTAATTCCTGAGGCCTAATGCCTGCATCAACTAACATCTAGGCCTATACTCAACTCTCATGTCAATATCCAACACAGAGTCCCCCTTAATTTATCTCTCATCTTCCATACTCCCCCCCCAAAATTTCCCTGTATACCCACAGCTGTACTGATTTCATCTGTTCCCTCCCTCTGCTTCTCTGACATCTAACTTACCTTGATGCCCTCTGGAACCCTCGTATATAGGTGATAGGGAACCTCCCACCCTCAGTCTTTGCTCTCTCAACAACAAAGCTTAACTTGTAAAGATTTTTCAAAAGATAGATGTTTTTGCTCGTGCATTAATAGTAAGGCCAGAAGAGAGAGGAGGTGTCCTCCAGACTCACAACTGTCATACTGGAACTATATTCCCCCCTACACAAACATTTCTTAAAAAAGAAAAAAAAAAGACATTAAAAAAAAAAAAACAATAAAATCCTCACTGATCTTCTGGGGACCCTATCACTCTGCTGTGCCTGTCACTGAAGAGTCACTTTTCCTTGTTGACTGAAGTACATGGCTCACAGTTTTAGTTTCCAACCAAGTTCAGTCACCATCCACATGAAGGTCACCTGGTGGTCCTTCCAATAACCTGGGTTTATCACTTCCTTGATATCCTCACCTCTACAGATCTCCACGCCATCTCAGCCACCCAACCATCCACTTATGACAATATTGAAAGGGGCACTCCCTGAAATGTCCTGGACTTCTGAAAAGAGTCTCAGACATCACTCTCCCATCTTTAAGTTCATGTGTCCAGTCTCCTAGATACTCAAACCTTTTACTCATTCGTTATTTACCCAGCCATCTCCTTTCCCTCTGTTGCCCCTCCAGGATACCTTTACTACTTTACTACTTATTAATCTTCTGGTTAGCAAACAGGCTGCTTCCAGATTATAAAACCTCTGCCACTGACACTTGCAGTTATTCGCTTTTGGGTTTGGGGCTTTTTTGAGTTTATTGAGACAGTGGCTCACTTTTCATCCCAGTCTGGCCTCCAACTCATAGCAGTTCTGCCGATTCAGCATCTCAAGTGCTGGGATTATAGTTACTAACCTTCACATCCAGCTAATACTTTGCTTTTTTAAGTCTTGTATGTAAATGTAGATGTAACCCATGTGCTGTACATGTGTGTATGCATGTGTGGGGTGCAAGTACGTATGGAGGCACATGTGCATGTGTGTGGAAGCCCAAAGTTTACATCAGTGTCTACTTCAATTGCTCTCTACTTTATTGGAGCAGGGTCTCTCAACTGAACCCTGAGCTCAGTGACTTGGGCAGCAATACCAACCAGCTTATCCCCAGAGACTGCTCTCTCTGACTCAGCAGTACAGGTAACAAGAGGTTACAATGCCTGCACAACTTTTATATGGGTCCTTGGGATTTGAACTCTAGCCCTTATGCTTACATGAAAGGCATTTTATCCACTAAATTGGGTCTCCAACGTAGGTTTTTACATTTTCTTTTTTGAGCAGTATCTCAATATGCAAATCAGGTTGGCAGTAATCCTGCTTCTGCCTCCAGCATGCTGGGATTAGAGATGTGACTCAACATTCCTGGTCACTGTAAACTTTTTAAATTATAAAACACTACTTGTTTTAAATAACCATCCAAAACTGATCAACTAAAATTATATGGTGATATAGCTCAGTTATAGATCACTTGCCCAGTACATACAAGGTCCTGAGTTTTGCTACCCAGCATCACAGAAAATGTACCTAAACACTCTGGAAGACTTTCCCAGCATGGTGTGCTGGCTCATGCCTCTATCTCAGCCTTGGGAAGCAGACATAAGAGAACTGCTACAAGTTTGAGCCTCCTTATGTAGTGAGTTGGGGCTGCCTCGGCTACAGAATGAAACATTACTTCAATAAAAAAATAAGATTAAAAAGATTAATAAGAAAGGGACAAGTCCTGAAAGCTGAAAGAACAGCCATTTATCCACATGGTCTGTTTCAGTCAAGAAAAATATAACATTCAGGAATTGGGCAATGTGGTGGCAGCAACTTTAAAGGAGCTGAATTCCAAAGAGCAAGAGTCTGAACGTTGGCAGAGAATTTTGAAACAAGGCTTTGCTATATGACCTAAGCTGCCTGCAATTCCCTATTGTGGTTAAGACTGGCCTTGGACTTAGAAAAATTCTCCTACTTCTGTCTCTTGAGTACTAGGATTATATGTATGCATCACCATGCCCAGTGAGACCGAAAATTATATATATTTGCTTTTCTTGAAACAAGGCTTCTCTGTGTAGTTCTGGCTTTCTAGGAACTCACTAGGTACACCAGGCTGGCCTTGAAATCAGAGATTCACCTGTCTTGGGCCCCCAAATGTTAGAATTAAAGGTATGTGCCATTCTGCCTAGATGAATTTTTTATCCAATACTTATAACACAGTTGGCCCTACATATCTATGGGTGATGCATCCAGACTCAATTAACTGTGAAACAGTAACTGCATCGAGGGGCCAGCAAGATGGCTAAGTGGGTAAGGCAACTTGCCACCAAGCCTGATGATTTGAGTTCAATCCCTAGAGCCCATATGGTGGAAGGAAGAAAGAAACTCCTGAAAGTGGTCCTCTAGCCTTCACATGTGTATCATGGGCATGCACATATGCAAAGAGACATATGGAAATTGATGTAATTATTTTTAAAAACAACTATGCTCTGGATATTATGTTATCATTCCCTGAACAAGTCTAACAACCATTTACATATAATTTACAGTGTATTAGATTATTAGAAGTAACCTAGAATGTTTTGAAATACAGGGGGAAATGTCTATAGGCTAGACCCAAATACTATGCTGTTTTACAGAAGGAACTTGAACACTGACTTATTTGATATCTGCCAGAGAGCTTGAAAATAGTCTCCTGTGGAAATGCAGAAACGACTATACTTACAGAAAATGCTTACAAAGTGCCAGGTACTGTTCTAACCAATTCATCTTCTTTTATATATAATTTATTTATTTTATTTTATGTGCAGTGGTGTTTTGCCTGCATGGGTGTTTCTGTGAAGGTGTAAAATCCTCCAAAACTGGAGCTGCAGATAGTTGTGAGCTGCCATGTGGGTGCTGAGAATTGAACCCAGGTCCTTTGGAAGAACAGCCAGTGCTCTTAACTGCTGAGCCATCTCTCTAACACCCATTTCATCTATTAAAATTCATTAATTCTTCATAATTTCAGATACTCAGAAGAGTAGGAAAAGAGGATGGCTTGTGCCCTGCATTTGAAGGACTGTCTTGAGAAATACTACAAGGCACAATGTCAAGAAACTCTCCTGGGGCCAGCAAAATTGTTCAGTGGTAAAACAAGGCTTATTGTCAAGCTTGATAGATAAAGGGAGTTCAATCCTCTTGGCCTACGTGGTAAAGGAAGAAAACAGACTCCATCAAGTTGTCTCTGATCTCCACATGTGCCATGCCACACAGTGCACACATACATACACATGTACATATACACACACATCGATAAATAGGTTTGAATCCTATATTGAGCATGGCTTCATAAGCCTATAACCCTAGAACTAGGGAGATGGAAACAGGAGAATGAGAAGATCAAGGTCATCTTCAACTACATCATGACTTCCAAGGCTAGCTTAGCTTGGACTACATGAGACACTGACTCAGAATCGTCATGACAGGTGTAGTGCCTAACACCTATAATGTCAGCAATCAGAGATGAAGTCAGGCAGAAAGATGACAAGTCAAAGATAGCATAGGCTACCTGGAAAGACCTTCTGTCAAATCAAACAAAAACAAAAACAAAAAAATCTCAAAACAATACAAATACATAGACATAATTAATGACTTCAATGTTGTAAATAAGAAAAAAATTGTTAAGTGACTTAGCTAAGGCTATATAGCTAATTAAAAAAAAGAGGTTGGGGGGATCCAAGATGGCAGCGCCAAGAGGACTCCGTGGCTAATGAGCAGGACAGCAGTGACTACACAGTGACCAAGAGACAGAACTCTGGGCCCTAAACACCAGCAATTGTGTTTCCCAGGTGAGAGTAAACCCCACAGTGTGTGAAGGAATCAGATCCATTCTATGGTCACCTAGCTAAAACCTGGAAGAGTTCCAGGGTCCTGGCAGATGCTCAGTCACCAGCCCAGAGCCACAGGCCTGCGTGCTCTGATCACCATCCCAAATTGAACTGGAAAAGGGCCCAGAGTTCTGTCTGGGATGGTTTGAGTTGGGCACACAGGCGGGGTCTCTGGGCTGGTGGCTGAGCATCTGCTAGAGCCTGTGACCTTTTCCAGGGATTGTCTGGGTGACCTGAGGTCGGTGCCAATTTCTTCCTTCCTTTACCATGGGGGTCTCTCTTGCCTGAAAAACCCAGTCTCTGGTGTTGTGGGGCCAACAGTTCAGTCTGGGAAGGCGATCAGAGCACACAGGCATGTGGCTCTGCTTATGAGGAGGATAATGGAGGAAACCAATAAAATGCGGAAAGAAATAGAGGAAGATAAAATCAAACAGATTATGGCCATCCGTAAAGAAATACAGGAAGAAAAAGTCAAGGAGATTATGGCCATTGTAAAGAAATACAGGAAGAAGCAACCAAACAGTTTGTGGCCTTCAGAGAGGAAATAATTAAATCACTGAAATAAATAAAAGAAACAGAGAAATGTTCAAACAGGTGAAGGAATTGAAGGAAAAGCAGGAAAATAAAGTCAGACAGGAGAAGGAAATCAACAAAACGGTTCACGATCTGAAGACAGAATTGGAAAAATTAAAGAAAACACAAATGGAGGCAATCATGGAGAGGAAAAACTTAGGGAAGAAAACAGGAACTACAGAGTTAAACACAACCAACAGACTACAAGACACGGAAGAAAGATTCTCAGGTGTGGAATATACAATGGAAGATGTATCTGTCAAAGAAAATGTTAATCTAAAAAAATCCTAATACAAATCATCCAAGAAATCCAAGTCAACATGAAAAGACAAAAACCTAAGAATAATAGGAATAGAGGGAAAAAAAAGGATTCTCTCCTCCAAGGCCCAGAAAATATTTTCAACAAAATCACAGAAGAAAATTTCCCCAATTTATAAGAGAGGTCTATAAAAATGCAAGAGGCCTATAGAACACATAATAAATTAAACCAGAAAAGAAAATCCCCCACCACATAATAATCAAAACAGTAAGTATACAAAACAAAGAAAAAATACTAAAAGCTGCAAGGGAAAAAGCCCAAGTTACATATAATGGCAAACCCATCAAATCACATCTGACTTTTCAACGGAGGCTATGAAAGCCAGAAGGGCCTGGGCACATATCATGCAGACCCTAAGAGAACTCAGATGTCAGCCCAGGGTACTATCCCCAGCAAAACTCTCAATAATCACAGACGAAGAAAACAAGATATTTAATGACAAGAACAAATTTAAACAATACCTACCCACAAATCCAGCCTAACAGAAGATACTAGAAGGAAAAAGTAACCCAAGAAAGCTAACTATATTCAGGAAAAGACAGGAAATAAATAACCTCACTACAGCAAAACTAAAAGTAGCCAAGCACACAAAAATACTACAACAAACAACATCAAAATAAAAGAACCTAACAACCATTGGTCATTAATCTCTCTCAACATCAATGGACTCAACCCTCCAATAAAAGGACACAGACTAACAGAATGGATGCATAAACAACACCCAACAATCTGTTGCATACAAGAAACACACCTAAGTCATAAAGATAGACATTACCTGAGAGTAAAGGGCTTGAAGCAAATGGACCCAAGAAGCAAGCAAGTGTAGCCATTCTAATAACTAATAAAATAGAGTTTCAAACAAAATTAATCAAAAGAGATGGGAAAGGTCACTTCATACTCATCAACAGAAAATTACACATAGAAGACATAATCACAATTCTTAACATCCATGCCCCAAATACAAGGGCACCCACATTTGTAAGAGAAACATTAATAAAACTTAAACCACACATTGTTCCCTACACAATAATAGTGGGAGACTTCAACACCACACTCTCAACAAAGAACAGGTCAACAAAACAGAAATTAAACAAAGAAACAATGACTCTAACAAAGGTCATGAATCAAATGGACCTAACAGGCATGTACAGAACCTTCCACCCAAACACAAAAGAATTTACCTTCTTCTCAGCACTTCATGGAACCTTCTCCAAAATAGACCATATAACTGAGCACAAGGCAAGCCTCAACAGATACAAGAAGATTGAAATGATCCCTTGTATCCTATCTGACCACTATGGGCTAAAGCTAAACCTCAGCAACAACGAAAATAGCAAAAAGCCTAAACACACATGGAAACTGAACAACATGCTACTCACTGACAGTTGGGTCAGGAAAGAAAGAAAGAAATTAAAGACTTCCTAGAATTCAATGAAAATGAAGGTAGAACATACCCAAACTTATGGGACACAATGAAAGCAATGCTAAGAGGAAAGTTCATAGTACTAAGTGCCTTAATAAAGAAATCTGAAATATAGAATACAAGCAACTAAATGGCTCACTTGAAAGCCCTAGAAAAAAAGAAGCAGACACACCCAAGAGGAGTAGAGAGCTGGAAATAATCAAACTCAGTGTTGAATCAATAAACTAGAAACAAAGAATCAATGAAACCAAGAGCTGGTTCTTTGAGAAAATCAACAAGATAGACAAACCCTTAGCCAAACTAACTAAAAGGCAGAGAGAAACTATCCACATCAACAAAATCAGAAATGAAAAGGGGGATAACAACAGACACTGAGGAAATCCAAACAATCATTAGGTCTTACTTCAAAAGCCTATATGCCACAAAATTTGAAAATCTAAATGAAATGGACAATTTTCTTGATCGATTCCACTTAACAAAGCTGAATCAAGACCAGGTAAATAAATTAAATAGTTCTATATCCGTTAAGGAAATAGAACCTATTATCAAAAGTCACCCATCCAAAAAAAGCCAGGGCCTGACGGTTTCAGCATAGAATTCTACCAGACCTTGAAAAAGTTAAAACCAATACTCTTCAAACTATTCCAAAAAATAAAAACAGAAGGAACACTATCAAACTCATTCTATGAAGCCATAGTCACCTTGATACCTAAACCTCACAAAAGACCCAACAAAGAAAGAGAATTTTGAGTCAATCTCCCTTATGAACACTGATGAAAAAATACTCAACGAAATACTAGCAAATCAATTCCAAGAACAGATCAAAGATATTATCCACTACGACCAAGCAGGCTTCATCCCAGATATGCAGGGGTGGTTCAATATACAGAAATGCATCAATGTAATCTAACATATATAAAAACACACACACCTGGTCATCACCTTAGGTGTGCTGAAACAGCATTTAATAAAATCCAACACTTGTTCATGCTTAAAGTCCTTGAGAGATCAGGGATACAAGACACTTACCTAAACATAGTAAAGGCAATATAAGCAAGCCTATAGCCAATATCAAACCAAACAGAGAGAAATTTAAATCAATCCCACTGAAATCAGGAACAAGACAAGGCCGCCTACTCTCTCCATATCTCTTCAACATAGTTCTTGAAGTCCTTGCTAGAACAATAAGACAATTAAAGGAAATCAAGGGGATTCAAATTGGAAAGGAAGAAATCAAAGTATCACTATTTGCAGATGATGAGTGACCCCAAAAATTCTACCAGGGAACTCTTATAGTTGACAAACACCTTCAGCAAAGTGGATACAAAATTAACAAAAAAAAAAAAACGAAACAGTAGCCCTCCTGTATACAAAAGATGAATGGGCTGAGAAAGACATTAGGGAAATAGCCACAAAATACCTTAGGGTAACTCTAACCAAGCAAGTCAAAGACCTGTACTTAAAAAAAAAACAACAACTTCAAGCCTCTGAAGAAAGAAATTGAAGATATCAGAAATGGAAAGAACTCCGATGCTCAAGGCTTGGCAGGATTAACATAATAAAAATGGCCATCTTACCAAAAGCAATTTCCAGATTCAATGCAATTCCCATCAAATTACCAACACAATTTGTTACAGACCTTGAAAGAAAAAAAATCTCAACTTCATAACAAGAAACCCAGAATAGTTAAAACAACCCTGTACAATACAAGGTCTTCTGGAGGTATTTCCATCCCTCATCTCAAGCTGTACTACAGGGCACCAGTAATAAACCTGCATGGTATTGGCATAGAAACAGAATAGTGGATCAATGGAATTGAATAGAAGACTGAGAAATAAACCCACACACCTATGGACACCTGATTTTTGACAAAGATGCCAAAACCATACAATGGAAAAAAGATAGCATCTTCAACAAATGGTACTGGTCTAACTGGATGTCTACATGTAGAAAAATACAAATAGATCCATATCTATCACCCTGCACAAAAGTAAAGTCAAAGTGGATTAAAGATCTCAACATAAAACCATACACACTAAATCTGTTAGAAGAAAAAGTGGGGAAGAGCCTAGAACTCATTTGCACAGGAGACAACGTCCTGAACAGAACACCAAAAGCACAGGCTCTAAGATCAACAATAAATAAACGGGACCTCATGAAACCAAAAAGCTTCTGTAAAGCAAAGGACACTGTCGTCAGAACAAAACGACAGCCTACAGACTCGGGAAGGATCTTCACCAACCCTATATCTGACAGAGGGCTAATATATATAATAGCCAGAATATATAAAGAAGTCAAGAAGTTAAAAAGCAACAAATCAAGTAATCCAATTAAAAAATGGGGTATGGAGCTAAACAGAGAACTCTCAATAGAGGAATATAGAATAGGAGAGAAACAAAGAAATCCGTAACGTCCTTAGCCATCAGAGAGATGCAACTCAAAATAACCCTAAGATTTCACCTTATACCCATCAGAATGGCTAAGATAAAAAAGAAAGAAAAAACTGTAATAAATTTAAAAATATTTTTTTAAAAACTGAGGTGAGGTGAAATCAATATGGCTCTAGCATAGAACTGGTACAACTTATGGAATCAACAGAAAGGTATAGGTAGGGCCTATTAAAGCAGAATTACATGGTATTTACTGCTGTTTTCCTCAGATTCAGTCACTTCACCTTGCTGACTTTCCATTTTCTCATCTATAAAATGAGAACAGGAAGAAAGAACTACCTTTTGAGAAATCAGAATTCCAAAGACATCATCTGTAATAGACCCATACTGAGAGAGCAGAAACATACTGGGTAATTTTTAGGCTGTGAGCTGAGCACAGCAACACATTCCTAAAATCCCAATACTTGAGAGGCTGAAGCAGGATGATAAGGGAGCTTGAGGGTACAATGGACTGCTTAAAGAACTCAAAGCTAGTCTCAAAAACAAAAACAAAATTCAACCACATGTGTAGAACATACCTGTAATTCCAGCACTTGGGAGGTAGAGGCAGAGGCAGGCAGATCTTGTGAGTTTGAAGTCCAGCCTGGTCTACACAGTGAGATCCAGGACAGCCAGGACTACACAGTGTAACCCTACCTAGGAGGAGAAGGCAGGGTTCAAGACCAGCCTCAGCTACACAGCAAGTTCAAGGCCAACTTCAAAATAAATAAGTAAGGAAAAGAACAAAGTTTATTGTAAAATACTATGAATACTGAATGTATAAGTTTGGGGCAGTATGGTAGAGGAAACTTACTGTGTCTAAGCTTCACCATGATGATCCGACAAGCTTGAAAAGAGATGTTCAAATCTGTCCCCTTTCTTCCTGTTGGAACAGAAGCAGGAATTTGAAGAGAGACCCAGGAACCACAATTAACTTTCAAACCCCCTAAAGGCAAAATAAAATGTCATAGAGCATGATCAGGAAGCCCTAACAATTAGGAAATTAGAAGGATGGGCTATACTGGAACTAGGGCTGATATAACTGAGCAGATGCAAGGAAACAGATATATTCAAAGAGAGAAGTAGATCGGATCCTCTCCTCCTGGATGGAGTAAATGCCTCGAATACATTGACTGGATACTTTGTAGTGTCTTATCCCAGGCGAAAGACTAGTGCTAAATACCTCCACAATGGGAAGGAACAGGTATCTTCTTTCTTCTTGGAGTGGAGTGGTGGGTTTTTTTCAAAGGGGACTTCTGCACATCCTCGACCCTTAGAGAGATGGAAGGGAACAAATCCCCAAAATCTGCCTTGGAGAAACAGGTTCTCAGAATTCTTACTTATGTCTGCATAGATTGAAGTCAATGCCAAATCTGGAGAGGAAGGGGGCATCTCACTTGCACATGTGGCTAGGGTCTGCACCCTGGCAATAGGAGAAAGGATATGTCATTTATCCCTCTGTTCTTGGGTCACTGACTGAAAAAAAAAGTAGCACAGTAGCTATGTGTCTATGTGTGTATCTCTGCTACATGGGAGAGCACTAATCCAAGCACTTCTTAATTGCTGGGGAAGGTGGAGCCTAAATCCTTTTACTCATCTGTCAGTGAGTGGCAAGGGTGTTATGCTTATTTCCAGGATGAGATAGCGTGAAGGAAAGAGTACAGCTTTGAATGAGTAGGGTCCACACACCTTTGCCTGATAGAAGCTATTCTGAATCCTTCCACAGGTGGTGGACTGGGAAGGTATGTATAGATTTTGTGTGTGCTGGAGTCAGCAGCACATTAGTATTAAAGAGAATAGGGCCTCTGGCACTCTATATGGGCAAGGAACGGGAAGTCATAAGGCCATGCTATTATAAACTCAGTAAATTTGCTCCTACCTGAGGAAGTGTACATCTGTCCTTTTACCCTAGGTGAGAAGAAATCTGCCCGACAGTGGTAGTGTACAACTTTAATCCCAGTACTCAGGAGACAGAGGCTGAGGATCTCTATGAGTTTGAGGCCAGCCTAATCTACAGAGTGAGTTCCAGGACAGCCTGGGCTACACAAAGAAACCCTGTCTCAAAAAAGAAAACAAACAACAAAACCATTAAGGGGCTGGAGAGATGGCTTGGAGTTTAACAGCACTAGCTGCTCTTCTAGACATCCTGAGTTCAATTTTCAGCAGCCACACAGTAGCTCATAACCATCTACAATGGAATCTGGTGACCTCTTCTGTCATGCAGGCATACATGCAAATAAATCAATCACTCATATTTTTTTAAATCTTTCAGAACTAGAGGGGGGTTACCTGCATTTCCAATGCTCACATGTCTCTCTCTTGGTCAATGTGGTGATTATAAATCATTGTGAAAGTGGAGTGTCTACCTCAAAAGGGAAGAGAATAAAGCTGAGTCTCTCTACCCTGAGGTCTCCTTGAGAGGCATAACTTTCTCTCAGTGGTCTAAAGTCTGTTCCCACATATGGTAAGCCACTTTGGGATGGGACTTCATGAAGTCAGTAAACCAGCAGTTCTTTATGGGGTATGTATGGGGTCTATTTACCACAATGACCCTAAGCATGTGTCTCTAACCATTTTGAAGGCTGATATTCTGGCTGAAGGTGTGGACTGGTGACTCTGCAGAAGGGCAGGTCTCTTCCTCTACATAGTACGTATTTCTGAGCTCCACTATAGCAGTATGGAGATGGACAAGGAGAAACCTCGATTAAGATCTGTACCTTACTAAGCCAGGAGAAGTCTGCACTACAGCCTTGTATTAAAAATTATTTTCTTACAGGGCAGGGATGATAGCACCTCTCACTATTTGATGGGTTGACACCTGGGCAATGCAAATAAAAACTTAATAGATCTGCTCACACATGGACGGGGACATCTGTCTACCGGAGAGTAATGGCAGTAATGCGAAATGATGTCTAAATGTCCTGAAAGGTGAAAAGGTATTGGACATTATGTCTCATACGGTATGGTCTCAGCCGCTCTCTGAGGCCGCCAGAATGCAGTTCAGCGCATGTCCACATGCGGAGCTATTCATATCTCTCTTCCAGGCCCTTCTACCCCACAAGCGTGCTAACTATTCAGGATCTATTCCAGGATGGCGAGCACCTCTGGTTTCACCTTTAAAAAACGATTCTCACTGCGCTCACCACAAAAAATAAAAAATAAAAAAATAGAAGAAGAAAGTAGCCTCTTACCTACACTTCCGGCAGGGACGTCTGCGAGCTCCTGGAAGCACAATGTCACCGTGTGAAGAGCATGTAGCTAGGCTCCGCCCGGACTTCCGGATCCCAGCCCAGCTAATTTGCTCCCCCTACCTTGCGTACTGCGCCAGCGCGTAGTTTCGAGATAATTGCTGCGCCGAGCAGTCCCGCCCCTGCTCCCACGCTGGCCCTGCCTTCCGGCTGCGGCGGGTAAAAAAGTAGCAAAGAGGGCCCGGAAGCTTGGCGGTGATGACCGCGGTGTGTGTTTGTATGTGTGTGTGTGTGTGTGTATTCGTGTGGTCACAGAAGCTGTTTATAAAATGAGCCATTTTTTGCGGCCTCCTAGCTAGGGTTAAAGATACATCTTCTCTGGTCTCAGTGACCAAAGTAATCACTGGTCGCTTTAGAGGAGGGTAGGGGCAATGGTTTGTCCAGGAAGATGGCGATAGCAAGAGATGGTGTGAGAAAATGGCCGCCGGGATCACGTGTCGGTCTTGACGAGTATTCCCACCTGAAGTGAGTTAAATAGCTGTTTTCAGCAGCTTTCCGCAGGAACTGAAACTATTGGGATTGTCTCTTACCGGTTTACTCTCTCTTCTTCCTCATGTGATTTCGGTGTCTGCAGAAAATAAAACATTTCTAAAGCGAGGGTAGGCAAGGTTGTCTTTAAAAAAACATTTCAAGAGGCTCCTAATTTACCTGGGGAGTGAGCTAGCCCTCCAAAAATATATTTAAAACCTTCCTGATCATTTAATTCCAGTCCTATCTCACTGCTCGAGCCTAAACCTTAACGGATGGCATTGGGCTAGGTAAGGCAACACAACACTCAGAACAAGTGTGTCTTCACTTTCAACCCATCATGCCTGCCTTTTGCTCTCCTTCCCTTATAGGTCCGCTGCTACCTTTCACTGTAGACACAAGAATCCTCTTGACCCCCAACGTCGCCACAATCGTTTCCCTAAAGCCTAATTCCTCTCACTTCTATGAAGTTTCTAAAACAGTTGTGTTTATGACTCCCAGTTGATTAAGAACCACAGCGTTCCTTGCCTATACCTGTCTGGGGCTTGTCACAATACTACTCTGTAGTAATTTTTCGTTAGAGTTTTTATAGATTCTCTTTTATGTGTGCGAGTGTTTTGCTTTTATGTATGTATGTATGTGTCCCACATACGTGCCTGGTGCCTGAAATCAGAAAGAGGGCATTGGATCCCCAGAAGCTGCAGTTGCAGATCACAATCGAACCCAGATCGTCAGCAAGAGCAACAAGCACTCCTAACCACCTGAGTCATCTCTCCTGTTTCTATACTCTCTGTAGTTCTTAATGTGGCATCATCACCAGAAGAGAAGGGACTCATCAAAGCATTGAACTCTCAAGGAGACCCAGTACAATACTAACTTCAAGAAAATTTAAGTGCAATAAGTCCTTCACCACAAATCAATGGGGATTAAACAGTTTAATATGAAACACTGGAAAAATTGGATCAGGATAAAGAGAAAAATAAATTCCAGGTATGGTAGTGCATGCCTGTAATCCCTGAGAGTACAAGGTCTGAAGCAAGATAATCAGGAAGTCAAGATCAGCTTCCTTTGCACAGCCAGAGCATATTAAAAAGGAAATTATGGTTTTGAGACAGAGTATCTTGTAGCCCAGGATGGCCTCAGAATTTCTACGAAGCAAGGATGACCTTGAACTCCTGATTCTTTTCCATGCACCTCTGGAATAACATGATAAACATGTACCACCATGCCCAATTTAAATTCCCACCCCAAAGCGTCTTAAATGTTAGGCAAGCACTCTACCGTCTGAACTACACCCCCAGTTCAGTCAAGTATCTTAAATGGTTGTCTGCAGGAGGAACATGAAAGGGTAGAGTACAGATGAAAGTGAATTTATGATACAACGAAACCTGTAAAGTAAGACAAGCTCATCAGGTATGTGAAAAACAGAAACATAGGATAAATTTTTCACATAATCTCCTTTTTTCCATTAGTAGTTCTCAAAATGTGGTACCTGGACTACCAAAGAACATGATCATTCAAGAACTTGTTGGAAATGCAAATGTGTGAGTCAAACCCAATTTTCTTAATGAAAACCCTGGTTGTGGGAGAGCCATAATTAGTATTTTAATAAGCTAGCCTGATGACTCTGAACGGGATCAAAATTAGAAAGCCATTTGTCCATACTAGTTGGTGTGTGTTTGTGTGTAGGGTTGTTTGTTTGGTTAGTTTGGGGTTTTGTCAACAAGCTAGAGAAATCTGAGAAGAGGGAACCACCGTTGTGGAAATACCTCCACAAGATTGGCCTTTAGTTGGGTGGAGTTGCAGGTGGGGACAGATATTTCTTAAATAGTTATTAGTATGCCATCCCTGGACGGGTGGAGAGGGTTAAGATAGCAGGCTGAGCAAGCCATGGTGAACATAATAGTAAGCAGCACTCCTAAGGTCTGTGCTTCCAGCTCCTGCTTCCAGTTTCCTGTCCTACTGGAGTTCCTGCCCTGACTTCCTTGGATGGTGGACTGTTACCTGAAAGAAACTGAAATAAATGTTTACCCCACAAGTTGCTTTTGATCATGGTGTTTTATTGCAGCAACAGAGATCCTAACTAAGCCACTGCTGATCTAAATTTAACTTAATATTTTTTATAACTTTGCTATTAAAAATTATAAATGAAAAAATGTGAATTATTTCTTTCTGGGCCCACAAACCAATGAAAATGTATAGCAAACACCCACAGACTTACTATTCAGCTTAGAGGATAAAATAGAGTTTCTCATGTATTTCTATAGGTAACATCCTGGGTTTGTTCTCTCCTGTATTTTGTTTCAATTTTTTTAAACAGGGTCTCACTGTGTCTGGGTAGGGATATTACTATTTCTGTAATGAAACACCATGACCAAAAGCAATTTAGGGGGAAAAAGGATTTGTTTGGCTTATGCTTCCTCTTAGTCCATCACTGAAGGAAGTTAGGACAGGAATTCAAACAGGGATGGAACCTGGAGACTGGCACTGATGCAGAGGCCATGGAGGAATGCTTCTTACTGGCTTGTTCAGCCTACTTTCTTATAGAACCCAGGACTACCAACCTAGGGATAGCACCACCCACATGTGCTTGCCCCCCCCCCCCCCAATCAATCACTAATTAAGAAAATGCCCTACAGGCTTGCCTACGGCCCAATCTTATGTTTTTGTTTGTTGGTTGGTTGGTTGGTTTTTTGTTTTTGTTTTTGTTTTTTTTTTTTTGAAACAAGGTTTAATAGTCCTGACTGCCCTGGAACTCTATCTCTGTATACCAGGCTGGCCTATAACTCAAGAGATTTACCCGCCTGTGCTTCCCCAGCATTTTTTCTTTTCTTGTTTTTTGATTTTTGGGTTTTTTGTTTGTTTGTTTGTTTTATGAACTCACTCTGTAGACCAGGCTGTCCTCCAACTCAGAGATCTACCGGGCTCTGCCTCCCAAATTCTAGGATTAAAGGCGTGTGCCACCACCATCCAGCTGAGACATTTTGTTTTTTGTTTGTTTGGTTGGTTTGGTTTGGTTTGGTTTTCTAGACATGGTTTCTCTGTGTAGTCTTGGCTGTCCTAGACTCACTTTGCAGACCAAGCTGGCCTTGAATTCCTAGTGATCCACCTGCCTCTGCCTCCCCGAGCACTGGGATTAAAGGCCTGCACCACCATACCCAGCTCTGAGACATTTTTTTAGTTGAGGTTTCTTTTTCCCAGATAAATGACTTCAACTTGAGTCGAGTTGACATAAAACTAGCCAGCACAAAAATCTGGGCCCAGGGGTCTTTTCTGAGACTGATACTCCAACCAAGGACCATTCATGGAGATAACCTAGAACCCCTGCCCATGACAGTTCAGTATCCAAGTGGGTTCCCTAGTAATGGGAACAGGGACAGTCTCTGACATTAACTCAGTGGCTGGCTCTTTGATCACCTCCCCCTGGGAGGAAGGGCCAACCTTACCAGGCCACAGAGGAAGACAATGCAGACATTCCTGAGGAGACCTAACAAGCTAGGGTCAGATGGAAGGCGAGGTGGACCTCCCCTATCAATGGACTTGGGAAGGGGCATGGGAGGAGGAAGGTGGGTGGGATTGGGAGAAGACTAATGAGGGGACAACAGCTGGGATACAAAGTGAATAAACTGTAATAAAATTTTTTTTAATTAAAAAAAAAAACTAGCCAACACATATTGTGTTGCCCAGTATAGCCTCTTTCTTTGATTTACCCCACCTCTACCTTTTGAGTGCTAGGATTACAGATAGATGATATATGCCTGCCTGGTGGTTCTCTTTTAAAGATATTGCTTATATATCAATCCAACATACATATATATATATATATATAACATATATATATAACATATATATATAACATGTGTGTGATGTACTGTTTTCTAGATTTTAAACTATCCATTGGGGCAGGAAGATTGCCATGAGTTTAAGGCTAACTGTCTACTGAGTTCAAAACCTATCTGTGCTACAATGAGACCTTGTCTCAAAAGAAGTTCTTATATTTCGTGTATCCTTTTACAACTTGTATTATTTAATTCTATTATTTTATCTTAATGTTTTTAATTTAAATAGAATTGTATCACATGTTCTTTTCCTCCCTCCAGCCTCTCTCAGCTACCTTTCCTTAAAGCTGCCTCATTTCCCCACACTTTTAAGTGGAGAACCCGTTTTTCTTTTATTATTATTGTTACATACAAATATGTGTATGTGTAAATACAGTCAGCTGAGTGCATTTTTATTGTTTGTGTATATATGTTTTCAGGAATGACGACTCTGCACTAAACAACCAAAGAGGGGGTTCATCCTTGGGGGAGGCTAATTCTTCTCTCAGCAGTCATAGTTGCCTATAGTTCTTTTTCTAGGAATGGAACCCTGAGAAATTCCCCCCTTCCATGTTAGTCTGTCCATTGAAATTCCTGCTGTTCTGGTCTCGTTCATGCAGCCATGTCTAGGAGATACTGTTTCACAGCAGACTTCCTGGTATTCTGGCTCTTAAATTCTTTCTGCCCCCTTTTCTGCAGTGTTCCCTGAACCATAGATGCAGGATATGGTGTACACCTACCCATTGGTGCTGTGTTCCCCAGGATTGGTTGATTTCTGCATTTTATCCGTTTGTGCTTTCCTGTGATAGTGTATAGTTGCTGGAAAGAGAAACTTCTTTGAAGATGAGTAGTAGCTACAATTATCTGTGAGTTTAGGTTAAGATTTAGAGTGTAGTAGGGAATTCTCCTGGTCTAGCGAGGTAGCAGTTGTAGATTCTTTAGTATGGCCCATGACTTCACTAGCCTGGGAAGCTGGTTATGTTTCCAGTACCAAGCATGATTTTCCTCTTGTTGACTTATCCTTAAGTTCAATTAGACAGCTATTGGTTACCATCAACACGTGAGTGCCACTTATGTATGTCTTAACATGCTGGTAAATATGGTGCATACATTCAATGTAATGCTAGTAAGCTATAAAGAAAAATGAAATGATGAATTTTTGAGGTAAGTGGATATATATAAAAAAGATTATATTGTGTGAAGTAGCATAGACTCAGACAAATGCCATATTTTTTCTCTCATCTGTGGTTTCTAGCTCCAAAGCCTCAGATGCATACAACATGGAGTAATCACAGAAACCAAGAAAATATAAAAGGGTCATGGGTGGGGGTAGAATGGGGTTTGAGAGGGGACTAGCTGGAAGCAAGTGATATAAAGTGGGAAAAGGAATAAAGGGAAGGACTGCAACTGTAGAGGAAACAGGGAAGTCAGTACAGGAGGAGAGGAAGGACAAGAAACAACACGAAGGTTATTTGATAAAGCATCCAGGAATCATTATTTTATACTTACCTAAAATTATATTGTATATAATAATATGTATTATATCTTAAAGGAAGCTAAACCACTTGAGCTGATAGTGTTCCCTGCGAATACCATAGCCCAACTAAACACCAGTACCAGGCACAAGAAACCTTTTTCCAAATGATCAGTCAGGGTAGGCCAAGTGACTCTGAAAACAATATAGATTTTTTTGTTTGGTTTTTCAAGGCAGCCTTTCTCTGTGTAGCCTTGGATGTCCAGGCTGGCCTCAAACTCACATCGATCTGCCTGCGTCTGCCTCCCTGAGTGCTAGGATTAAAGGTGCCATCATACCTAACAATATAGATTAGATTGTTGATATCTCTCTTGGTTGCTTCTCAGAGCGTGAAAGTAAACCCCTATTAGTAAAGACACTGTACACTTAAGGAAAACTCATATGATTTGAGCTGAATATGACCTGAAAGACTCTTTCCTGTGGTCTAGCTTCCATGCTTCCGGAAAATAACTATACAAGCTACCAAGGGAGGAAAGCAACTAAACGCTCTACTCTACTCAGCTGCATTGCCTTTGAGTCACTAAAATTACCAGTATTTTTTAAAATTTTATTTTATGTATATAGTTGTTTTGCCTTCATGTATGTCTATGCACCATGTGCATGCCTGGTGCCCAGAGAGACCAGAAAAGAATGCCGGATCCCCTGGAAAGAGAGTTCCTTACAGTTATGAGCCATCTTTTACTTTCTTTTTCTTTTTTTTTTTCTTTTTTGTTGTTCTTGTTTTGTTTGTTTGTTTGTTTTGAGACAGGGTTTCTCTGTGTATCCTTGGCTGTTCTGGATTCATTTTGTAGACCAGGCTGGCCTGGAACTCACAGAGATCTGCCTACCTCTGCCTTCCAGAGGGCTGGGATTACAGCCATACACCACTGTGCTTAGTTAATTGTGAGCCAACTAGTGAGTACTAGGAATCGAACCCCAGTCCTCTGAAAAAGCTACCTGTATTCTGAACTGGTGAGCTATCTTCTGCCCCCTTGCACTTTTTTTTCTTTCTTAGTACTAGGGTTGAATTTAAAGCTTAGTGAGTGGTTACAAGCATTCTACCATTATGCCAACCTTACCCCTACTCCTGCAGTCTGAACTACAGAATGAGTGCAAGACACTGCCTCAAAGTTTCAAAAATCAAAAAGCAAGCTGATGATATAGCTCAGTGAGTGAGCACTTGTCCAGAGTGTGCAAGGTCTATATTTCAATCCTCCTACAAAAAAAAAAAAAACAGTAATTAACGCAGTTAAATATGGTCTAGGTCTGGAGCTATAGCTCAGTGGCAGAATATTTCCCTCGTATGCACAAGGCCTTGAATTCTATTCCCAATGGTGCCCAAAAAAAGTGAATGCAGATTCATGTATATATCTATTTTTTGAATACATATTCTGTATACAAATATGTGCATGTCACATTCTCAAATTATCCAATTACCCTCACAGTGTTTTAAAGCTACTTCTGTTTTTTGATGCCAGTATCTCATCAATGTGCATGAATTACATTCAATCTGTTTTAATGTATAATTGTACATTTTGTGGTGGTTTGTATGTTTTCCTTTTAATTCCTCTACCTCTTCTGTATTTTGTGTGTTTCAAATAATATTGGTTTTTGATATAGGACCTCATGGCTAGTCTTAAACTATGTGATGAAAGATGACCTTGAGCTCCTGATTCTTCTGCCCCAACCTCCTAACTACTGGAATTACAAATGTGTGTCACCCTGCCTAGTTCTTGTTTGTATATATTGATAGTTTTGAAGACTCTAGGCTACTTGACTTATAGAATGTCCCAAATTTTAGAGTTATCTTATTGTTCTATATAATTACATTAAGATTAGGTATTTTCAGCAAGATATATGAATATATGGAATATTCGTTGAATCTAATTGGTGTTGGATACTAGAGTGGGCCTTCACTCCATTTTCTTTGAAGATTTAGTTTAGAAATTATATTTTTAAAGTAGTTCCCCTGTAAGTTACAAAGAAACTTGGTTTTAATGGTTAAATTTAGATTCCTGTCTATCTAGGATCCATATTTTTTAGTGTGTTTTGTTTTGTCTTGTTTTGAGACAAGGTTGGACTGGCGTGGAACTCACAGAGACCTGCCTGCCTCTGCCATCCAAATGCTGGGATTAAAAGATGTACCCCGGTGCCTGGTATACTAGAATCCACTCTTAAGTGGTAATAGGTAGAGATGCAGAATTCTTTCTTTTCATGTAATGAGCCAGATCCCCTGCCTTCAAATACAAAACAATTTTTCCTCTGTTCCATTAACTTGTCATTCCACCTTTATCATTATACACATGCACACACACACACACACACACACACTGTTACATATATAGAGTATATAGAGATCTGTTTTGTTGTTTCACTAATGTCATTTTGGTTGAAATGTTTTGTAGTGTAACTTAGTGTCTGATAGAGCAAATCCTTCTCTATTCTGTTAAGCTGATTTTATATATTATGTAAATTTCAAAAATCCAGTTGGGATTTTTAGGGGAGTTTTGCTGAACTTATGAATTATTTTGAGAAGACTGAGGGCTGGAGAAATGACTCAGTTAATTTCTGTCTAAGCATAAAGACTTGAATCCAGATACCCAGGACCCATGTAAAAGCTAGTTGTGTCTTTAACCTCTTTGTAGCTCAGTGACCCACCAGTCTAGCTGAGTCTGTGAGCCAGATTCAGTGAGAGACCCTGTCTCAAAAAATGATGTGAGAAGCAATAGAGGAAGTTTACTGATTGGCCTCTGTTGCAAACACACACAGGAGAAAAAGTTGACATCATTCCAACAACTCATCCCATCCAAGAGCAGTGAATGAAATGCTCAAAACACCCTTCCCTAACTCTGTTCTTTACTATCTTTATGACTGTAACATTTTCCTTTTCATAAATTAATGCAGCCATTAATTTATATAAAAATCAGTATGGAGTGGGGCATGGTAGAGTATGCTTTGATCCCAGCACTTGGGAGGCAGTGGCAGGTGGATCTTTTGACTTCAGGGCCAGCCTGGTCTACTGTCCTGTAGTTCCAGAACAGTCGAGGCTACACAGAGAAACCCTGTCTCAAAAAACAACAACAAAAAAAGAGACAAACAAAACCAAAAAAAATATAGTAAAGAAGAAAATAAAATTGGTATGAGAGTTCATCAAAAACTAAAGCTAAAAATTCAACTACTATAAAGTCCAGCTATACCAATCCTGGGAATCCAGCACTGGAATCTAAGGTGCTGCTGTACAGAGTTACCTGCACATCTGTGTTTAGTGCAACAATAGTTGTAGCTGGCTTGGACCACAGAAACCTTTCTTTTCTCATCAAAAAACAAAAAAACAAACAACAACAACAAAAAAAAAACCCGGCTGTATAAAGATTTATAATTGCGTTAGTATTTTGTTTTTAATGTATAATACACATATTTTGAACATCAAAGCCATTTTTAAATTAAACTTTGGGGAAAATCACTACGTGTTCAAGGCCACCCTGGGCTACATAGTGAGAATCAGGTCACCCAGGGCTATACACAGTGAGGTACTGACTTAAAACATAACCAAACAAAGCCAGGTGCAGTGGCACATGCCTTTATCCCAGCCCTCAGGGAGACAGAAGAAGGCAGATCTCTGTAAGTTGGAGGCCAGCCTGGTCTACAAAGCAAGTCCAGCACAACCAAAGCTACATATAACCAAACAAAAAAGAAAGAATGAATGAACACAAAATAAATTGTGTGCTCTTCTTTCACATGGCCTCTTTTTTCATTACTTGTTATTGTGTTCATCAGATGTATGTATATACATATGTAATCCTAAATACAACCTGCTTAGTCTGTATAATGTTACTTGTATGCATGTTTTCATCATTGCTTCCCTAGGAAAATTATTTCTTCCACTCAGTATTTCTTAGTTGCCTATAGTTCTTTACATAGGTTGAAGCCATATGGGCTTTTTCCCTGTCTGCTTTGCCATGTCTATTGCTGTTCTTGTTCAGCTCATGTTTATGCAGTCATGTTGGTAATTAAAATTAATTTAAGATATAATTATGTTGGTCACTCTGGTCTTAACCTGCAGGATTCAAACAATGGTATCTCAGCCTCCAAATTAGCTGGTACTACAGATGTGTACCACTGGCTTTTATATGAATTAAATAATTTTAGTGTAAGTCCTTTAGAAATACCAACTAAGGGCTGGTGAGATAGCTTAGCTTGCCTTGAAAATCTGGTGACTTGAGGTGTGTCCCCAATGCCCACATACAGGTAGAAGGAATAGTAATGACTCCACAAAATTGTTCTCTGACTGCACACATTGCCACACGTTCCTGAAACTTTCATACATACACAATAATAATATATAAACAGACAAACCAGGCACAGTGGTGCACACCCCTGTAAGCCTAGCACTCTGGGAGGCAGTAGCAGGGGGTCTCTATGAGTTCGAGGCCAGCTTCGTCTTCAAAGTGAGTTCAGGACAGCCAAGACTGAACAGAGAAATCCTGTCTCAGGAAAAAAAAAAGGAAGAAAGAAAATCCAGAGGCAGGGGCACAATCTGTCTTTTTTCTAAAACTAAACAGCTAACCCTAAATTCGTATGCAAAACAAGAAAGTATAGACAAGAAAATTCCAAAAAGACTGATAGGTGATTCTTGCCACAAAAGTACTTTGTAAAAATCTGAAATAAGGGGAGGAGACTTGGCTCAGCAGTTCAAAAGAGCAGGCTTCCATTGCCAGCCCCCGCATGAGATGTCTCAACAACTGCCTGTAACTCTGACCCCTGGGGACCCAGTGTCGCTGGCCTCTGCAGATCCCGGTACTCGTAGACACACACTCTGAAACACAGACCCCCACACACAATTAAAAAGAAACCTTGACATTAAAAGGAAAAGCCAGGCATGGAGCAGTGAGGACACAGAGGCAAGCAGATCTCTGAGTCTGAGGCCAGCCTCATCTACAAAGACAGTTTCAGGGCTGCCAAGGCTACTCAGAAAAACGCTGTCAAAAAAGCGAAACACACAAAAAATGATAATAAAAAGTAAAAGTAAGCTGAAATGAATATTTATGTATCAAAACTTAGAGTCTTGGGTCAACGGGAAGTTCTGGTGATTTGAACTGGGCTCTGGTCATTTCAGCAGGGCTAACTTTTACCTGCGCTCCACTGGGTTTGCTGGAGGTTGGGTACTCTAGAACACATCAGCTGAATGACTACACTTATTCCTACAGCCCCATAGTGGGCTGGCCTGAGTGTATTCTCACAGCTTTGGCTGATGTCCAAAAGAGGAAGAAAAAAATCCAGAAGTTTTTGAAATTCCTGTTTATATTATGTTTGCTACTACTGCGTCATTGGTAGAGCAAATCACATGGCCAAACTCAGGGAGTGTGGGAGGGTATGACCAAGCATTGCGAATGCATACACAACAGGAAAAATGGGAGTCATTCATGAAAGCAGAAGAGAGGGTCTTAGTTACCTTTCAATTGCTCTGACAAAACACCACACCCAAGGCAACATATGAAAGAAAGCATTTATTAGGGGCTTACAGTTTCAGAGGGTGAGTCCATGACTATCATGGCAGGGAGCATGACAGCAAGCAGGCAGGCTTGGTGCTGGGGCAGTAGCTGAGAGTGTATGTCTGATCCACGAGCATGAGGCAGAGAGAGCTAACTTTGAATGACATGGGCTTTTTGAAATTTCAAAGCCGAATTCCAGTGACACATCTCCTCCAACAGTGTCATACCTACTTATCTTTCCCTAATAGTTCCGTCAACTGAGGACCAAGTGTTCATATATATGAGCCTATGGGGGCCATTCTCATTCAAAACACTAAAGGAAAACAAAAAGGACCAGCAAGAGGTGGTCAAGAAGATCAGGGAGGGAAATAGAGGAGAGAATCAATAAAAACAATGTATGATGATGCCATAATGCACCAGGCATGATAGTGCACTCCTTTAATCCCAATACTCCAGAAGCAGAGACAGGCAGATCTCTGTGAGTTCAAGGCTATCCTGATCTACAAGGGAGGGAAGTTCCAGGACAGCCAGGACTGTTACAAAGAAATCCTGTCTTAAATCACCAAAATAAATAAATAATATGTTGGCAGTGGTGGTACAAGCCTTTAATTCGAGTACGTGGTAGGTAGAAACAGGCAGATCTCTGAGTTTGAGGCAAGCATGGTCTACAGAGCAAATTTCAGGACAGGTAGGGCTACACAGAGGAAAAAAATGGCATTATTATGAGACCATTACTTGGTATGCAAATTTTAAAATGAATAAACATAGGATACCTGCACTTATGTGCATATATACACACACACACACACACATACACCTAATTAAAAATACAAATAAATCTGGGGCTGGAGAGATGGCTCAGTAGTTAAGTACACATGTTGCTCTTGCAGAGGACTGAGGTTCATTTCAAAGCACCTATATGATAGCTCACACACATTCATACCTGCAGTTCCAGGGAATCTGATGTCTTTTGAACTCTGTATGCACTAGGCATGCACATAGTACATATAAAATATGCTCATACACATAAAATAAATAAAAAAATTTAAAAAGACAAGCCTGGTGGTGATGGCACATGTCTTTAATTCCACCACTTGGGAGACAGAGGCAGATGTATCTCTGAGTTCAAGGCCAGCCTGCTCTACAGAGTGGGTTTCAGGATAACCAAGGCTACACAGAGAAACTCTGTCTTGAGCAACAAGACAATGTTTTTAAATATTAAGAAATTTAATTGTAAACATGCGTTAACAATGTAAAAAAAAAGGGTACCAATAGACACAGCATTTGGGAAGTAGACTCAGGAGGATGAGGAGTTCAAGGTCATCCTTAGCTACAAAGAAAGTTCCAGGCTAGCCTGTGTATACAAAACCCTGCCTTAAATAACCTGACAAGTGTTATCATCAACCACTTTTCTTTCTAGGTATTTGACAAGGTTCTAGAAGTAAAAAAGAAAAGTCAACAACCCCAACAGCAAGAGGGAGAAAAAATAGTTCATTCATTGAAAAAGAGTTTTCCACATTTTTTACTTTCTATTATTTATTTTTATTATTTTATTTTTATATTAACTTTTTTAGACAATATATTTTGATAATTTTCTCCTCCCTCAAAGGCAGAGTTTGAAGGGGGAGAAATAATGTAATTATAATATCAAAAATAAAAGAAAAATTTGAAAATTAATTTGGAATTTTTATAATTGTGAGTCTTCCTGTCTAAAAACATAAGACAGCTTTCTCTTTGTTCCTCTGGGGTGTTATGAATGTTTCTCATAAAGGTTTTGGGCATTTCTTTTTAAAGTTGTTTTTAGGTATAAGAAACAGAGTAGTCTCAGACAAACAATGGTAGGGTTTTTTTTTTGGGGGGGGGGTGTTGGTTTGGGTTTTGATTTTTAAAGAGAGGATTTCTCTGTGCAGTTCTGACTGTCCTGGAAGTTGCTCTGTAGACTAGACTGGCTCCGAATTTTCAAGATCCACCAGCCTCTGCCTTGGTGGTGCAGTCTTTAATCCCAGCACTGGGGAGTTTCTCTGAGTTCGAGGCCAACCTGGGCTACAGAATGAGTTACAGGACAGCCAAGGCGACACAGAGAAATCCTGTCTCAAAAAAACCAAACAAACAAACAGAAGCAAATGGAGCCCTTCTCTTCTATATATATCTATATCTCCTGGCTGAATGATTTACAAAAATTTTGTATCATAATACCTTACTGAGTTTTCTGATTTTAATAGTTTTTTTTATTGATTTGGTCATATTTTCTTTTTTTTAATGTAATTTATTTATTTTTATGTTAATCAAAAGTTGATTGATGTAATTTGCATCCCAGGCATAGCCCTCTCCCTCATTTCCTCTCACTCTCCCCATCCCTCCCTCATCTGCTCCCCGGCCACTCCAAGTCCACCGACAGGGGAGGATCTCCTCCCCTTCCATCCGACCCCAGATCATCTTGTCTCCTCAGGGCTGGCTGCAATGTCCTCCACTGGGATCTAGCCAGGCTGTTACTCCCTGGCATGTATGGGGGAGGGTCAAAGAGCCAGCCATCGAGTTCATGACTGAAACAGTCCCTGTTCCCCTTACTAGGGTCTTCAGTTGGACACTGAGCTACCATGGGTCACATCTGAGAGGGGGTTCTAGGACATATCCATTCATGGTCCTTGGTTGGAGAAACTGTCTCGTATAAGACCCATGTACCCTGCTCAGTTTGGTCTTTGTGGAGCTCTTATTCTCCCCAAGTCTTACTAACTTCCCCTATTTTTATTATTATTTCCCGCCCTCTGCCAAAGGCTTGGTTGTGAGTCTTAATATCTGCTTTGATACATTGCTATATTGATTCTTTCAGAGGCCCCCTTTGGTATGCTCCTGTCCTGTTGCTTGTTTTCTCCTCCATTCAATGTCCATCCCATTTGTTCATCTAAACGAGCATTGATCATACCAACCTGGGTCCTCCTTGTATATCTTCCCTAGGTGTATAGATTTCAGCATGACATTCCTATCCTATAGGTCTACATAAGTGAGTATATACTTACGTAGGGTTGCTGTGTAGGTATTGCATGAATTTTGTTTTATTATGGAAAATTTTGTTTTCTTCATCTATGTTGATTGAAAGCTTTGCTGGTTATAGTAGTCTTGGTTGGCATCTGTGTTCACTTAAAGACTGCATGACTTCTGCCCAGGCCCTTCTGGCTTTCATAGTTTCTGATGAGAAATCTGGTGTGATTCTGATCGGTCTACCTTCATATGTTACTTGACCCTTTTCCCTTGCTGCCTTTAATATTTTTTCTTTGTTTTGTAGGTTTAGTGTTTTGACTATGATGGGATGAGAGGTATTTCTTTTCTGGTCTAGTCTATTTGGTGTTCTGTAGGCTTCTTGTATGTTTATGGACAATTCTTTCTTTAAGTCGGGAAAATTTTCTTCTATGATTCTCTTAAAAATATTTTCCGGTCCTTGGAGCCTGGAGTCTTCTTTTTCATCTATTCCAATTATTCTTAGGTTTCGTCTTTTCATGGCGTCCTTGATTTCTTGGATGTTTTGTGTTTGGAACTTTTCCGATTTTATTTTTTCCTTGAGTGAGGAATCCATTTCAGCCAGCGTATCTTCAGCTCCCGAGATTCTCTCTTCCAT